>NW_010579504.1:420320-432005 GCF_000705375.1 Tinamus guttatus | reverse complement strand
TGTTGGGCCCCGCCGCAGACGAGCGGGTCGAGGTGTTGCAACTATTTGTCTCCGACCACAGGCATGGATGGCGGCCTGCTTCAAATCCAAGCGCGACCTATAAATGGATAGGAAAATAGTCCATGACATCTGCGCATCAGGAACTAGTAGAGCAGCCTTTTATTTAAGTTCCTGTCTGACATAGTTCCCAAGTAGTTACTATTACTCACCTACTATCTAGAACTGTCACAAGGAATTATTAAACTTAATAGCAGGTTTTATTTTCATTTCAGCACTACTTGGATCGCATTGGCACAGAGTTTAAACTTGCCTACGCAGTGTTTTATTCTTTGCTCCAAACTGGCCTAGAGAAGTAATCCTGTTGCTGCCCTCAACATGAAGAGATTAAATGAGTTCACTATGACTGCACAAGAATCCGGAGACTTACCGACTTAACCTATATTTTTTTCCAAATAACTTTTAGCCTTTAGATTGGCTTTGACACTAAAGAGGTTTCATGTTTGCTGATGTTGCTTGCTTGTTTAAGTTTAAAACTTTGTCCAGATACCTATAAAACAAAAGGGTTATACTGTAGAGTGAGTGTACTCGTTAGGTACTACAGTTTTTCTTAACCTGTATGTAACAAGTATAAGTGGGCAGAAGGAAAGGCAGAATCACTTCCAACCAGTTTATGGTTTCTAGTCAACAAGGCTACCCCAGAATTAATTTTTCTGTAAAGTATCTCAATCTAGGTTTCCCACCACCCTTGGCTACTGGCCATCTCATAGGGGTCCCAGTTTTTTAGTGTGGTTACAGTTGCTTTTTGTCTCAAGTTCATGTTAACACTTTTGGATCAAGTGATCTAGCTTACCTTTATAATATATCGAGGGGACCTGAGGAGAGTTCAGAACTTGGCTCTTAACTTCTGCAAGTTTTCCTGAAGCTTCAATACTGTTTCTTTCAAAAATGAAATATTTGCTGGCTAAAGTACTTACCTTTATTATTTAAAAAAAAAAAAAAAAATGAAAATGAGATAATCACTAACTTAAGAATCTAGTTCTGTTTATAAATTACAAGTATAGAAATTTATACAAGTTTAACTGTGTTCTGTAGTTCTGGATATATCTTATACATTCTAAATATTTTGATTTATACTCTGAAGCTGTAAGTGCTAGCATTTCTGCTTTTCCATTTGAATAAATTTTAGGAAAGAAAAACCTATCACATATTGGTATTTTTTGCCATATTCAAGGTGGTTCTAGACTGAGTTGTCATATTTAGGTATGGTATTTTAGGTTTATTCTTGCTTGAAAAAAGTGCTAGTTTTTTCAGTGCACTTTTTCTTTTTTTCTAAAAAAAAAAATTGTTTTTTAGCAATGGTTTTAGTCTAGTCTGTCCTTTGGTCGAAGGAGGAATGTCCTGTTAATGTTAAGTGGAAAGGACTTTATATAAAAGGGAAGTGCCTGGTAAGTATGATGAAGATCTTGTTAACAGAATTTTTATTGGTAGCAAGTAGTTGAATACTAAGGAACTACTAGTGTATTCAGAGGAATGTCTCGCTGTCCTTGCAACAATTTTTCTATTGTTTGCCTAACTGTTTAATTAGGAGTATTTTACTTCAAGTTGTCTGTGGTGTTTACAGATATTTACAAATGTTACCTTTTATAGAGAAAATCACCCAAACTTGTGTTTAGAGTAAGAGACCTTAGTTATATTGTCCTGATAATTTTCTTCTTAGCGGTTTCACTTACATAAGAATTTTTACTATAACGTGGAACAACTTCAGTTTCTGACAGAAATGCTCATTCTTGCCTGTGTTTTTTTTTCCCCACATGATTTAAAAAGTAATGTCAAAAGATTAAGCTTTTATCACCTGTTGCATTGTTCCAGGCTATTCAAAAATATATCTAGCTTCAAAACAGGTTAGTTAATTTGTGGGCTTGGGGGTTAGAACCAGATACCTGAGTGCCAAGTACTTACTCTCTCTGAAAGGTATTGCTAGGAACCCCTTTTTCCTCTCTTTGAAACTTCAAACTTTAGAGGATAATTAGTGAATTTCAACTTCCTCGCTGTTATGAAGAGCCCAAGTTAAAGACTAAGCTGTGCTTTTGACTGTTAAAGCAAGTGTTATTTTCTTTTTTTTCCTAGAGTAAAAGCCATAAAACAGGTGTACTAGTAGAGAACTCAGCTATTTTTGTTATCACTTGGTCTACTGAGCCTTTTAAAACAGACTGAGATATTTCTGAGCTTTTGTGTGAAGACTAGGGATAACCTTAAACTGGTTTTTAAGTTTACTTACATGTTTTAAGCTGTTAACCCTAAAACCTGTGAAAAACATCATCTAATTACTTTAAAATTTGATACTAGAATTAAAATTGGAAAACCTTCTAATCTAGCATAGGAAACTACTGCAGTGGCATCTAATACTTGAATCTGTGAACTGCTGTCAGCCCATGAAAAAAGTTGTAATGCAGAACAAAGTCTAATATTCCTGGTTAATATGATTCAGTGGCTAGCCACAAGGTGAATGTATTTCAGATGCTTCTTACTACTGCTAAGGAGTGCTGTATGAGGGGTTCTGGTAAACAGCTACATCCTCCTGGCATACAGCAAAAGAGTAAGGCTTGGGAGGATTAGGTTCTTCTTTCTTCGAAGTTCTGGAACTGGTCCATGTGGCAGTGACTTGTATCTTACAGAATTTGACCTGCCTCAATAATAGTTGAGGCCTTAATTCTTTTTTTCCCTTCCATTACTGTTTTTTCCTGTCCAGCATCTGGACAGGTAAAAATCTTGTTGTGAAATGTGTGTGGGGGGGGGAGCTGTTTTGTTTAATGCTTTAATTTCAAATAGCTTTGATAAACTTGTTTGCAAGTAGAAGGCCTTCTAAGAAAGCCTAAATAAGCAGCTCTCGTGATGAAGGCTTACCGAGGTGGCCTTGGTAGATAAAAGGAGAAGGAATTGCAGAAAACCTGTCTGTGGTGACAAAATGGAGGAATATTAACTGGTAGGGGCAAGTTTGTCCTTGGGTGTTTTTTTTGTAAGTGTTTTTTTCTTTCCCATTCCCCCCCCCCTCCCAAATTGAAATAACTGAAAAAAAGAAAAGTCCAAACTTTAAAAAGTATTTTGTCAAGGATTTGTGTTCTGAACTAGCATGTCTTGGATTTGGCTCCATGAAAGGGAGCATGAGCTATGTCAGAATTATGTTTTCTTTTTGGATGGGTGGGAGGTGGGGTTCAACAACACCATTTACGTCAGTGATGAACTTTGCCCCATGAAGCTTTTGGGGATGTGGGGTTAGTAAAACCGCTGGTTTCAGCTGCATCCTTCTCTGGATCATAAACTTGAATTCAATCTCAGGTCCTTTCCAGGAAGACAGACGCTAAATACTAAAATAGTGGTAAAGAAAACTACCAGGCAGACGGTTCAGCTTTGTACATTTAAAGTTGCCAAAGATGGAGCAGCATGCTCAGTAATCATACTTCTTGGCAGCCGTAACCTAAAGATGTCAGAGAGGTTAGAGTTGAAAATAAAGACCTCTCAAGCTAGATGTCTTTAAATGACTCTCTCGATTCAGTCAGTCAGTCTTGAGGAAATAGTTGCATGGAGACAAGTGGCAGATGGTTCCTTCGTGGGTTTCTGACTCAGTTTGCCTAGTCTTAACTGCCGATTTGCTAATTATCAGAGAAAAGCAAACTCCTTAAAGTTAAAAAGGAGACAACTTCGATTTAAATGAAAACTTCTTTGAAACCGTGAGCTTTTATTCATTGCTTGAGCCTGACTTGCTGTGTAGGCTGATCTTAGTGCAGAAACTTTTCTCCTGTATGCTTAAAGGCTGTCTACATTGCTTAAGAAACACTGCCCTCAACCACATGTTACTGATCTGGTCACATTAGGGTTTCGATAAGGTTAACTCTCTGGGATGCTTGATCTTGTTGCTTTATGCAGTAGTCTGAAATGGATTGTTTGGATGGAAGTCTGGTAGCTGTTAACTTCCATCTTTAGATGCTGCAGTTCTATTACAGTTACTGATCTAGCTAGTCTTTTTAATAGGTTTTATGTCACTGTTCTATAATGTTTTAATGTGAATACATTTGAAGAACTTAAGAATTGTGTCAGGAATGCACACATTCAGGCACCAAACTGTATTTTTTCTCTTGAAATTTAAAAGCGTCAACTATTGTGGTGCCCAGCTCCTGTAACTGTCTTTACCAGTGTTGTTCCTGTTCCCCATTGTCGCTAAAAAAAAAATGGGGGTGTCTGCTGCCATCTTACTAGACAGCTCTACCTCTGGGTGTCCTATTAAGATGCTTTGAAATCCTGAATGCTGAGATGAAGCAGTAAATGCCTTTTAGGATGTGAGAAGACTTAGTTACGTAAAAAATCCAAGTATTTGTTTTAACTCCCAAGTGCTCAGGTCACCAAATGCTTTGGTTTTGTGAACATCTCTTTAAGATCTGACAACTTTTCATTTAAAAAAACTTCATTTTTGAAAGCAAATACGTGATGACCTGGTCAGACTGGAAGCTAGAAGAGGGTTTAAATTCTCAGGTGTCAACCCTGGTTGGAAGGATGGGTGGTCATTCCTGCAGAAGATGACTAGGGAGAGAAGATCTGTTTTGAGGGAGGGATGGCCAGAAAGGCACCACAGTAATTCTCTCAACATTTGAGTACTTTAAAAAGTGCTCTGAATAAAAATCCATATTTTGAATTGATTTTGAATCTGTGTTTCAATTAAAGTCTAATATAAGAATGATAATGCTGATTCTGCCTTGAGGTTATACGTTCGTTCTTTTTAGAAAGAAGCCTATAATGGGATTAAAGTAGTGTTAGAGAAGGTTTATCCTCTAGTGGGGATTAGGTAAACATGCTAGGTAGCTGCTGTGAGCTTCCCTGGCCTTGTTGCACCGTGCTGCCCTGTTATGGATGGGTTAAGAATGAGTGGGGAGAGGGAGAGTGTAGAGTGTTTAAAGAGGCTCTGCCAAAGCAAAGCTTGATACGCGTATTACTAATGCATTTTTAAACTTACCTTAACGGGAGTCTGCTTTTTCTTTCCTGTTGTATTTCTGGTTCCAGAAGTTTTGCATAATTATTTTTATAGTTTAGAGGACTTGTGAGTCTGTGATTACATCCTGTTCAGTCTACACTTTTGTAGCTGTTAAATTGGTTGCCTGTGGCAGGCAACTTTGCTGCTCAATGGGACATGCCTCTATTCCCCAATATGGGCAAAAGAAGCTGTTTATACCATCTCTGACAAGCATGCCTATCTGATGTTTCCCTAGCATTCTAAGAATGTTTTCCAAGTTAGCCTTCTAGATGTCTGGTGAGTGTCTGATATCTTCTAGGGATACCAAATGTGTCTTAAACATCTTCCTCCATGTAAACGCAGGAGCGGAGCATTCATCCTGCACTGCAAGTTATATTTTGGAGTTGAAAAGCAGCAATTCGTAACTGCTCGTGTAGGTTACAGAAGAACTGATCTCAGTTTTTAAGAGCTTAGCTGTAATATCGACTATTCTTGCAATGAATATCTGGAATGTAGCTTAGTTGGTATAGCAGCAACCAGATAGACACTTAAAGAATAACTTAGGACTAACTGGAAGAAAAGGCTTTGTAGAGATAAGTAGCTTTCTTTTGCCCTTTGCTGTGAGGGGCAAAGTAAGAGAACTGGTATTTCAGGAAAAAAAGCAACAGTAAGGCAGTTCCAACAATATTGTTTCACTCTTAAGCGTTCTACCAGTTTTCGAAGCAAAGGCTGATAACAAGCTCTGATTAGAGGAAAAGCCAATTGTACTGTTTCTTTGGCAGTGGAAGTTAACGAGCAAAGCAGAGAGATACTTTTGTCTCCTACCATGGCTTTAACAGTTGTGTCAGGTAACAATCATAAACTGCGCAAGCAGGTTTGAGATGGCTAGAAGCAGTTTAGGACTCCGTCAGGAGGGTAAGAAAGCTTCAATATCTCTTATCTTAGTCTTGGGAGATGGCCTTTGGGAGAAAAAGGTGTTCTAAAAGTGTCCTTCCCTAAATTTTTTCAGGAGGATAATCTGCAGCAATGAGCAGCAACGAGTGCTTCAAGTGTGGACGTACTGGCCACTGGGCTCGGGAGTGCCCTAGTGGAATTGGTCGTGGTCGTGGGATGAGAAGCCGTGGCAGAGGTAACTTTTTTTTTTTTTTTTTTTTCCTCCTGTTTGTACAGTAAAATCTCTCCAGATGACTGCCCTGAATATTATCCAAAAGAGGTTTTGCTGGGTTTGGATCAAATAGTTACAATAGTTAGAACTTATCTATAGCACAGTGGTACTAAATTTTATCATTCTTACCTCACTGTGAGAAACTTGCTATTTTTTGAAGTTCCAAGGATTGCTGAGGGACAACCCGACTTGTAAGTTGAATTGTCAGTGTCTTAATTCTTACCTTGATCCCTAAGTCTTTTTTCTTTCTCCTGTTACCCATTTAAAGCAGGCTTCCAGTTCATGTCTTCATCTCTCCCGGACATCTGTTACCGCTGTGGTGAGTCTGGCCATCTTGCCAAGGACTGTGATCTTCAGGAGGATGGTAAGTATCATTAAATTTTACATCTCCTCAGTTGCGTGCACAGAGCCCTGTCGTTGAAGGGAGCGGTATAATGCAGCGATCATAATCCACCGAAAACAAACTAAATATTTCCTTCTGTTAGAAGCATGCTACACTTTAGTCTACCAAGGTTTTATAGTCTTGTTTGGTATCTTTTTCTTATTGTGGAAGCCTGCTATAACTGCGGTAGAGGTGGCCACATTGCTAAGGACTGCAAGGAGCCAAAGAGGGAGAGGGAGCAGTGCTGCTACAACTGTGGCAAACCTGGCCACCTGGCTCGTGACTGTGACCATGCAGATGAGCAGAAGTGCTATTCTTGTGGAGAATTTGGACACATTCAGAAAGACTGCACCAAAGTGAAATGCTATAGGTAAGAACTGATGAAAAATGCAAGTGTGGAATGCACCCTCACAGATAGATGTGTTTTGTGCCTAATTCCAGTTAGGAGGTTTAAACTAAATCTAGTAAAAAAACAGGTTTTTTTCAGACTACTCTTTACTTTTTAGAAATTCAGAATTTACTTGTTCAGAAATAAGCCTGAGCAAATAAGAAATTGGAGTTGATCTGTTGAGAAACTCTTCCTAGCCCTGGTAGATACAGAGACTATCCGTAAGGATTCTGGAACACTGAAGCCTTAAACAGAACCAGTATTGTATGAATTTTAATTGGGTGCTTTGGCAGATTGGGATGGCTTTTCTGAGCAGCTCTTTCATTTGCTTTTCCAGGTGTGGTGAAACTGGCCATGTAGCCATCAACTGCAGCAAGACCAGTGAAGTCAACTGCTACCGCTGCGGCGAGTCAGGGCACCTTGCACGGGAATGCACAATTGAAGCTACAGCCTAATTATTTTCCTTTGTCGCCCCTCCTTTTTCTGATTGATGGTTGTATTATTTTTCTCTGAATCCTCTTCACTGGCCAAAGGTTGGCAGATAGAGGCTACTCCCAGGCCAGTGAGCTTTACTTGCCGTGTAAAAGGAGGAAAGGGGTGGAAAAAAATCAACTTTCTGCATTTAACTACAAAAATGTTTATGTTTAGTTTGGTAGAGGTGTTATGTATAATGCTTTGTTAAAGAACCCCCTTTCCGTGCCACTGGTGAATAGGGATTGATGAGTGGGAAGAGTTGAGTCAGACCAGCAAAACCCTCTCTGGGTTACGTGAAAGTGATCCTATGCAGGAGGAAAGAAATTATGGAAGTGTCTAAACTTCCTTGTAACTGTAATTTTATTACAATGGCCTTGGATTGTCTGACCTCAGTAGCTGTTAACATCAAGTAATATCTGTATCGGGCCCTACCTAGAGCATATAGCTGAGTGGGAGTAAATAAAACAAACAAGATGCACATGTCTGTTAATGGCCATGAGAGAGAGAGAGAAATCAGGAATAAACTTAAAAGTAACAGTAATATAGTCAATGAATGTTCATGTTGGAGATGCAGAACGTAATGGGGAGCTTTTGAATAAATATCTCAAACTAAATCTGAAACCCAGACATCAGTGCTCATAGCATATACAATTTGGAGCTATTCAGGAGTTGCAAATAAATGCATTTTCACAGAAATCAAGATGTTATTTTTGTATACTATATCACTTAGACGACTGAGTTTCATTTGCTTGTAATCAGTTTTTAAAGTAAGAGGGTAAAAGCAATTGAAGTCCTAGAACATAGAAAATGTAATTTTAAACTATCAATAAAGCTGGAGGAGGAAGGGGAGTTTGGCTAAAGTTCCTTTTGTTTATTTTTGTTTCTCATGTACACAGTGCAAAATAACATATTAAAAAGGGGTATATGGAGGTGTAAAATTTAGTTTGGACTTTTCTTTTGTACTGTCTTAAGTTTCCATTTGTAGCATCAAGCTCTGAAAAATGTTAATTATGCAGTCTTCTTCTCTGCACATATATTCATGTGAATGGATTGGGTGTTCTTGCACTGTGCTTGTTGCTTCATCTCTGCTATTGCAGTTAAAGCATCACTTTCACTCTGAATTTTTAAGACATACATGAATAAGATATGATACAGATCTCCTAGTAGATCTGGAGTAGCTCAGGGATCTGACAACAGCACTTCTCCCTTCACACATCATTACACTAATAGCTATCATTAAAATGTCTAGCATTTATACTTCCTATGTGCAGTATGTTCAGCTTCCTGCTTGCTTGGTAAACAGTAATTCAAATTGCACAGATAAAAAGGGAGCTGACCATAAGTACAGAGTGTATCATGAGCAAAAAATCTAATAATTTGTCACTCAAGAAATCTTAGTTTGTAAGAAAATGCCACCAAGGCAGGAGTTCTTGCCTGATCTATGCTTAACAAATTAGACCCCTGTAGAAAGTAATCCATGGGGACTTGAGTTTTTCTAATGACCTGTACAGCTGATGTGAAAGGCAACTTAGAAACTTCAGCTGGAGTACCTGATGAACTTCAAGATGTCTCTAAAGAAATCTAGCAGGTAAAACTGAACAAAGTGTGTGGGTTGTCTTGTTTTTTGTTTGTCTTTTTTATCAGAAATTGTATCCGGTAGTCTTGTTTTCCCTGTTGCCCTCACAGATGAGGAAGCAAAAGGAGTGCCTTATTTACCTTCAACGCTTTTTTGCAGGTTATGTATGTCATCGCAATTGGAATTGGCTGTAGCAATAGTGTGGTTAGCTAAATGTAGTTGTATCCGACTCCGGGGGAAAGGAATAGTAGATTGCTAACTTGCTGGAGTAGTGGTGTAAAATGAAATTGGCAGTGTTAACCGGTTGTTTCAATATGTGTGTTCTGATCAAACAGTTCAGCAGTGAAGTAGCTTTTTTTACTTTTTAACTGGCAAGGCAGCTAAATGTGGTACAATCCTGCAGTACTCCTCTGGAAGTTAGTGGTCTTACACAAACTCTTTGTACCTGTTTTGTTTCCAGTCAACTGTTGTAGAGCACTGAAAAGTATAGAAAGATAGCAAGAACTCCAAGTTGATTAATCCAGAAACTCACAGTGGTGAGTGAATAGAAGGAAGCTTGTGAAAGTGTAAAGGCAGGCAAACTTCCTGATCACTTTTTGCATACGCAGGTTCAGGAAGCTTGGTAGCAAAAGTCTGTCCAAAAAAATCAAGGTGATAGTAGTTACCCTCTGCTATTAGGAGAGCTCTGATTAGGTTGTTACTGTTCAGTAGAAGCTGCTGCTACTACTACTAGCAATTTAGAGTTAGAGCTTAATAAAAGTGACTTACAAAAGAACTTTTTACAGCCTGGGGTTCAATGTTCAAAGCTGGCAATAAAAGCTCAGGCATAGCATTAAGCACCCCCGCCCCCGGCGAAAGAGCTCAGATCACTTGACTGAGAACGACTGACACGAAATATTCAAGGTTTGGGAAGGCTAAGTTGATGATATTTCAAAGACAAAAAGTAATGAGAAGGCTCTTAATTTGAATCATTTCATTTTTCAGAGAGTATTCATGGTCTGCCTTGCCTAAGCAGCAAAGAACTAGTATTGCCATTTGTCTGTAGAATGTAGAGATGCAAATGCCTTGGCCTTCAAATAAAATTATCTCAGTTTAACACTCATTAAAAATTGAGGCTCTGACTACAAAGACCGGAGGATCTGAACCTTAAGTTACTGAAGTTGTAGCTTTAAAAAAATGCTGTTTTAAAGGCCTATATTCCTTGTGATTTTGATGGTCTATTATTTGCTCCTCTAGAATTCAGCAACTTAAATTTATTGTTATGAAGATCCTGTTGTTTTTTTTTTCTGTTTGGAAAGCTTTTTTTTTTTTAACAAACATTATCTCAAAGACAAGACGTGTGTGTATATATAACTTCAAAATTAAGAATAGTATTCTAAGGAAGATAACTGATCCCAGCCATCTTTCTGTAGAGAACAGTTTACAGTTGGAGATGTGTGAGCTGGCTAATGGGAATACTTCGGCATACTTCTGCCTTAAGTTCTGCAGAAGTCTATGAAGCGGTGGTCTGCTCCTGTCCTGATTCATTATCATCTCTCGAGTTTATAGGGCAGTGTACTGTGTGACAGAAACTTTGTTTTTACAAGATTATTAGGAAAAAAGCAAAAACAGGGTTTCTCTCCCCATAGACCACCCTAAATTGTTCTTTAGTTACTTAGCTGCTTTGCTAGATATCTAGTCAGATGAAGAGTGAGCGTGCATACCCTTCCTCATGATTGGGGCATTCCCGAATTACATGGGGAAGCACAAGCACCACAGCAGCCCAGTTCCTGGCAGAGGCGCTTCAAAGGCTTTTTGGGTGAGCTGATACAGTATTTGTACCTTCTTTGGTAGTTTGGTCTGTTCTTGTTGCTTGTTTCTGGGCAGGAATTTCAATCCTATCAGAAATTAAAAACATTTACTTTTTTGCAGATTTCATTATTTCTGTCCTGGTGTATGTGGCATCTGTGCTGCTCCTGCTTTAGCTGCTTCTGACATATGCCAGGGCTTGGTTGAGCCTTGTGCCACCAGTCACTTGAGCTATGTTCTCCTAACAGCAAATGAGGTCTGTACCTTGCATTTTTATGGAAGAACAAAGCAATACCTTTGAAGTCCAGTTATTTAGAATGGAAAGTTACTTGGCCATGCATTTTGGAAATCACTGAAGGTGTAATCTGGAAATTTGCAGTCCTCAGAGTGGTAGAGTTATGTTTACAAATTGTAGTTTTTAGTAGTGTATATAATCATGTCACATTATCAGCTTTTGGTGCATGATGATGTGCAGAATGCAGCTTTTCCCACCCTGTGAATAACTGAATATCCTGTTGACTGCACTGCTTTGGCCAAGGAGTGTGTAATTCCAGGTGGATGTTGCAGCTGCCTCTCTGGGTGGCAAGGGAGTTGTGACAGCCCAGGGTGCATGGGCACCTGTGAACAGCTGTGTTAAGATCCCTTGTAGAGACTGCTCAGGTGGAAGTTCAGGTGTAGCAGGAGCTTGTGAGTGTGAAAGATGCTTTCTCTCCTTCTATAGAATTTCTGTACAGCCTGCAGTGGGGTTATGTCCTGGATTCGGTATTTCTACAGCAAGAAAATACACAGAAATAGGCGTAAAAATGGAGAAGTCCTCAGTAGTTTGATACTGCAGCCAGATTGCTGTTGGTAAACAGTCTGGTTCACTTAAGCTAGGTGGGACCCGCGTGCATTTGCGGCGCCCCTGCCT
>NW_010579504.1:409391-420129 GCF_000705375.1 Tinamus guttatus | reverse complement strand
GCTTCCCTCCCTCCCTGCGCTCCGCCGCGAGGGGCGTCTTGGCGGGGCCGCGAGGCGCTGCCGAGGGCGCTGGGCACTAACATGTCTGTCTTGTCTGTCTCCCTAGGCCCGGAACGCGGAGAAGGCCATGTGAGTCGGGGGCCGGCGCCGGGGGAGTAGTAACCGGGGAAGGCGAAAATACTGCACTATGTCGTGTCCTATGAGGGGCTGCCATAGTCTCTGCTCAGTTGTAGTCTCCTGCAATATTTTAATAATGCTAAAAATGTTGATCGTTGTTTTCAGCCCATCTTTCCTTGATGTTGTTTTGTTTCTTTGCTTTTTGTCTATTGCATGCTGTGAACTTTGTGCTTGTAACTTGTGGCATCCTTTTACTGATAATCTTTGAAAATGTGAAGTGGAAATAATAATTAGTTCTGTAATTATGAAAGGATCTAATAGTAGGCCTTATATTAATGTAAGAAATTAACCACAAAGGATGCTTTATTGTTGGAATCATCTCTGGTAAGAAGAGTTAGTTGATGAATACATCTAGACCTTTTTACAGACTGAAGTTAATAAATAAACAGAAGCCTCTGCTGTTGGAATGTAGGTGTAGAGAACTCTTTTCCTTTCTTTTCCTTAGGACGGCCTTGGCAAGATTTCGTCAAGCTCAGCTTGAAGAAGGGAAGGTTAAGGTATGATGCAGAAAACTAAAGTTTTGCCAGATCTAGTCAGGAGTGGAGTGCAAACTGCCCGTGGACCTGTGTGACTGCTGCCAGAAAGGCCTTGTACCAGATTACAGCTATTGTGCAAGACTATGAAATTAGGCATCTAGAAAGCAGATGAAGTAGGGACTCTTTGTTGTAGTTAATTTAACATTGCAAGAATATTCCTGTAGGAATTAATATGTTCTCTTTTTGACAGGTGTAAAATATTTAATTCTGGGTAAATGACAAAGGAATTTTGCAAAATACAGTGAAGTGTCTTACATTTACATCTTAAGAAGTAGTACTGTAAATGCAAGTGAGAGCAGTATGAAGCAGTAAAGTGGAAAGCAGTTAGTTGGGGAAAGCTGTAACTAGATTTTTTTTTTTTTTTTTTACAACAGTCAGAATGTTGAGATGGAGTAAGGCTCCTGGTGGGTCAACGAAGGTTTTAGTGTATAAAAGCTGTAATAAGAGACAAAATACCTATATACAGAGGTCTGGGAGAAAAATAAAGCAATAACTTGTGTAAACTGTTTTGTTTGCTGGAGTGCAAACAAGTTGGGGAAAAGGCTTAATAGTGCAAAAACAGCCTTTGGGTGAACTGTAGTTGAGAGACATGAAAGGAAAATAATCTTGAGAGAAAAATAAAGGATATATGTGAATATATGCTAAATCAGACCTTTATGGTGTGTGCCTTTCTGTTGAACAGGAGCGAAGACCTTTCCTTGCATCAGAGTGCAATGAATTGCCTAAAGCTGAGAAATGGAGGCGACAGGTAAGACAGCTATAGATTTTTCTAATTCTGAAGCAGCTAGATCTTCAGGAAATAAACTGTCTGAAAGAGAAGTGCTAATTTTGGGAGGCTTGTCCTTTAAGATGACAGTTAAATCATAGAATAATTTAGATTGGAAGGTCATGTAGTCCACCTCAGTGCTCAGAGCAGGCCCAGCCTGCCACATACAGTTGGCCAGGGGCTGCATCCAGCTGAATTTTGAACACCTTCAAGGACTGGAATTACACAACCCTTGTTGCAGTGTGTGACCATCTCTTTTATTATTTTTATTGAATTTAATCAGAATTTTGCATGGTCCAGCTTGTCTGTTTCTTCTTTTCCTGTTGTCGTGCACTTCTGAGAAGAGTCTGCCTTCCCTTCCATGGGTTGGCTCAAGATAGATAGATATATATATATCTTAATGCAGATTAGGCCCAGTTCTCTCAGCTTCTTGCATACCTCATTCTCCAGCCCCTTCCTCCACCCTGTGTTTGGCCTTTCACTGAGTTCTCTGCAGTATAGCAGTGCATCAGGAATCCAGAAGGGAGCTGGTACTCCAGAAGTGGCCTCACATTGGCAAATCAGTAGGAAGAGTGCCATTTTTTCACCTGCTGGCTACCCATGGAAGTGGTACTGAAAGCCTTGCTAAAGGAAAAGGAAAAAGCGCTTGAGGCAAACAGCACTTCTCCCCTCATTTACTGGCAGCTCATCCTAGAGGACAGTCAGATTGGTTGGACCTGATTATCCTTTATTAAATTAATCCTGGTGATTCCCTTGTCTTTCATGTGCTTGAAAGCATCTTCTGGAGGATTTGATCCATCCTCTTCCTGGAGACTGTGGTTAGGCTGACTGCCTATTTCTCCAATACTCCTGTGCCCTCCTTTGCCTGATAAGCTAGGGCTGAAGTTATTGGATATCTTTATTAGCAAATGGGTTATTCATGATTACAGTTAAAGAAAGAGTTTCTTGTATTTTGAGCCTTGAGGTACAATATTTGTGTGTGATTTCCAGTGTCAGGTCTATTTTCTAATTCAAAAGACCGAAGTCTAGCTCTTTCTAGATTTTTCCATCTTTTTATTTATTTATTGAGAAAATTTCTTTGTGTGTTTGTTCTTGTTTGACTAGATCATTGGGGAAATTTCCAAGAAAGTGGCACAGATTCAAAATGGTAAGTTTTTTCAAATTGTGTTTTATTTGTACAAAACTTAAATCCTAAGCAGTTACAGTGGAAAAAGAAATGTTGTATGTGCACTAAACTGTCTCCCTTGTGTTATTCAGAATTTATTCTTATGTCTCTAGTGAGCTGATTAACTGTTTGTTTTTTCCCTCCTTACAGCTGGATTAGGCGAATTCAGGATTCGGGACCTGAATGATGAAATTAACAAACTTCTGAGGGAGAAAGGACATTGGGAATTCAGGATAAGGGAGCTGGGAGGCCCTGATTATGCTGTAAGTGTAGATTATTGTACTGCATAATTGCTAAGATTGCAATTAAAATGACTTGTAAGAAAAATCTGCACAATGTTTCATTAGCTGACTATTACTTGACCAGTGTTTATTAGAGATGAACTGTACTGTCTTTGAAAAAGCTTAAGATCTTGTTAAAAGAAATATTTTGTTTCCAACTTGAGAAAGTCTGACTTTGTATTTGTGACACTTGTTCAGGTGGTCTTAACTTCCTGTCCAGGGTTTGTAACAATGTTTTTAATTGCATCCATTACTAAGTGTGGCTCTTCTGTTCAGTACTGCACAAGTCTTAAATGATTCTAGTTCGGTCAGCTGTTTGCTATTGAAAATTAAATAATGAGACTAGCTGACAGTTTCCGGGTCATCAAATTAATGCTTTTTGTCAGATTTAGTGGTGCATGTTTATCAGATACCTGAACGTACTAACAAAGGGAATAAGGCAAATATAGGTGTGTTATCAAGGTGAATCAGGTTAGGTACTTTAGGGTTTGGACAGTCCTTTTAATTGTGTGAGCTCTAATAAAAATAGAGACCTGCGTAAAAATGAGGGCATTTTACTTTAAGGTTATTTTGGTGGTTTGATCTCCCTTCTCCTATCCCAGTCTATTAGCAAGCCCAGGAAAACAGAAAATACAAGATGCAAGAGGAATAATATTTTAAATAATCTAGTACTATATTTTTTTTTTAGAGAATTGGACCTAAGATGCTAGATCATGAAGGAAAAGAAGTTCCAGGAAATAGAGGTTACAAATATTTTGGAGCTGCGAAGGATTTACCAGGTGTTAGAGAACTTTTCGAAAAAGAGCGTAAGTAAACAACAACCTTTTCTAGATTTGAAATCGCGTAGATGCTAGTATGTCTTGTGTAGAAAGTCTACCATGATATATGGTGAGTGTTAGTAAGAGGATGTTCTGGTTTATGCCTTAGATCTGTTAAAACACCGAGAACAAATAGTTCATTAAATATTATTTCTTTCACCAAAGAGCACCCTTGATTGTCTGCAATCCGATTAAAGAAACATGGGAAAAAGTAAACTGCTTTCTACTGCAATAGATGTCTCTAAATATAAAGAACTAATATTCTATAGCAACCATCACAACAGATTATTTTAAATTGTAACTTATATGAGTTCAGGATTGGAGGAACAAAAAAATATTGAGCATAATTTTGGAACTGAAATTAGCTTTCATAGTAGGAAAAAAAATGGAAAAAATAGGTTACATAATTTTCATAGAAAGAACGGAAGATACTTGAATGTGAAAGTGAGATGAGCCTGCCAAATCAACCATTTTTGATTTATCTACAAAGAAAAAAAGGACGGGTGGTACTTAATGATCTGGGGGAGCTTGGGACACCTCTCTCATTCCTTTCATATATTAGTCTTGCTTGATACTGGGACAGCAGTAGAAAAAAAGGCATGACAGCATTGATTGCCCCAAGGTGGGAATTGCCACTATCTGAAGCATTGGGACTATATATTCAGTGTCTTAAGTTTCCAGGCTAGAGGAAGATACCAGGCCATCTGGTACTGACCGCAATTCAGATCACTCGTTCTGATTATTAGCCTTGTGAGGCTGATGAGAACCAGGAATGCGTGGCAAGCTGTCAAGATGTAGCTGGTTGAATGACAGTTGTGTGGGTCTTTCAGCCCTCCCACCACCGCGGAAAACTCGTGCTGAGCTTATGAAATCCATCGATGCAGAATACTATGGCTACAGGGATGAAGAGGATGGTATTCTGGAGCCACTGGAACAAGAACTTGAGAAGAAAAGTATGTGAGATTCACTAATTCACAGATTCACTGAATTTACTTAGGATTAAGGACGTTAGAATATTCTGACTACCTCTACAGCAGGAGAAAAGCCATTCTTCATCTCTTTTTGCAGTAATAATGATGATCTGGATCTAGCACCCTCTTTCTTAGAGTGGCCAAGGAGAGGTTGGGAGTTCCAAAACAGGCAGCATAAAATTATGTAGAGCTTTATCTAGTTAAATAGCAGGATTTGATGCTTGTTTTGTACTCTCATAAGTTCCTGCTCCCCCCCCGCCCCCATCCCACTTCATGTTTTGAACTAGGTATGTTGTGTTTTTCCTCTGTAGTATTCCAAAAGAAAACAGGTAGTGCAGCAGCAGCAGTCTCATCAGGTCTACGAAGGACTATGGTCCTTCTCACTCCTGTTCTAGTTACTTCTCTCATTTCCAACCTGCACGCTGTGCATGCTCATTCCAATCTCATATTTTGCCCAGGTCCAGCTAATCTAATAACATCTGGAAACAGTAGTGACTTGCCTGCCCTAAAATGGGGAGGTCTTTGTGGACATAAAGTGGATTGCAGTGGAAAAAATAAAGGATAACCTGAGTTAGATGTGGGTTTATCTAGTTCAGTGTTACCTAAAAATTCAGTTCTGAAGGCCCAATGCTTATGATAAGTTGTTAATGGATGGGTCTTGAAATACAGATGCATAAACTTTAACTGTGTTTAGATCTATAAGAACAAACGCAGGTATATGAGAATAAACTTAGGTTAAGATTAATGTTGAGGTAAGACAGGCAAGTATATATAATAGCATTTATTTCCCACACTCTTTTTGTGGCTTATCTTCTTGAGCTACATTTAATTACCCTTGGTGGGTTAGTACGTGTAGTAACTGCTGACTTGTGGGTAGTATGAAATGCCTGTAAGTATAGTTGCATTAATCATTCTCCTCCTTGGAGAAGCAATGTTGGTTAGACTGAAATTTGTGTTAGTAGTCTTAATGTGGCTGCTGCACAGTAGAGAGGCACAGCACTAGGAACATGCTACAAAATAAAAGAATGCACTGTGAATTTAAAACAAAGTGGCTCATGCAGTGGTCACTCCACGAGGCATAAGCACACACGTTTGTCTACGTGGTGGCCAGGGGTCCTGCAGCTGCTGACCTGCTGCAGGAGATGCTTAGCCTGAGCACTCGACCCATACTGTTAACACAGTTCAGGAGGTAGGTTGGCATTTATCCATGACATTTAAAGAGTCTGAAATGTACATGAATCAGGCTTTAGTGTAGCTACAGTGCAGTATTTGGTCAGTGGTATCCTGCTTGTTAATGTCTAGACTACACTGGCATGTTTTATCAGTTACACAAACTCTACAACCTTACAGTAGTGAGTTACCAATGTAGAGGGAGGGGAGCAGAGTTAGGTCTGTTGAAAATGGCCTTGTAATAGGAGAGAAATTGAGGGCACCCATTGCCTTACATGTAAGGAAGCTCTAGCTTTAGTAGGTGGAGGACCACTGCTGGGGAACCTGGGTCTGCTGTTGGATGGTGCTGTTCTCAGTTTCAGTGTTTGTTTCCTAACCAGTTATAGCAGAAGCAGTGGAAAAATGGAAAATGGAGAGAGAAGCACGACTTGCAAGAGGTGAAGAGGAAGAAGAGGAGGAAGTAAACATCTATGCTGTCAATGATGATGAGGTATGTGATGTCTAACATAATGTTGTTTTGGATGTCTTCCATGCTGCCCCCTGTCACTGAAAATTCTGTTGCTGCTATGTTCTGCCCACCTCTCTGCATAATTTACTATATAATTGTCTCCATTTAATAAAAATGAGTATTAGATGAGAATTGATCTCTAAGTTGATCTAATCTCTTAAGTCTCTTAAGTTTATAGAGTGATAGAAGATGAGTTAGGAAAGGCTTTTTGCTAGACTGACAAACAGTTAAGAGCTGCGGCCTTGCATGCGATAAATTGTCACTCCCTGGAGTGCTGGTGCACTCCTCTTGGTCAGGTAACTTCCGCCACTGAGCAGAAGTCTGCTGTGCGCTGCTGAGCCTTGCTTCCAAATATGAGCTTTGTCAGTGATAGCACAAATCCTATTGTGTGCATTACAATTTAGCACTGTTAGTACACAGCAAAACCATTTTATAGCCAAGGTCTTGTTTAAGTGCAAATCATGACATAGCAAGGTTTGATTGATGCCCTGGGCACTATTGTGACATGGTTTTGCCTTCCCCTTTCCCTGCTACCAAAAGGGGTACTGGAAACAAGTTTTTCTCAGCTCAAACCTGAGTAGGTTTACAATCAGAATAAAAAGAAAATAGTACAAATAAAACAAGGTACTGGAGTAACAACGATTTTTACCTTATGAACTATCTCTTATGATTAATAAACTCAGCTCTGAGACATGAGGAAAATAAGGAACAGTCTGTAGTGCTTCTAAGGCACTTGCTTTCTGCTTGAGTTGGCTAACTCCACTCTTCTGTTTATAACTTTGCTATGGCAGCCAGAGGTGTGTGACAAAGGAGGGCATGTAGCTTTTCATTCATGCCCATGCAGTAGCCATATAAAGAAGGGAAGCAACATGCCTTGAAAATTTCAAGGAGCAGGATCTAAATGTGCTGCTTGCCCCATTTCTGTGTCGTTTTAGTCTGATGAGGAAGGTGGCAAGGAAAAAGAAGGTGAAGAAGGTGAACAGAAATTTATTGCACATGTTCCCGTGCCATCTCAACAGGAGGTAAGACATCAGAAAATACAAGTGCCCAGATGCACTTTGCCTTTTGCAAGACAGATCTTAAACTACAGCAAATCACTAATAAAGTCCTTGATGCAACTTCACTGCCTCTCTGCAATTGCTTAATCTTGCTAATGGTAATGCAGTTATTTCTGAATGGCTGGGTTTGCTCTGTAATTTTTTTTAAATGACTTGGTCCTGAAATCACAGCAATGCTTTTAAGTTACTCTAGAGTAAAACTAATTTTTCAGGCTGCCCTTAATGGATCTTGAAATTACATACTTCTAAGGGTTTGTGTGGTACCTTGCTGTCATTTCTATGCAAACCTGACATAGTAGAGGCTGTGAACCACTATACTGTGAAAGGCACAATCAGTACCTATTATTCTAGGGATGTAGACTAGTATGGCACAACTCCACTTGTTCAGTATTTATTGAAGAACTATCTGAGTTCAATTTTGTTTCAAACTATCTACAGTAAAAGTAGAACAAAATTGCAGCTATTTTCCTAAATAAAAAGAAGAGGAGCAGAAATCTGAAATTACAAGGTATCGGTTTACTACTTTCTTTGACTTCCTTTGAAGTTCATTTGGGTTTTACAAAAGATATTCCTTGTTCATCTTCTAATTCATAGAATCATAAAAGCATTATGGTTAGAAAAGACCTTTTAGAGTGAGTCCAACTGTAAGATCAAGTCCAACTGTAATCAACTAGTAACAAACATAAGATGAAGAATTCCACTAATATTACATTAGTACAAATCTCTGACTTTCAGTCTGGTTTCCTTCTTCCTGTCTTAATAGGTGAGCATGCCAGGTTTCAGCTTCTCAATTAGGCTGAATGTCTTTGTATTTTTATATTTGCAGATTGAGGAAGCTCTTGTACGGAGGAAGAAGATGGAGCTTCTTCAGAAGTATGCTAGTGAAACTCTTATGGCCCAGAGTGAAGAAGCAAAAAGACTTCTAGGGTTATAACATTGCATCAGTATGTCCTGGTTTTTATATAATCCATCCTAAAGCAGCAGGTTCACATGTTCTGGTAGCAATAATGTGTATCGCAAAAGCTCCCTGTGGGTGCTTGGAATAAGGGATGATCAGGTTATAGTGAAATGTCTAAAAGGCAAAAGAATAGTTTGGTTTTGTCCTATGAAATTGCTTGTTCTGCAGTATTGACAAAGACCAACCCTAGATTAATTTGATCTGTTTTCAGTAACTGTCTTCAAAACTTTCACTTTGTGAAACAGTCTGTGCAGTGGTGTCTCTTACTGGCAGTAATTTCTTAAGCTGAGTGAAATCTGCCTGTTACTGCTCTTCTGAGTTTCTCCTACATTCTTAATGTAAGTGTACACACATTTGTCCTTTTGATTACCTCTAGCCTGGGTCACCAAAGCCTTTTCTGTTCGCTTACAACCTGTTTAGAGATAGTTTGGCAGATCTTGTGAATGACTCTGAAGTTGATTTGTTTCTTTACCTGACATTCTTTATCTGGTGCATTTCTATGCCACTGTGTCTAAAAACTGTTGTCCTTTTAAGATTTGTAACTGTGCCTGGTTGGATTGCTCAAGTACTGAATATTTCAGCAGCTATTGTAAATACTTTCACATTTGTCATGCCTTTTTAAGTAAGATATATTTAGTAAACCTTTTATACAAATAGATGTTCTGTTTCATTCTAGCTCAAAAGACTGTTTTTTTTCCTTAACTGTACCCAAAAAATGATAACCTAAATAGGCATCTGTATGGGAGTTTGAACTCTGGCATCCCGCATTGCTTCCAGCCTGAGTATCATGAGACAAAACTACAGCAGAGAGCATGTTTAGGGTCCCGTGGATGACTAACTTTGTTCTATAGGTATGAATGTAACTTTAAATTAGAAATTAGCAGCAAGGAGCAGAACTATTATCTAAAGAATATGCTATTTAATAACTAAGCAGCCACATCTGGAGAAATCTGGTGTTTCTAGATCCTCTTAATATCCATTTTTCTGTTGTAAATCTGCTGTAGAACGGTCAAAGCTCTAAATCACTATAGCAAGCTCTGTCTTATTAAATGTAAATAATTATCCCAAAAGACCTTGAAGCACTAGGAAACATGGTTGCCAAGTTTGAGGCTTAAACACCAGAACAAGCTCCCAAGTGGAGCATTGACAGCAAGCAGGCAATGAATATTACAAACACTTGTAATAGAAAGGTTTGCTAGCTTTGTGAAACACTTGGCTTTGCAATCATGTAGCAAGCTAGTACATCTCTTGATTCAACATGTTTTAAATGTGCTCTGAGATACAAGTTTTCTCCTAAGTGGTTTTCTGTTTTTGCTTCTGTCCTATGATTGTTTTCTGTTCTTGAGTTTCATAGCCTACCACCTTCCACAAATTCTTTCTCGTGTGTTTTGTGTTGCTGTAAAAGAAACGTCTGTTTTCCTGGAGTGTCTTTGGCCACCAGGAATGAAGGAATTGGCTCCTTTCTTGTTGGGTTTGCTGCAAATGCAGCAGACTTACGGGCCATCAGTGCATCAGCTGGCTGTGCACTTGCCCTGTATGAGAGATGGGTGTGTGTAGAGTGAGACTTCGCTGCCTCTTAGTAAGTCCTTAACTGAGTTCCTGGAGCTTAGTAAATTGCAGACAATCTGTTAAGTCCTTATGCCAATGTTAGTCATTGAGGGTGTTAGTCACCAAACCATAGTGTGACACCCCCCCTCCACCAAAAAGAAAGAGCAGTCAAATAAGCTTTCCCCAGAGGGATGCAGAGTTAAGGCTCTGTTGTAACCAGACTGTTGCTAACCATACTAGATGGTATGTTTATGTGATGGTGTTCTGTGCAAGAGTTCTTTTTGTCTGGCAGAAGAGGGAGTGGAGCAAAAATGCCAGTTTTGTTGTAGGTTTGCTAAACAGTACACTGTCCTAAAGTCATAAAGGCAGATGCTGCCTCTGCTAACAAACACAGAAGTGGAATAAACATTAAAAATGCAATGCGGAGTTACGATGTGCGGGTGGTGCTTGAACCCTCTGTACTGAGTAGTCGCTCTGCGCCCTGGCTGAGGCTTTTTAAGCTGTAGTCTCTAGCTGCATCTGAGCCAAGAGCTGGTGGAGTAATGGCCTACGCGCAGCGGCTTGCAGTGCGCTGCCCGTGTCCTGCTTGCTCTGCAGGCCGGATGCTGCTGTGTCCATGTGCTCAAGAAAGGCCGGCTCCTGTTTCCTTTAATGCCGGCTGCCCAGCTGCCGCACACAGACACCCACCTGGCTCAGTGCCTTGGTAAGCGCCGGGTGGTGCCGGGGGCGGATCAGCGCCTCCCTCGTGCCCCGCGACGTGGCCGAGAATAGGCACTGAGCCC
>NW_010579504.1:342094-409194 GCF_000705375.1 Tinamus guttatus | reverse complement strand
CCGGCGGCCTCTTCCAGCGTCTCTGGGTGGGGGAAAAGCGATCTTTGGCACCGCCCTTGTTCACTGTCCAGGTCGTGCTCGTAGCGTTTTACAGGTGGCAGCGTTAGCACACCTTGCCACGGCGCTGCGGGGTAGGGAGTTATCGATCTGTTAAAAAGAGTAACCCTGCCCCGGCTGCGTGCTCTGCTGGGCGTGAAACAGCTTTTCCGCTCCAAGCTGGGCTTCCTTCGTCTGTTGACGTTCCCTTTAAGGAAAAGCATTCAAAGGTTTTGTTTCCTTTTTCATATAAAAGGTTGATTACTGTTAACGGTGCGAAGGGAAGGATTCTGAGGGGCGTCCTTGCATGAGAAACTTTAAATTGTGGAGTGAGCAACTGTCTTGCTCCAATCAGTTACACTACCAAACACTTAAAGTACTGACCTTTTCAAGCAGCCTGGGGGTTCAGGGGTGCGCTCGGGTGGTTCAGTTGCAGCTCCTGCCTCAGGGCTGTGCAAAGCAGCAGCCCCGGCAGGGCCAGCAGCAGCGTGGGTGCCACTGCCCGCGTCCCTGCTCGCGGTGGCGTCAGTGGCAGCAGTTGGTCTGGGCTGTGCTCTGCGCAGCTGCAGGGAAAACACAGCGCATGAATTAATGATGAGGAACAAAGTGCTGTTTAAGCAGCTGAAATGCCCTTATCGATGGGTGGGAAGAACAGCAGGCTAAGCTTGGGTCAGGGTGCCCTTCAACGGAGCCCGCACAGCAAAAGCTCTCCAGCTTGCCCGGTTTTCTGCCCGGGTTCTCCTGTCCTGCTCCCTTCTAACACTTTCACTGCTTTCTCATCGCATGACGAAAGAGAGGATCTTAAATCCCTGGGTTTCACTTTCACCTTGGGGAGGAATTAGAATTTAACTTACACATCCTTTTGGTTCATCCTTTCTGATTTGTTTCAGTGACAGTTGAACTGCATCTGAGTCATAGCCCTCTTTTTTTCTCTTTCTCTTTTTTTCCCCCTGAGCTCCTGAAGTTCTTTCCTTTTTCAAAGAAAGCCAGCAACCCAACCGGAGTGTTTATTTAGGAGGTGTTACCCTAACGAAGAGACATTAATCTGCCATATGTACAATCAACAATCAGATAAAGCGATATGTAAGGAGCAATAACACTTACCTAGTTGATCCTGCCCTGGCACAGTCTCTTTAGCATTAGAGATTTGATACTCTACTAACTAATTCCATAACTCTGTTTTGTAATTCTTCTTGTAGCTGTTTTGTTTGGGGAGCCAGTCAGATGGGAAGCCAACCTTCAGTTGATAGCAGATGTTCTGCTGACAAGTGGCTATCCTGGAAATCCATATCACCATGAAAATTATCCTCATATACCTGTACTTGCCTGTAATATGGATCTCATGTGCGTAGCTGAAGCACTATCTCCAACGTAAATGCAGTTGTAACATATACATATATAGTGTGATATGTTTTTAATCAGTGCTTCAAGTAAAATTGGATGAAATTTTTTTTTTCATGCAAAATATTTATTGCAGCTTTACAGTGGGTCTGTTTTCTCATTCTCCAAAGAAAAATCCTTCTCTGCTTCAGGGTCTTAAACTTTCAGTCCAAAAAAGCCTCCAAAATTAAGGTCATTGTGGCATTTCATCGTATCTCCCTTTGGTATTCCTCTGTTGCATCCTACAGCTTCTGGTAGGATGATTAATTGACTGATAGTTACAAACAGTGTGTTTTTGAACTAATAGCACTGTAGTAAACTGTTCAAGGAACAGAAAAGTCAAAGAGAACACAGAGAATAGGGTGATTTCTGTAATGCGTGTTTTATTTTTTGTAGTAAAAGGTATTTTTAAAATTGCTTTAATATTTTAAACTTCCTTATTTCTCAAGCATATATGTTTGTTCATCCCTAACCCTAAATCCTGAATTTGTAGTGAAGTCAGACTGCTTTTTAATGCTGAGATTTTACCTTCTAAATTGTTATTTTACTAGCTTGATCAATCGCCCAATGCCACTTTCTTGCCTTGATTTCTTGCCTTAGTTAAAAGCATGTTTTAAAATTATAGGTTGTTCCTTGATCTACCTTTGCATCTATTCTTGAGAGAGAAACCAGTGAAGTTTTTTGTGTCCATATTACAGAATTGTTTTTGTTGTGCTTCTGTGTTTAAGGAGAGATTCATTTTCCTTGTGTCTGATCCCAACTTCCCTTGTCCATTTTTCCTATTTGTTAATTCTGAAATGCAGCTGATTCTGCTCGGTCTATAGTAGAGTAGATCACAGGCTATGGGCATGTCAAAATGCATCACTTTTCCAAATGGAGCTGTTTGCTTTAACGCAAGAAACATTAACAAATCATTATTATGTTTTACTTCACTTTTACAATAGACCAGTGTGCTCTGCTGTCCCATTACACATTTTTGCTATGGTCTTCATAGTTGGGCTAATCAGCAGTTAATTTGCAGTGAAACAGCTGTGGAAATGTTACAGGCAAATTGAGGAAAATAAATAATATCTTGTCACTGTATTTATTCCCAGAGTCTGAAACAAACAAAAAACATCTCTTTGTATGCTTAATGTAATTTGATATGTCACAAATTATTATATTTCTGCAGGTTTTGGCATAGAACATTCATGGTTTGTTTGGAAAACATTGACAAGATGTTCACTAGTTTTTGGGTGGCATAATACATTTTTCAAGTTTCAAATGTACCATTGAAACAGCTAAGTGACCACGATATGGAGAAATTGTGTTTTGAAAGCATTATTTAATATATCTAGAAAGTTTGCTCAAGCTTCTTGCATGTAGAACCTTTGTGTTCAGGGCATGTCTGTTGCTCAGTAGTTGTTCTTGTCCCTTTGTTCCTTTTTGTAACTTTTGTACTTAAACAAAAGAACAAAAACTTTGGACAGGATATCCTGTGCTAATTTTTACTGATGCACAACTGATGATATTTTAAACCTCAATCATGTATTGTCTTTGGTAGCATGTGTTTTATTAGTTTAATTGATAAATGCTAATATGCTTATGCATGAGATTTATATTTTCAAGAATGCCTTTGTAGGTATCGCTTCAGTATCAACAAAAGCTTCTCATATAAAACTTAAGTGTATCAAAGATTAAAATAATGTTAAACATTTACATGACTCATCCCCGTGGATTTCCCCCCGACTCCGGGCCCGGGGCGCCTCGCAGCGGCGCAGGCCGCACGCGCGGCCGTTGACCCGAGCCCTTAACCCGCCGCCGCCATTTTGTGTCACCTCAGTGCCGGCCGCCGGGGGGCGGCGGTGTGCGGCGGGGAGGGAGCCCATGTCCCTCCCCTTGTCTCTTGTTTTATTGTTTATTTATTTATTTTCTCAAATGTTAAAAATAATAAAACGCAAAACACTTACCACCGAGCGGTTCTCCGAGACCTAGGAGAGTTCATGTTCTCCTTCTCTGTGGATCCAACTCCATCTTGGTGAGTAGCAGCAGGGGCCAGACAAACCCTCCAGAGCCAAACTGCTGAAAATTATTAGGGAAAGGTGCTGTTTATAGTTTATCCCATTCTCACTGGCATGCACCATTACTACTAAGAACCTTGTCCCTGCAGTTAGGCTTGGTCTGCCCTTTAGTAAATGTTTGCCTGAGGAACTGAGGCGTTTTGGCCTGGGAGAATGGGAGCAATGAGGTAGGAGCATGAGGCTCCTTCAGGATCTACTGGCTGCTGGGAAAGAGATGTTTACTCCCCAACTCTGCTGTAGATGATTTCCAGGTAATGTGAAGCATCAAGTTTTAAAATATAAGAGTTTTTTTTTTTTTTTTTTTTTTTAATGTTTAGGATATTCGTGCCTCTGTGTTTTAGAAGCCCAACAATTGTTTGGTCTTTCTTTAGCAAGAAGATAAGCAGCTGGGACCTGGAAAGACGACTGGTGCTGTAATGATTGTTGTTTTTAAGTCCCTTACTGGAGTAGTAGGCTGAATGCAGAACTGGGTAGCTCTAGAATTAGGCTACTTATAGATCAGAAAGGGCAGCTTTTTAAAAAGCTGTTTAGATATTTAGCTATTAGAATTAATGAGCCAAGCAGAAAGAAAGGAAAGTTGCTTTAATTTACATGAATTAGATGAAATGCAAGATCTGGATGTTCCCAGTGGAAGGTACAGTTGTAACCATATTATTTGTACTTATTTATAACCATGAGAAAAAGCTATCTGCTCTTTTCCAAGATGGAAGGCATGGGTTTTCTTTCTCAGTAGCTTTCTAATAGTTTTCGAATTTGAAACAATATTGTGTACATGCATTTGTGCAAGTGACAGTAAGAGGAAGAACTGAACACTGCTTGTTTAATGAAGAGTGTGTTTTGCTTGTATCTTGTATAAAAATAAGGACCCTTCTGCACTGTAGAATAGGATGCATAATTTCTTAAGATCTTGATTTTATGTTTCTGATAGTAAACTGTATCAAGGTACACGTCTAAGATAACAAAATACATGAATTGCCAAATGTTTAATTAAATGTTTTTAATGATGCACAGTACAATATATCCACTACTTTGCTAAAATTTACAAGAAAAAAAAAGCAGGTTCCATATCTTTTTAAAAATATTTTTTTGTAATAAATTCATAAATAGATGAAGGTAAAGTATAAAAAAAAAACCTACTGTAGTATGCAAGCTTGCTCCCTTGTCTCCTTATATTCTGGATAACCTTGTCAGTATTGTGATAAGAAAGTTTAAAAGTAAAGTTGCTACTGATGGTTAGAAATGTGCAGCCTGCGTCTCTTGAAGAAACTTTGAAAAACAGTAACATATTTTTCCTAGAAAATGCAGAATAATTTTAACACTGGTATTTTCCAACCCTTTAAATAATTTTGGAATGCAGTGAATGAATTCAATATGAATTAGAGATCCATATTTTTCCCCTAAAGGTGTGTGGGCCAGACTCACTTTGAGTGGTAGATAGTCCTCAGGTAGAGGCATCCTCAGGATATTGGGTTTTATATCCATCAGATATCAGTGAGTGAGGCACTATTACAGAAGGGAAAAGCTGGTAGACAGCACTGAGCTTATCTGACTATCAAAAAAACTTTAGCATTTCTCCACAGAGACTTCTAAAATATTTTAAAAGTATTACAATAACTAAATTCATCTGTTGCTTATTAAATGGCTGAACCTGCCTCATGCCTGGCAAGCAGGACAGTGTCTAATCTTATCCATTGAATTCTATATAGGGAATTGGTTTTGAAATGCTATGTGCACACAGAACCATTCTGATGCTTCTCTGGTGAACCTCCTATCTCACACTACCAGGCTGTATGAGCAAAGTTTTTTTTCCATCAATATTATCTATCAAGAGTATGCATTTTAGCATTTTATATTGTCAGGTACCAAACTACTTTTCATAATTGAACATTCTGTTTTAATGCCATTTATAAAGGTAAAAACGTTTAATTATACACAACACTGAAATATGGAATGAAGATGAAAAATACAGAATGATCACGAACCATTTTAAGCTCTGCCCTTTGCATGAATATAAGTCTTTGTGATAACTATTTACCTTTAGTGCAAAACTAGCTCACCACAAGTTTTGTGCTTTTTTTTTGCCGTGTTAATCTCATATTTTGAAGAAATCAAAGGCTACTACCTGTAGCCTTAAGATTTCTGAAAATTCAGCTCTTAACACTTTTTAATAGCAGCTTCGAATTGTCAAAACAAGTTTGCATGCAGTGTTCAAAAGATAATCTTTCAGACCCTTTTTTCACATACAATAGTTTAGACGCCCCAAATTATACCTTTTTATCTTCAGATGAATCTATACTGCTTGAGGAATGTATTGGGAAAAATAAAATAAAAAGTGTTCTCACCTATTCTGCAATACAGTGCAATATAATAGCCTGTTACTTAGTAGTTACTGTGAAGACTGGCTTTGGGGATCAAATGAATTGTTGGTCAGGTGCCATCAAAAGACAAAATCTAGAGAAATAAATACAAGGTTAACTTAACTTTTTTTTCTCTGCTTTTATCTGGTGAAGCTAGTCCTTGTATATATTTTTTTCTAAGAAAAGAAAACTTTTGTCTGTGTGTGTAGATGGAAAAATTTGAAATAATTGCCATAGAATGGGTGGTTAGAACCAGACAAACGGTCAGAAATCCCTAACGTTTGTTATGGCTAAACTGCTAGCTTCTACAATCCTGATAACTTCTAAGCTACTTTCCAAACTAAGGTTTACAGAAAATTGGATGATCTTGACTAGTTATTACATGTAAACAGTGTGTAATTTAAGATGTCTGATTTAGTTTAGGGAGAGTTAAGGCTTAAACTCCTGCCATGCATTCTATGGTAAAGTTTATGTTCTTTCTCCTCACTACACTATTTAAAGTGTTAATTAAAGGCTTAAAACAGCTGACCATTGTTATCCTAGTCTAAACAAGTTCTTAAGGAGAAAAGTTTAAAACGCACATATAGGATAACAATTTTAATTTTTATCATGTTTATGAGTAAACTAAAACAAAAGAAAATAGCCCATTCATATTTATTCAGATGTACTACCAAATTTTGGATAGGTCAAATTAGCCTTAAGAAGCCTAAGCCTAGCCTTAGGAAGTGGCTTTGCTAGAAGCAGCTTTGTAAAGCTGCCATGCCTACCTAACACCTTATCCTGTCCAGCATCTTCAGATCAATGATCACACCTGATTTTCATTGATTTCAGAGTACATTATTATATTATAATATTACATATTACAGGTCTTAAATTGCTACCACAGAGGCAGTATATTAATAGTTGTACTCATGCAAAAACAAACAAAAACTCCTGCTGGTTATTGTCTATCTGATGGGCTTCAGAATTTTGTGATAGGAAGATTTGTTTCCCTAAAGTTGAAGCTGAAAGAAAGTGGAAATCAGGGTCAGTAGTTTTGTTGGATAATCAAATCCAAATATAACTCAAATCCAAAATAACTCAAACTCTAAAATGTCTTTAAAAAAAGAAACATGGAAAGTGACTTGTGCTTTTTTTTTTTTTTTAATGAGAGCCTCAAAGTAATAAGATTATATCACTGTGTGATCCTGGCTACATTCTATCTGACCTTTTCAGGATTTTCAAAGGTTCTGCTAAAGGAGGGAGATGCATATTAACCACTTATATCTCATAATGAAAGGAATAGGGGGTGTTAAACGTAGCTTTAAACCAATATAACAACTTGCCAAATGTTAACTATTCTGTTACCATATGTTTAGCAGTCCACTCTTTTTCAGGATAGACAACAGCTAAATTTCTGTTGCAAAGAGCAAATATTAAAAACTGTAACCATTTGCATAGTATATTGCTTTACATTTGGGGAGGAAATTATTTTCTTTGAACTGAGTAAACATTAACAAAAGCTACCACACTTAGTCTGACTAACTAGAACTGACCTGACTGTTACTAAGGCTTAACTGTCCTCATTCCTGTGAAATCATTCCAGTAAATTGTTTTATCTTGGGCCTCTGAATCACAGGCAAAGACAAGGCAATTGTTGAGATGGTCTGCCTTCAGTTAAGATTATGAATGTAATATAGGTAAGTGCCATTATCAGTACTGAAGTAACAGAAATCCCTGTGAAAAAGCAGTAAAAAAAATCCGTATTTCAAATAACTTCTTAAAAGCATTTTCTTATAACTTGTCACAGAAATGCTCTCTACTATCAGGAGAGTATGCTGGCTATTTTCATCTAACTTCTGGCAACAATTCCATGGACAACAGATATCCATGTGGGCTGGTGTGTTTGTTTTAATTTTGTTACTTTGCTCTTTTCTGAGTAAACTAAAGCAAAATGATAAAAGGATAGAGAGATAAACTTGTATTGAAAATCGGAATATCTGGTCATGGAGTAATTTTCTTATTAAGTGCACAGTGGGGACTGCCTTTAAAAGGTTTCACCAAAGATTTTTTTTTGTTGCTTCAAATAACTCTACAGCCTAATTCAGTGGAGTTAAAGGAAATCTAACATTATCTGACCAGTTAAAAAATAGAGTACCCAGGAGACTGGCCCTCTCGCTAAAACTTCAGTAGGATGGTGAGCACCCAAAATAAAATGCATCAGCATCCAGTATAAATGCATCCTATATTTAAGAAAAAAAGAACTCACATTATAGCATTGAGTGCATATTACTATAGTTTTATAATATAAAATAATCTTATGAAAGAAAAGTAATAATGTTATTGTACCCCAATTCCTTGGGAATTGATGTGAGATCGCAAAAAAGACAACCAAATTGTCATCTGGACTCTGGCTGGAAATGTGAATCTCAGTGGGAAAATACACAGCAAATAAGAATTAATGACAGGTTTTAATGTTTAAGATTACTACAATGCCCACTCTACTGGGAACCACATTCTGCTGATGATTTCATTTCAGTATTTACCTCTGCAACTGTTACAAGGCAGAGATCAATGTTCCCTTCTGCATTTTGTAATTTGTTGCACATGGGTGCATTTTGAGTACTGCCAGAAACAAATGATAAATAGCAATGCAAATACATGCTCAGCCAAGGAGATCTGGTGAAAAGTAATTCCTGCAACATATCCTGTTAATGTTCAACTGCTAGTACAGGATTCTTAACAAAAGTTTATGCCACAAATTCTGATCATGTGTTACTGAATTTTCCATTTGATGTACATATTCACATTTCTAACCTAAGACTTGAAATAGACTATTTTACATGTAAATTTCAGGCATATTGCAGCTCATTTTCTTCATCCAGGTATCCTTTCGATTTCAGTAGAAAATCAAAGGGAACTGCTAAGACTTAAATTACGTAGCTATGTATATGAGTTATGGATCTAATAGAGATCTTGAGAAAGGGAGTAAGAAGCTACAAATTACGGTTGTTGCTGAATGTATTTCTGGCCAAGAAGCTAACAATCTAGTGACGGCTGTACTATTATTAATAGACCAAGAAACTATTTGGTAATTGAAATAGCCTCTTACTACTTACAGCACAAGCACTGTCATTCATATGTGCTACTAATCTGAAGAAATAAACAAGGTCTGCCATCTATTTCTTTGTTCCCTTTTGTTCAGTTAGGTAGGACATCCAAACTTGTGTTACAGTTGTTGAAAGGTAGTAGAGTTGAGCGTTAGTGGCTAAAGCTGACATAAAGCCATAGCCCTAGTTTTCCGCTGCAAAATGAAAAGTATTCTAAATTGCTTTCACTTGAAAACAAAGTAAACAAATAACAGACTAAGCTGTAGGCAGAGTCTCAACCTGCCATTTAAGAGATACAGCAGGGCAAATCCTAAAAACACAAGTAGTGCTTAGTTTACTCATTAACAAAACTCAAAATTAAGGAAATAATTCAGTATGCCATTTCTCCAACTACACTAAAAACAATCATTCACTGCCTGTACTGAAAGTAGGATCTATGTTGATTTTGCATCTTATTGCTGTTTTGAGATGAGCTACTATTTAAAGTACTGATTTTGAATACTACATCTTTTGAGTAAACCAATACTTTATAATCAGCATGGCTTAAATGCATAATTTGGCACTGATTCTGCAAGTACTGGGAGGCTAAGCTTATCTGAGGGTCTGTGTTCAAGCATACAGAATTGCAGGACTGTTATTTACATATGTAAGCTATAATATGTCATGAGAATAGGGAAATGCCTGCTAGCCTTTTACTGTTTAAGGACTATCTAAGCAGGAAGGAAAACAGTAATCAGGACTGGAGTATAGCTTGAACTGTCTTCATGGCTGTTTTGGAAGACAGGGTCTGCTAACCGTAATGAATTTGGACCTTGGATAACCTTCATCTTGAATATTAACTACTGGATGCTTAGCTATGTTATCTTTGGATGCAGGAGAGCTGGGAATGTCCTAGAAAACTATCTAAAAATATTCCTGAGAACTGCACCTCAACCTGTTCTTCCATATAAAACAATAGAAATGTGAAAACTACACTAATTGAAAAATTTAAGGCTCCTTCACTCTTAGTTATGAAACTTGAAAACTATCATTTTAGTTTGGAAGCAAATAGACTATGAAACATAAGTAATTCTTCAGTACTCTACATCATAATTGAAAAAAAACAAAGGAAGATGAAAGAATGGTAACAGTTTCTGTAGGATGATGAACAGTACTGAAATTAGGATACATTAGCCCTTTCTTAATCTTTCTGATTTTCATGATACTGGATATGCCAAATGGCCAAAAACTGCTGTAGCCCTGATAACAACTTAATCCACCTGTTTTTTTGATCAAGATCTTCAAAAGTGAAAAGTGATTTTGGCTTAAGTTTGTGCCTTCTGAAAATGAAGTATCAGGATCGCAAAAATCAGCCATTGCTTTGCATTAACTGTAGATCTAAAAATAATCCTGCTACTGCTCCTTTTGCAAATCTAAGTTTCTAAGGTGCTTGTGAGTTTAAATCCAGAGAGGACTGCTGCCATCAGTACTTCAGCTGCATATACAACATATGCTAATGTGACACAGAGCTATGTCTGAAAGACTTCTATATGTAGTTCGATTAAGAACTGTATTCCACTTAATGGTATAAATTTTTCATCTCCAGTAAAAGATTTTTCTTGATGAGTATTTTCAAGAAGTGAAAAGCAGTGACTTGTGACAGGGAGAGGCAGTCAGATGAGTACAAGGTAGGAGGTCATGACTCAAAGAAGTTGATTTCCTACACATAAGAAGTTGCAATACATGCAGTTTTCAGCTATCCTGAAGTTTTTTTTTTTTCCCCACTATATATCCATATTATACTTAAGGAGATAAATGTCATAACTAGTGATTTTTTTTTTTAAGCAATAACCACTCCAGTAACATAACATCAAATATATGACCAGGATTAACCCTGTGTATGACCATTAGACATAAGCTAGTAGGTCATGGCTACCAGTCAGTTCAGTGTTTTCCAGTTCCTGTTTCCAGTGGTGCAGGTCTTGAGTTATGGAATGAAATTAATAGAATTGAGGGCAAAAACTCAAATACATCCACTTGGAAAAGGGAGCTATCACTGTGAAAACAATAAGAAATGAAATATATTCACCCATTCCTTTTTCAAGGCTGTATTTAAAAACAATAGCTAATCATGCTTGACAACAAATCATGTGATATTGCTCAGGCTGATTTTGCTATTTGTTAAAATGAAAACTTAAAAAAAAAAAACAAAAAAACACTGAGAGAAGGCTGCCTGACCAGGATCTGTACCTATATTACCTAACAATTCATAGGCCCTGGGACAGATGCTATTTGCTATTTGCTCCTTTAATCAAAGTGTTGGGTATTTTGACACTTGAAATACTTTTATCAAAGACACTGTCTATCCCTTCTAGGCTTTCTGATTCTTGCTGGAGTGCTGAGGATTTAAAGAGATATTTTGAGGTTGCCTATTCTAAAAGTGACCTACTTTGCCAACAGTCACATACTGAATGTTTAGAACTTTGTGTGTGCATTTGCCTCCAGCCATCTATCTCCCCATCCTACATCAACAGTTCCAAATTGTTTCTTCCACTTTCATAACTTAAATAAAGGATATAGAAAGTAAAATAGTGAGGACAAAGGTAGAATAAGTTTTTCAGAGGGTTTGACTCTTAGGACTACATCTCAAGAGTCCCTTTTTAAAATAAGACACCAAAACAAACAGGATTGTGTCTAACTTCTACAAAATTGCTGGTTTCACAGGAAGAGGAGAATATGGTTACTGTGCTACTCAGCATTAGGGTGAAGCACCATCTAAATTCCAGTAAAGATTAGGAAATCACCTAGCTTGTATCAGCAACCACACCCCCAGCCTTCTACAATGTCTTTGCTGTCAAGCTTGATGCTGTCAGTACTCTTCTCACTAAACATTGGGCCTCCATGCCTCATCATGAGCTCTGTGGCCATCTTCACAAAAGCCTCTTCCACGTTGCTGGAGTCTTTTGCAGAGGTCTCTATGGCACAGATGATATCATAATGTTCAGCCAAACTTTGAGCTTCTTCTAGCTGAACCTCTCGAAGGTCACTTAGGTCAGATTTGTTTCCTGGAAGGAAAGGGAAAAAAAAAAAGGGGGGGGATAATTGGCAAGTATTTATGCTAGTACAAATGTTTAGCAGAAGGTTCTCAAGTTGCCCCAAGGATCTGTGGAATTTCCATTCTTGGAGATTTTTAGAATTCAACAGAAAAGGCCCTGAAAAACCTGACACTAGTATTGCTTTTAGCTCCGTAAGAGCTATTCCAACCTGATTTTTTGTATGATTCTCACATAGAAAATCAACTCTCCATAGCCAGGGTGATAGCACTGAATAGCAGTGGCTGGACACCTTAAATGGGAAAATCAGGCTAGAAATCAAAGCTAAAACCACTTTGCAAGAAGAGAAAAGGAAGACAAAAATGAAAACAGCAGTGATGGTTCCTAGGAAAAACTAAAATACTGATATTAGTAGCCGCAAAGTTATGCCTGAGTTGCAAACATTGGGTCTGTGAGCTTGAACTTCTAGCAGAGAACCTACAAAGCCTGACAGCGCCAACAGTCTGCTGAAGGATATGAGTATCCCTGTTGCCCAGAACATGTCTGCTTGATACACTGGAGCTTCTCTGGCCTTATCATCAGAGTGTCTCCTGAGCAGATCTGCCTCAGAAGCTGGAATTCTTCAATACCCATGCAAGAATTTCAAACCAAGCTACCAAGCTCATGATACAAACCTGGCTCCTTTTTGACAGAAGTTCACACAAACTATTTAAAAAACAAAAAAAGGTTAGAAATTTTTCAATTAGTTCTATTATGGTTTCTATTAGTTCTATTACATATAAGCTAGCTTCCAAAAAAGTAAAACTCTTACCCATCTTAAATATTGCGACTAATTACATTGTACAGTACTCTGTAGTGCTAAGTATTAATATTTTAACTCACCAATCAATAATTGTACAATGTTGGAACCCGCATACTTTCTCACATCCTCGATCCAGCGAGGAATGGATTGAAAAGAACCTCTCTTGCTGATATCATAGGCAAGGATTGCTCCATTGGCGCTTCGGTAGTAACTCTGGGTAATAGTTCGGAATCTCTCCTGGCCAGCTGTGTCCCAGATCTGCAGCTAAACAGAACACAGCATGCAGTGAGACACTGTCTAGTTTAAATATACTTTATGCTTCGCACTTTCAGGTATCTCTTTTCTTGGGAATAAAGAATTATGAGTAAAGACTTTAGAGTACATGATGCTTTCCTGATTAAAAAGATAGAATTTGATTCAATAGATTTGTCTATTATCTCCCTTACATGTAATACATTTTACAGTCATTTTTTCCCACTAGTCTTTTGTTAATGATTTAAGGAAAATAACTGCACACCAGAGAATATTTTCACACATGGGTGCCCAGAGTTAACACCTACCGCAGTTCCTGGGACACTCTGGGTTCATGCTGGTAAACTCTGATGCATCATCCTTTGTGGCAGTTTAGGACAGTTTCACTTTCACCTGTGCCACCCCACCCCTTTTCCTGCTTTCTTCAGCAGAGTTGGCCAAACAAGATGTCAGGCCTCCAAGGGCTAAGAAAGCACTGTAGACCTAGTGTGTCCCTGAAACTACTGCTAAGTCTTCACTAGCATATCATCTGAGATATTGATTTGGCTTTGCCACATCTGCCACAGGGGCAGTAACTACTTATCAGTCAGAGTTGGAATAGGAGGTGGTGGCATCATCTGGGAGCACTGTCTTTTTGATATGGAAACATGAAACAAAATCATAGCATAAAAGTAGTGCCAGGATTCTAGGATTCAGTGAAATCAAAGATCTACATGTTCCGCAACTTGAACTGTTTCAAATAGATATCCGTGTTTTGTTTGTTTGTTTTTAGAAAAACATAGCCAATAAAATTATTGATACATAAGGAATATAAGGTTGTTGTAAAAATTCTGTCTGTCATCCTGTCCTTTTTTAGGTGACAGAGCTGACACTGTGTCTGAACAGAAAGAGGAAGTGCTCAGCTTACATACTTTTGCCTAAATCCAGTAGCATAAGAATCACAATTCTGCTGTTGGGGTTTGAATTCTCAATGGTAGGTGTTTCAGAGGAAGGAGACAAACAACTAAGAGTGGACAAACAATATTTTTAAATCCTCTTGTTTTAAAGTTGTCTTATGTCCTGGAACATAACAGCTTATATCCTAGAAGCTTTTAATCTAAAGGAATTCATAGATGTTCTCATTCTCCATATAAAGCTCTAATCCTTTGTGAATCCTTCACAGCTCTTGGCTTCAGCACATAATGAGTGTCAAAGACTTATCTTTTATGTGTAAAGTGTAAAATGTACATAGCATAAATGAAAGTGATTTAGCTGTAGAGTGATTGAGTAAGACAGTCTTTGGCCTTGTGCTGTATGCTGAATTGGAAACCTCTGCATACATGCAACTTTCATAGAATCACAGGATCACTTGAGTGTAGGTCTTCCTGAATGGCAACCCTGCTCTTCATTTATCTACTGTACTTTCCAGTGTGGTGGTAATGAGGCAACATTCCCTTTGCAGTGATGCACCAATCCTCTTCCTATCTAGTTGCCAAGCCAGCTATCTCTTACAGCACTGGTGGATTTTTATTTATTTTTAACACAAGTATCTATGTGTGTTTGTAGGACTGAGCTTAAAAAACTGCTGAAGTTCTGAGTGTCTGGCAAAAAAAAAAAGCACAGATCACAAGTCAGATGTTCTGAGCAGCTCAAAGAGCAGTCTTTCTCCCAAGCCACATCTTACAGGTAAGCTGCTCTTAGCTGCTCTTGCTTCATATTCCCTGCTTGTCCCTTCTCCTTTACATAAGGGTTGTGAATCATTCAGCTTTTCACAAGATCTGTAATTTGTTGTGGTTTTGTTTTCAATGCTGAGATTGCAGAATGTTTTAGATTTACCTGCGTGACTTACCCCTTAAGTGAATACTTTGCAGACCTATATACAAATTAACATACATCTGCTTGTCACTGCTCCCATCTGTCCTGCTCCAGAAAGAGCAGGTGGGTGCTCACTCCCTGTTTCAGGCAGAGTCAGCCAAGTAAAGACATGGTTTAATGATTTGCTTAAGCCAAACTAAGACCACATTGTCATGAAGGTCTGCTATCCCAGCTGCATGTTCTTGCCCATCTTTGCATGAAACCACTACTTTTGAAGCTGTACAATGAGTCACATTAACTCACCAATGTAACTGAAAAATAAGGTTTTTACTTGTAGCGTTAATTACACAGCCTTATGGTACTGAGAGCATGCAGACTGCAGGGAGAAAGATATGACTATGACCATCTTTTTCTGCAGTGGCAAATCTTAGTGTTTCTCATTTAAAAGTCAAACCAAATATGTTAGATGCTAAAATCAAAATCACAAATGAACAGTACTAACTGCAGGTTATGGAACAAGCTGTGATGATATATTCTTTATAATGTGGCAGTGTGTTTATGTATTATAGGACGTTTTTATTTCCAGCCAGCAAATCATACATGCCCTTAAAACAGAAGGTGGAGAAACTTCTGATGGCTCTCCAGAAAATCATTCTATGCTGACTGACTTAAAGAAACTTAAAGACTTAAAGAAAGCAGGGATTCAACTAATAGAAACAGACTCTGAGTGACAGATTGACCAAACAGCATAGTAGACAAGTATCTATCAAATGCTTTGATGAAAATTCTTTTTGCATTGCTAAACATGCTCCTCAAATGATAATGTTGAGCAAAGGTCTTCAAAGAAACTTTAAATGTCTCTCCTTACTTCTGTGTAAGAACATAAGTTCTTGCATTGTAAGAATGTAATCAACATTACAAAGTTATTTCCTTTCCCTGATTTCCTTTCCCTGTCTAGCTTTACTTTTATTTGTGAAGCAGCATTAATAATAAGTACTGATAGCTTCCCTTACAAAACACTGCCCCTTTCGTGCCCTTAATTATTCAGAATATAGCAACTTCCGTAAGACTTCCTAGTAGTGAAATGGTGGATGCAAAAACTCTTTCCGCTAAGTGATTCTATACCAACGGTGTTTAATTTCTGCCATCTCAAATGGAAAACAATAATAGACAATACTTTTTGTATGCTGGCAAATCACAACATGTACTTGTAAAATTAAGTACTGAAACAATTCTGTAATTTAATCTGTAAAATCTTTGCCAACAGCAACAAAACTAAGATCTGTATGGCAATATATTTCATTTTGAAGTAATATTCACACAGAGAACAGTTAGGTAAATGAAGTATTGCTATTTGCAGAACCTTTACCTTTACTCCAACATGCTTTTTTCCCTTTCCAACAAAGATGCATCAAGGAAGTAAGACTTTTAAAATCCTTGAACCCAAAGTTTCAGAAATATTATGCAACTATAATCAAGACATTCAGAGTTTTAAACAAAGGGACACTAGCTCAGTTTTAAAATGTTTGTTTCAATCTCTGAATGAGTGTTCAGTTGTGCTGTAATACTGTCTTTAGCCTAATGGAAAATTAAGCTTAAGTCAATGCGGATATGGAGCAGCTGGTGTTCAAATGCTCCATGGGGCTTTTTTAGTACATGCTCCTCTGAAATGACTTCTAAAGTCGAGTTTCTTAACAAGAACCTTGCTTTTTCTTACTTTTTTTTTTTTTTTTTGGCCTTCTGATCATGCTTCTGTGCTCAGGAGCCAAGAACACTGCAGGGAATTGGTACCACTAATACTTACACTGGATAAACATGATATCCTTTTTCTAACCCTAAACAATTAAGTGATTTTCCCCAGCATGAGAAAAGCAGAAAGCAGATTTAAAATAGCAAAAGTGACCTTTTTGAAATGCCTTGGAAACAATCTGTTAAGATAACTTTTACATATGGTTAATTTAACAACCATTCCCCCTCCTTCTCTGAATCTCCTGGTCCTAGATGCTTTCCTGGAGACACAACCATCCAGTGAGGTCCTTTTTGGCTTGTAAATCATCACGAGCTGTTAGACTGCAAAGAAGGGCCTTGCAGTTAAAGTACAACCCAAGTAAGGGCTCTGGCTACTGTTGATGTTTGTGCCAGACAGGACTGAGCCCGGCTCGCTGCTGCTCAGCTGATCCCACTTGCGGCAAAGGAAGCTGTTGCGTGCGCTAGCTGCCCAGCCCGGCTGCCAGGAGGTGCCGGAGCAGGCGGCACCGGGCCCCGCTACGTGGGCAAGTAAACACCGGGCCGGACCGGCAGGGCCCGGGGCGCTGCCGGTGCCGCTGCCGGAGGCGGAGCGCCCTGGGCGCTTCCTCCTCTTCCTCCTCCTCCTCCTCCCCCCGGGCCAGCTGCCCCCGCGAGGCCGGGGCCCGGGCGGCCGCCTCACCTTCACCCGCTTGCCCTGGATCTCCAGGCTCTTCATGGTGAAGTCCACGCCAATGGTGCTGCCCTGGCGCTCGGCGAAGGCCCCGGTCTTGAAGCGCTGCACCAGGCAGGTCTTTCCCACGCTGGCGTCGCCGATGAGCACCAGCTTGAAGAGGAAATCGTAGCTCTCCTCCTCCCGCCGCCTGCCTCCGCTCCCGCCCGCCGCCTCCTGGGCATGGCCGCCCGGGCCGCGGCCTGCGGGGCCCCGCGCCCTACCCTGTCCTGCCCGGGGCGCCCTGTTCCCCCGCAGCCGCGGCTACTGGTGCTCTGGGATAAGCAGGTGCCGCGGCACCGTTAGTGCTCTGGGAAGCGCGCTGGGCTGCCTGGTGGCCTCCCAGCCACAGCTCGGGGCCAGGGTGCGGTTTGTCTCCAGCGTTACAGGCTGATGCCCAGGGCTACGCTTTTTTTTTAATGTTCACCCTTGCAACCTGCTGTGCTGCTCAGACACGTCTTTAAGACTGTTAACGTTACACTGCATTTTACCATACATATACTTGTGCAATGTTTTACATGTATATATGTATACAAACTGGTTGCATATATTGAGATAAATGTGCTTCCTCAATGTGTAATCCTGTGTATTTTAGCTGTTACCTAGGTATGATAACAAACAGCTGTTTATCAGATACTTTTTTATCTCTATATATTTTTCGAAGATGATGTGGTGAGTCTAGATGCTAATAAGCTGCTTTACCAATAAAATACTCTGACAGGGACATTTTGCTAGTATGCTTTTGTGAATAAGGTTTGCTAAATCCTAAGGTTTGCTAATTTTGCAGATGAGGGGAAAAAATGAATTGCGAGTGTGTTTAGTGGCAGTTTTCCAGAGAGAGATATTTTCCCCTTGTGTTCCTGTGCAGTAGGAAGACAACTTCTTTTTTGAGTGGGCCATGGTAGACTGACCAGGCTAACTTGCATTGGATGCTCCAGGTCAATAGATTTTATTTTTATTTATTTGTTTGTTCATTTGTTTTTGGGGTGGAGGGGGTGAGGTGTGGGATTGAGGGTGTCTTAATTGTTACTCCTTTTCCAGACCCCATGTATTTTTGGTGATCCCTGGTAACCATCCAGTAAGAGCAAAGATATGAGTACTCTGTCATGCTGGTACAAAGACTTTTTGCTACCAGTTGCCTGCAATTATGAATTGAATAGGCCACTGAATTTAGGAATATTCATCTGCCAGGACAGAAGAGTTAACAAGTAAGAAAGATGTTGATGTGTGTGCGCCCTCGTAACACCTTTTTATCTTGTCGGTGCATGAGCAAAACAGGCAAATGTAGAGAAGTTTGATTACTTAAAGGAAACAGTGCTAGATACATCAATCTGAAACAGTGCTAGATATGTCAATCTTTAATAAAGTATTTAGGATTAATTGTATGATGTAATTTTAGTGGAAAGTTAAGCTTACTACTTTCATGAAAGTAATTATACAATCAGGTATTCTTTGATCCTTGCTGTCTTTTACAATAATCTTATTTACTTTTACATTAAATCTGCTTATTGTTGCTTGTCTTTATGAGCCCTTAACCGCTCCTAGAACAAAGAATTGCCCAAACATAAAAGCGTAAGTATAATAAAATGATGCGATAATTTAAATTAAGTGAAAGTTCTCTCAAATTGTGAAAACTGTAAATAGTTTGAATGTGAAAATGCTTGTATCTGTTATTCCTGAGACTGTGCTGGGATTAACACCTGTTTGAGGCAATTCTTAGGGAAAAAAACAAATGGGTTTGATTTAGTTCCAGTTTGTTTCGGTTTATTTTTGAATCATTTATCAGAGAATGGCAGTGAGAGATAGAAACCAGTATGAAAACATAGTTGAGGCTCTCTGTAATGGCCTTGAATGCAAGGGCATTCTCTTAGCCAGCTCAATTAGTTTAACCAGAGAAGCTGACTGATTTTATGTCAGAGAGGTCGAGCTGCAAAGTACAAGGTTTCTTACAAATTTGAACTTCTGCTAGTGGAATTTGGGTAGTAAGATTGTATTTCATTTCCAAGAAATTGCTTCATATGAAGCAAATTAATTTCTGACCTTAAATTATACCCTTATTCATTATTACCTGACAAAACCTTGAATATTGATGATAATAAAATCTTGATTGCATATATTAAAGTCATACTTGCATTTTGTGACTGTGGAGCATACTGTTTTGTTTATGAAAGCAGACTGCCAGTCTTCTCAGTTTGGTAAGATAATATTTTTGATCCTGGTATTAATGTTTGAGTTAAAATACCTTGGGCTTTAAAAAATTACTTTATAGTCATGTGGACTTTGCACTAGCACTCAGGCTTCTTGGAGTCTTTTGGGCCTTGTATTGTTTGTGGCTTGTTGTAACAGAAACTTTGCTCTTGCCTGGCCTTCTCTGCTGGTGCTTGCACCGGTGCAGTGAAACTGCAAGTTATACTGAAGCTGCTGACCCAGAAGCAGGGGAGAAAATGGTGTCAGAAACTTCTGCACCAAAGATTCTTTTCTGTGTGCTTGTCCTTGTAAGCTTGCAGAGCTTAATTTTGTTTCAGTAGGATTCTTGTATGTTTCCTTCATTGATGCTTCCTAGCAGTGAATTAAATTCTGTTGCGCAGCTGTTTGACAAAGTGTGCAAGTTTATCATGTGTGGTGTGTTTGTCAACCAAAGTAAGATTGTTTAATTTATCAGCCAAGTTTCCGAATAAATAAGTAGTAATAATTTTAATTGCATCCAAGTGGCTTTCCAAGTTACTTCTGAGTATTAGAAGGCATAGGCTGTTTCTGATTATTTCAGATGACTCAGTTGTAGATACTGGATTCATTGCCATATGATATATTATGTTCATTTACATAGCTTAATTACCTTCTATATGAATTAAATGCAAATTCTCCTTTACTTAGTTTCTAAAGTTTTTTTTTAAATCAGTCTTAGTCAGCCATCCATTTTCCTTGTCTGTATTCTGTAGAAAGTCAGAAAGCCAGTCATTGCATGATTTTTTTTTATTGCAAAGACAGTGAAAGGAGACATGGCACTTCAGAAGCCATGCCAATTAATAGAAATGGATTTCTTAAACACATGTGTTAATCTCTCGTTTTGGACACCAAAGAGTTGCTGATGAAACTAAAACCATGATTCTTTGCAGTCAGGTTTAATTGGCAAATCATCACAGGCCAGTCCCCTAATTTTTAGAATCTGTGTGTGGTTCCTTGAGTTGTGTGTTGGCCTGTATCGTCTTGCTGCTGTAGACTGCAGATTTATCTTCAGGAATGTAGGATAAGGGGAAAGGGTGAAATCTCTTTGAACAGTGTATGTGTTCATTAATTTTCCTCTTTTACATTCCAGACACAATGAAAACCCTACAGAGCAGCCCTGTGCACATGTATTCAGGCTTTACTAGCTGACTTCTGGCTGGCTGTACATTCATGAAATATTATTTGAAATGCTAAATATTTGAGCTCCACCTGGAAATTTGCATAGTTCGGTGACTTCATATTCTTCTGCGAAGAATTAATATAGTTCCTGTAAATTTATCAGTTATTAGCAACAGCCTTCTTGCTGTCTCTGCATGTCTAAGTTGCCAGGAATACTTTAATAGTTGGATATACTGATGAGTATTATCCTTTGCCTGGTATGGATTTCAGAGAGAAATGTTTTATCTGACTACTGGGCCCTTCATGTCAGTGATGTTGAAGGTACAGAACTTTTGAAGTTCTTTGGATCGTTCAACATGAAAAATTGAATCTGATCCTCACAGAATTTCATTTTTTTATCAGACAAATAAATAACATTCCTATTTTCTTCAAGATACTTGGGTACCTGATGCTGCAAACTGAGGTACAGATAGATACTGTCAGATAATTGTGCTGCATTAATATGTGTTTTACCTTGACTGAAGTGGAGAAAGTGCCCTGATTTAGTGTTTTTCCATCTTAGGCCAGTCTGATGGTCTTTCTTTAAATATATATATTTATATGTATATATTTTTTCCTCTAAACTGAATCAGTTTCATAATTTGCCTTGTCTGGTATCTGATCTATTTATGAAATGTTTCAAAACATTTAGCAACAGTAGACAATAGAAGAGCTTGTTCCATATGGAAATTTTTCCCTGACCCTTGAGACATATATATAGTCCTGAATAATCCCCTTTTGAAAAATTTGAGGGTGTTGCAGCTGCACATACACATGTATAATGTTACCCATAGAAAAGTTCAATTTCTTTTCCAATCAGACAAACTGTGAAACTAAATGATGCTATAAGACAGTTCTGCAAAGTGTGCAAAAATTATATATTGATTCTGGAATTGCCGTGTTTGATTAATTGAATTATCCTGTATTTTTATACTCTAGCAGAATGAATAGAAATTCCATTTACCTTATTCAAGCTATTGTTTTTCCCTCTCCAAGATTTATCTGTCTTTGTGGTCTTATAAGAGTTTTTCTGTATTTTTATTCATGTTTATAGATCATTTCTGAGCTGCTACTTTTTTTGTTTTCGGGTGCTCTTTTTGAGTAGAAATAGCCTTAACAATACCATTCCCAGAAGAGGCCATGCCATTGCTATATAGCATAGCAAAATAACAGTTCCTTTCATTATTGTGTCTTAGGGCCTTTAAAAATTGTGATGCTGCAAAAGCTAGTACCCGAGTTGTGTTTTCAAAGTCAATGCACTTAATTCTAAAGTAAGCTTTATGTAAACTGCCCTCCTTGGGTTTTTTTTTTTTTTTTGCCATTATTGTAACTCAATTTTATCACTCATCTTCCTCTCTCTTTAATGATGTCACAGGGAATTGTTGATAAAATGAAATAAAGCTTGTAAAACACTGCAATATGTCAGCTTAGATGCCTTTAATTTAGTAAGGGCATATATTAGCTTAGTACCATTATCTAAAATATACTGATATCTGTTATCTTTTGAATTGTGTAAACAGAATAAGTAGTGACTGCAGAAATTTCTTCTCTTTTCAATCTATTTTCTTTTTGTATTTTGTTTTCTTTTTGTATTTTGCGGAGCTTTCAGTGCTCGCGTGTGAGAGTCCAAAAGTGAAATATTCCCATTTTACTTCTTGTTACAGATCTGTTACTTCTTTTGCTTTGTCATCAGTAATAAAATGCAGTGGCTAAGTATAGCCTGAAATATTTGTACCAACTGTTGCTTTTGAATTTTTACAGGTGCAGTGGGTCACTGAACATGGGAAATACTTTGTCCAGTACAGGATGCAGTTCAGATTTTTGTATTAGTTATGCTGCCTCTGGAGGACTCAGACAAATTAAGAGCAAGAAGATCTCCTGTACATAAAAGGAGGCTATCTACTAAGTAAATACCATTTTAAATATTTGATTTTGGGTATAATATTTGTGTTTTTGTTTCATAGACAGCAAGTTCCATGCCATTTTTGAATCATTGAATAAGTAAGTATAAGAAGGAAGAAAAATTATTGCTCAGTTGAGATGATTGTGTGAATTCACTAATGGTCATAGATACACTGTTAGTCTGTGTGAATACTTTCAAATACCATTACAAATGCAGTTCATCTCTACACATGATTGATATAAAACAAGGTGTCTATTATTTTGGAGTGTATGGAGAATCTGCTAAACACTTGGCAGAACTGCTATGATCTTCAAAGAGGTCTGTGTCAGATAGTAGTAGTGGATGGAAGATTTTATGATGACATGAAACCAAATTGCCACTCAGGTCAGTGAGTCTTTACTGCAGAGAAGGCAAGATTGCCGTCTTAGAATCAGTATGTCTTGGCCTGACTTCTACAGCAGTATGTGTCTTAGAATCAGTATGTCTTGGCCTGAGCAGTATGCACTTGCTCAGGACTTTGAAGAAACTCTGGGCTGAAACTTGTAAATGTGGAATTGCTCTTTGTAACATGAATGTATTGTTATTATCATCCCTATATAGATATCATTTTTTTCCTTACACATTTCTGGAAAATGCATTGACTGGAAGCAAACTAGCTACTTAAGCAAAGAATGCTAAGAATCGAAATGTTGATTTATATAAGAAAAAAATCCAAGACTTCTGTCTACTCTAAGAGACTGCTCAAAAGAAATTGTACTGTGTATCTTTATGCAAAATACAATGTTATGTCGTCTTTTCTAAACTTGAAATATAGAATCATAGAATCCTTATGGTTGGAAGGGACCTCTAGAGGTCATCTAGTCCAACCCCCTGCACACGTGAAAAGAGGCCAGCACCATCCTCCTCACTGCCTCCCTTGAGGCACTTTTAGACACTGCTCAGGTCCCCTCTCAGCCTTCTCTTCTCCAGGCTGAACAGGCCCAGCTCCCTCAGCCTCTCCTCATAGGGCAGATGTTCCAGGCCCCTGATCATCCTTGTAGCCCTGCGCTGGACTCTCTCCAGCAGCTCCACATCCCTCTTGCACTGTGGGGCCCAGAACTGGACACAATACTCCAGATGCGGCCTCACCAGGGCTCAGTAGAGGGGCAGGATCACCTCCCTCGACCTGCTGGAGATGCTCTTCTTAATTATATCTCAAAACATTTCTTTATTGAATATAGCTGACAAATTTTAAACTAGTTTTCTTTCTGGATTTATTTTTCCTATTTTAGAAACAATCATTGGTAAGATCTGTCTCATATCTTAAGGAACATGGGAGAAATTACAGTAAAGAAACACACAGTGCTTTGGGCTTTGATTCCTTTATTTTTCATCAATTCATAAAAATATTTTTCTTTAACTCCATCCTATTAAAGTGGAATAAAATATGTCACCTAAGTGATTCGAGAAGGCTTTACTTACAGTGAAGTCTTTTAAGATGTTAGAAGAAGAGAAGAAAAAAATATTTTGTAAATATTTAATCTGAAGATTGAGCAGCATCTTTTACAGTTGTAGTAGCAGAAAATTTAAGACAGGTCTAAACATTATTAATTGTAGTCAGGAAAATAAATGGAGTCTCCAATGCCCAGTATCTAAAAGTTCAGTAGCTTTAAGTTTCTGTCAAGAGAAAAATATTTCCATCTTGCAGCATTTGACATATTTCATTTCAGGAAACGATGAAGAATCTGGAAATCAGTTTATCATATCCAATTACTGCAATCTTAGTATGAAAAGGTGACAGGCTTCAACTTTTTCACCATGAAAGCTTTCAGCAACCACTAGGTGACAATGTTGATCCAATTTCAGAGCCATCTTTGGCAAAGCTGTTGCTGAAATTAGAGGAAACACTTAGAGTCCCTAGAGCTCAATTACCCACAATCTGTGATCTTTTGGGGATTGCAGTTACCCTTTCTTTCAGGTTGTAATTGTTACTGTTTTGGTTTTAATCTTTCTGATAATTCACTTTTTTTTTTTTTTTTTTTTTGTAAGTGTATCTGAAAATTAAGTGATCTGTTTTGCAGTTGCCTTGCAACCTTGAGGAATGCAAACATGCTTGCTTTCTAAAGGCTCCCTGGTCATACAAAGAAGACAACTGCTCATGATGTGGTGGTTGCCACATTCTTCAACTACCTCCTGCCACTGCTGATGTAAAATGGGTGGCAAAGTAGATTTTATGCTGGGTGGCAAGTTCCAAACTCCTCTCTGGCACCAGCGGTTAGAATGTAATTGCTAGCCAGAGATTAAATTATGAACATAAGAGCCAAAAATCTCCTGGACCCTAAAGAGGAGACAAGAAAAAATGAAAGAGGAAACAACAACCTGAAATACATCCCTGCTGAGACTTTCTTCCCTTTTTGCCAAGGCCATGTAAGAATGGGCTTTGCTTGATGCTTTTTTTTTTTTTTTTTCCCTAGACCATTATGAGTGCTCTGGGCTTCTTAGCCCTGTCTATCACAGCTTTTCATAGAGAGAAGTCTTTATGCACTTTTGCCAGAGAGTGCATCTGTGTAAAAAGAGAGCAATTCAACTTTCATAATTCTAAGTCCAGTTGCAAGATACAAGATAGTCCAGATTATTATTATAATCTTTATAATTATTATAATACTGGACTATTATAATAATTATTATAATTATTATATTATAAGTCCAATTAACAAGGAAAAAAAGTCGCAGCTAAGCTATATGAAATTTGAATGAAAACTTCTATCTGATACATTAAATAAATTTTCCCTAAAATGAACTTGCCATGAACTGACTCTAATCACGTGCCTACAGAAGTGGTATCACTCCTGCTGCTCATGGGCAATCATTTGGAAATACATGTTGTTGGGAGCATGCTGCTGGGGAAGGCGTCAGGGAACAGATTGCCCCAGGAAAGAGTTCGGCATAAATAGCTGCCACGTGGCCGTTATGCAACTGAAGTAATTTGTTCTCAGATACCCATTATTGGATGTAGTCTAAATTTAATTGGAACTAATTTAATAGGATAATATTTACTTGAATTTACTTGAGATTTTTGAAGAGAGAAAGCAATGTGATAAACTTAGTACTATTAAAGTAATCATTAGGTAGGCCGCCTTGGTTTTTCAAGCTAGTCACTGATCTCAATTTGAAAAATTGGAAGTTTAGTGTTGTATATGGGTCATTGCAGGTGCAGTTATGGCATCAATATTTGATAAGTGAAATCAGAATTTAAATGAATTTTCAATAACATTTATGTTATGCTCTGTTTTTGAAAAGATGTTTAAGGAGTCATAATATAATAACAGTATGCAATTTTATTTAAAATGAACAATATGTAATTCATTTTCCCTCAAATCTATACTATTCAACAATAGTTTTTAAAAAATTGCTTTCTTATTAAACCAAGTCCATTCAAAATTTGTCTATTTTATCTTGAAAATCCAGTCTTATTTCAGAAAATGAAAGAAATATGAAAAAAAAAAAAAACTCCATGAGAAGGTGCATTGCAGAGCAGTCTTCTTAAATCATGATCCACAAAATCACTTTTTGTGGATACTAGTGTCAGAGAAAAATATATGTGGAAAATTTGAGAAGCATCCTTCAACATCCAGTGCTTGAATTATTTAGTTGTACTGTGAATCCGAGGCAAAAGCAAGAAATTTTCTTTGGATTTCATTTAGCTCTGTCTAGTTCTAATGACTTTTTTCTTGTCTGAACAATATGGACCATGTTCAGTGTTTATTAAACATTGGTAAGTGGTAAGTCTCACGCTAACAAGTGTAAAATGAAACCTGTGTTGTCAGATGTTTCTAAGTATATTTGTGTCCTTCCTGCCAGCCAGACTTGCAAAGTTGAGAGGCACATGAAAATCTGTTGCTAACCATGACTTTGAAAAACAGAGCTATATTTTGATTCTTTGTGTTATTAAATACATGACATTTAACTTGTAATCATTTCTCTCCTGTGAGCAACTGAGTTGATATTTTTGACTCTTAGAGTTGCCAAAGTAGTAGCACTATATACTTCCAATATAAATCATATTGGAAGCCCATAGATGGATGGGCTTTAAGAATCTGAGGGGAAAAAAGCAGTTTTTGAAGCTTCAAATTCTATGATAATATTTCCCAAACCAGGGCATTTATTTACACATAAAAATCATACTAGAACGTGTTTGTGTTGGTTAATTAATATATCTTAAAGACTACAAACAAAATAGCTTAGACTAGTTAACGAAGTTGTCTCACTGTTCAATCTGTACGTGTAGATGTTTGTATGTTCAATTAGTATTTGATTCTTACCATGTGTGTGTGTCAGTTCAGTAATGAAAGGCATCTACAACTTATAACTAGTCCTGTTAGGGTCTGCTTATTCTTAGGCTCTTGCTATTTGCATCTTTATTCCAATTCAGTTACTCTTGTGTCTATTAATGCCATGTGGTCAGTGCAATCAGCAGTCGTACAGCTAAAAATGGAAAATTACCAGTGTTGTGTGACAGCTGTCTTTTAATCTAACAGAGAAAAAAAAATTAGTTCTACACATTTCCTGCATACTTGAACGGTGCTTTTGCATCACGTCCAGACAATAAATTGGCATCCTTGCACACATAACTGCTCGATAAAACAGCAAATACAGTACAAGCATACTGACTTTGCGATGTACGTATTTTATTACGAAGAACAAGACTGTGCTTGGTCTTTAGTATGATGTTAGTATCAACTAATTTTATATAGCTTGCCAAACAAACCTTAGAGCAGTCAAAATCCTCTCAGGTTAGATATGAATGTGAGCTATTAGTGCAAATTCAGAACTACTTCTAACCATGAGCTCCTGTTCAGGGGAGCCCTCAGAGCGATAAAATGCTGGGTGTGCATCTCAGGCAGCTGCTCCAGCGCTCTTGGGAAGAAACTGACTGCTACCCAAAGTGTGCGTTACTACAGAAAGCAAGGGAAGAAAGCTGTGTTCAGAGGCTTCCTCCTCGCTCTGTGTGATGGTTGAGTTTCAGAGGTACTGTGTACCTGTAGATCCCATTTGTTTCAGCTGAAGAAATTAGGATTTAAAATACCTGAGAAATTTGTAATCCATCCTGAGAAAAGGAAGAAATAGCCAAATGCAGTTAATCCACAGCATAAATACAGTATTTTTGTGGTAAACATGTAATATTACTGTAAATAAACATCCCTTCAGTTTTAAAATAACTTGTATCACAACTTCAAGCAGAGTTGCACTTGCTCTTCTCTCTTGCAGTAGGCACTTCTGCCGATTTCCATTCAGAAAATAACAGTTTTCTCCTTTTTCTTCCCTGCTTAGCAACTCCATCCTTCTCTTCCACAGTGTCCTCTATGGTTCCTTCCAAGATTACTGCCCTCTCACTATGGCTTCTTTCCAGGAACTCCAGGACCATGACTGGGCTGCTCTTGCCCAGGTGAAAGCTGCACTTCTGTTTTCTTTGTCTGGCCTTCTTTCAGAGGGTTTTCTTTCCTGTTGCTTGGAGTCTTTGAGATTAGAAGAATAAAGTTTTAAAAAGCTAAAAAAAAAAAAAAAAAACGCTTTAATTCTTAGATATTAGTCTATGTCTGGTGAAGAAAAGAGTATTTCTAGCCAACTTCGGAAGGCCTATCCCACGTGACTGTATTCACAGCAAGGGCTTTAGTAATGCAAAGCAAAACTGCCAGGTCTGAATAACTGCATAATCATGTCACAGTTTGACTCCATTAATGCACAGAGGCAGTTGTATTTTACAGGAGTCTTGCTCAGTCAGAGTGGGCTGAAGGGCATAAGACCTAGTAATTTTTAGAAAATGAGCTTTTCCCTGTTTATTTTACATTATGCAGCTTAAAGCTGACTGTTAGCATATTCATCAAAATAATTACCTTCCATTATTAATATTGTGGCCTTAAGCATGAGGAGAATAGTGTTCCATGATGTTTGTGCAAGCCTAGTGTGAAGGTTCCCAATACAATCCAAATGAAACTACAAACACATCTAGGAATTGAATTAAGGAGTGATACCTTAATTTGTTGGTCATTTAGATTCAGATGATTATAGAGTGCAAATTATGAATGCAGTATGTGCTCTATAGTAAGAGTCCTATATGTATGTAGCCACTATTTATTGCACTCAATTTCTAGTACTAGACAGTTAAATACATTAAATTTGGTTTAGGGAGAGTTCTCCACTTGTTCTAAGAATTTTTTTTTCCCCACTTGGCTTATGAAATTAATATAAGATTGAAACCTATACTGGTCAAAATGATTGTTATGGATCCAAAATTCTGTGTTTGTGGCATCAAGTTTGGTGGAACTGGTCAAACCTGGAAAGCAAATGTGGCAAGACCATTTGAAGAGACAATTTAAACACGTTTCAGCTGTGAATGGGTGTTATATGTTTCAAAAATAGGAAGAGTCACCCACTGTTTTCAGTAACATTGGAAGTCATTTTAGTGTGGGAGGGAATCGTGAGGTCAGAACCAAAGTACCTGGTTTCTAGACTTCCCTTTTTGTTTATTTGTATAAATATTAGTAGCTCTTTTCAAAATAATGTCTTATGTTTATTAGTGTAAAATGAAAAAATAAGCAGCGTGATGTATGAATTCAAACAATTAATTTGTAATAGGCCTAAATATAGGTCTCAAGGTGAGCAAAAGTTGTGCGCCCGATTACCCTTATGCTTCAATGTTAAGAGAATTTGGGGTTATTCAAGAAAAAAGGTGACTCAGCTGTCATTCTGTCTAACAAATAAAGACCCCAAATATTTTCCATGTTAATTAGATGCATTTTACACAAATCCATTCTTTGCTTATTATAGGAAAGAACTGTTTAAAAATACTTAGTGTGATTAACGTTTTTAATTCAATAAGCTCAGTTATGCTGAGTGTGACTATTTGTCTTACTAAATATAAAAACCAGAACTCAAAACTTTTTAATTATAATTAGTCCTGGTAGTTGTGCTTATGTTTCTAAAGAACACATTCCCCTTTTTTAAAATACATCAATTTACCATAAATCCTAGGGGCATGTGAAAATAGATGTATTCCTTGTTCTGCATTCTTGCAGGCCTGAGATGGTAACTTAGAAAATGATGATGCTTTCTGGGATCTTTACACACTCTTTTGGCAACATAGTTTGCACGTTTAATTTAGATAGCTGACATTGTATTTTCTTGTCTTTGCATGTTGTGGCAGGAGGTGTTAGTAACTGTAGCATTATTTATGCAATTTTGAACATAAGTCGGAGGTAGTGGCCTTGCTAGATAAGTGTTTGAATGTTGCTCTTGAGTCTTTAATTAACAGTTCCAGCCTTCCAATTTTCAGAGTTTCTTCAGATAAAAGCCAAATGGTTCAAAAGTGATAAACGCTGTGCTAGTTTAGTGGAATGTGAAATACTACCAGAGAGGAGATTCCCTCTCTTTTTGTCTTCTGCTTAGTTGAAGTGGTCAGAAAACATGTCTTCCTGAAGAACTGTATGTTGCTCTTGAGTCTTTAATTAACAGTTCCAGCCTTCCAATTTTCAGAGTTTCTTCAGATAAAAGCCAAATGGTTCAAAAGTGATAAACGCTGTGCTAGTTTAGTGGAATGTGAAATACTACCAGAGAGGAGATTCCCTCTCTTTTTGTCTTCTGCTTAGTTGAAGTGGTCAGAAAACATGTCTTCCTGAAGAACTGTAGATGCATATTGAAGAAGTATTTTTTTTTCAGTATACTCTGCAGTTTATTTGCTGTGTTCATGCATGTAAGCAGAAATATTTGTAACTGCACATTTATTTATGTTTGTGTAGATGAAGCTGTACAGTAACTTACTATTTTATCTACATTAGCAACCTCTCAAGTTAATTACATTCCAATGCAGAGTTGTTCCAATGGCCTTACCTCACCTGCATGTTAAATGTTATTTTAGCATAAGTTCCTAGACTCCACCCATTCAGTTCCTGAGGTTTCGTGGCCTGTTTTTATGACTAGTACAAAAATACATATATAGCTTTATAGGCACAGAAGAGAACGATATGCTTTTAGTGTTAATGATTTATATTTTATTAGGGAAAACAAGAAAAATCGTTTAGGAAACTCTTCACTGTGAGAGACTGCAGAGTGTATTTCTTCTCTAATATTCTGCATTAATACAAAATGGTGGTTGCTTTTTAAAAATTTAAAAGCTCAGAGTGGAGAAAATATCATTACATCACTGCATACATTATTATTTTCATATATGTTTCTTTGACATTCTCTCCTGCAGAGATAATTCATGAGATATAACATTTAATAAAACCAGGCAAATTCTCATTATATGTGCTCAGCTGATTGAAATACACAAATTTGCAGACTGAATTTTGTTCTAGTCTGCACCTGAGAATGTCATAGCTTTACTATAAGCCATCCAGTTTCTTGCAGATTATGTAACTTTATTTTCTTTAGCAAGGAGGTACCACTAGAAAGCAAACTCTGTGCTGCACTTGGAGTATTATCTGTCTAGAGTGTGATACATGGTTGGAAAAAGATGAGTGGCACCTCATTGCTGTTCAGGCTTTTGAGAGAGTGGTTTGGTCAGCGTGTACTGAACTGCGTCCTGTACTGAGCGGCAGTGCCGGGGCTGGGCAGTCCCTGGGATGCACTGCCCTCATGGTCTGCCCCACCAGAAATTTGCCAAAGCAAAGAGAATTGTTTAAACATTTTAGGCAGATGTTATGTATAACTGGGGGAACTTCTGTTAAAATAATTGTCGTTTTAAGTGGTACTTGCAGTATGAAAAATAGCCAGTGTTGATTTTAGACTGTAGGATTCACCTTGACATTTAGTGAGCTGTTTCAGTGATTAATTCTTTTCACTGTTTTTAGTGAGCACTGTTTCTAGTCTGATGTTTTAATTTTTCCTTTCAACCGTGTTGGTAACAAATTACTTTCCATAGAGATTCATAAAAGATCATGCTGTTCATAAGGATCTTGCTGTTCCTTAAATTCCTCTTTATTAAATTGAATTGATTATCTGCTTTAAGATATGTTTTCAAATCCTTTATTTGTTTCTTCATTTATTTTCTGATCCTTCTGCAGGTGATGTTTCTTGATTTGTATTGAAATACTAAGGCTCATCTAAACATTGTGTTAAATAAATCTTTATGTTCCTAAGTGATATCCCATTTTTTAACAAATTATTAGTCTTTTTCTACAATGTCATGTGGGAGATCATGATTACTACATTTTCTTCCTTCTCTGAATTGAATCCTCAACCCTGTCTTTTGTTTCTAGATATATGAGCTGCTGTTCGATTGTCAGGCACTCCAGGCAACCCACTTCTCTGCATATATGACTTCTCTCTTGTTATTCCCCAGTGTGAATCATTTATAGACTTTAACATTAAAACATACACATTATCCTCTAGTTTATGAATTAAAGCATTTTATAACATAGAAAAACCTTTGACTCAGGCTGTTCTTTTCTCAGTCTAAAGTCCTGGTTTGCACTCAGCTTCACTTCTGGTGCAACTAATGCTAGTGAACAGCTCACTGTAACTTACGGTTTTTGAAGCTATCTTGCTGCAACAGTGGGCCACTAAAGTCATATTGGCTTATATTTATTTGGTAGACCAGCTTTTTTGAGAATTTCAGAGCCCATGCTACTAAAATAAGTGTAGTTATTGCTACAACAATTAAAATGAGGTCTCGCCAAAAGAACTCAAGACTTTTGATTGGCAGAAGCCTCTTGCAGATGCCCAGCTCATTCCCAGTCAGCTGTCTCATGAGCTTCATCTTAATGGGAGCTGGGGTTGCACATCTGACATTTGCAAGAGAGGATTCAGAGATATCTTCTAGCCAGAGTTTTAAATAAAGAATATGACAGTCACAGTTCCAAGGATTGTCAAACACTTTCACGTCTTCCAGGCTGAGTAGGCTGTCCAAAGCACCTGGAGGAACCGTGGTCAGGCTGTTATTCTGCAGATAAAGCTTCTTGGTGTTAACAGGCAAGGCAGGCACTTCCTTCAGCTTCCTTGAACTGCAGTCTATCTCCAAACCCTTCATTATTCCCAGTGACTTGCAAAGGCAGGGAGGAGGACACACTTCAGTTTGGGTCGTGTGGAACAGCAGTAATAGGGCAACTCCCGCAACAGTGGTGAATTCTGCCTTGTTCATGCTTCAGCTGCCCAGAAGAAAAGAATTATAGTCTGATAAGCATGGTTCACTAATTAGCATGTTTCTAAATGCAGAACTGGAATACAATAGTATTTCTTTCTCAGGATTTTCAGGAAGCCTGAATTTTTTTGGAAGACAGTCATTACCTTCCATTTTATTTCCCATAGAGCTATGCTTGAAACCAAGTAGTACAAGTGGAAAGGGAGGGTAAAGCACACTGAGTCCATGTGCATCCAAATTATTACTGTGCCTGCATCGTTGTACAAAATACAGCATTGTCTAACGCTTTGGAAGAAAATATCTCCAGGAGGTGGTGATAAAAGTAGGTTAGTTTTAGGCAAATGTTTTGGTTCAGTTTCTAGACCTTTGCTGGACTAGTGTTAAAACTGCATGTTGAAACTGGACTTGGAGCTTAGAAGACTGTATAATTCTAAACATTTTTATATCCTTATCCTCGTAAGCAGGAAATTTCACATGGTAAACGGTTCTTTTTTTTTTTCTGTCTTGTAATTTCATGCATCTCTGAGAAAGTGCAGTTTAAAATTTGAATGAGTAAAGAATTGAAAATTTTGCATATCTGTGCACAGATAACTGCTCATCTTTTAGGGGGTTACATAAGCATACTTCAGGCTGGCAGATAACCATCCCTTTTACTGTGCCACCGCAGCTCTCTGGAGCGACTCCACTCCCCATCTTAGCCTCCTCTCTTCCTGCCTCCGTTTCCTACCTCTCTGCATTTAATAAGAGATGGCCAGCGCTGTGATCACATTGGAATTTGAAATATCTATTCCCCAAATTGGGGAAGTTAGTATCTTGAAGCTATCTCTTTTTATGACTTCCATACGTCCCATAATTAAAATGTACTTTCTTTTCTTTCTTACAATTTATTTACAAAAAAAAATTGTAAATATATCTGATTGTATTGTCATGAGTGATATGGCAGATATTGTAAAAAGTGCTAGATAAACTTCGTTTTGAATAGAAGAAGGCAAAAAGCTGTGTTGTATAATTTTGCTTGCAGAAAAACATTAGATGTATGCCAGGAGACTGATTTAACATTAGACTGGACGGAGCGTAAGAAGTAGCAGGCAGATAGAGCACACCTATTAACATAACGAATGTAGAGTAAAAGAGTTTCTTACTTGCATAAGGAAATGCAGAGTTTCCATTCATACAAGTAGAATGGAATTTGGAACTAAAAAATCTTTAGAATATGTTTTCAAATGTGGAGAGATTCTAGAACTCAAAAAAAGAAAGTGTTTCCTTTTATAAACTTGAAATAAGCTGAGACTGTATTTTTTCTCCGGAAAGTTTGATTTAATAATGACTAAAACTGTGGGGAAAAAAAACTCACAGTAGTTTGATTTTGCTTCAAAATAATTTTCTCCAATTTAATTATGAGGTTTATATAGTCAACATCTCAAAATATAGTTAGACATTCTTAGCTTTTTGGTCTAAATGTTACCTAACTGTATTTCAAGTGGGGTTAGCAGTACATAAAGTTATAAACTTCATCATAGAGAAGCTGGAATATTAATGGTAACCTTTCCTTGTATCTTTGTTAGCAAATAATATATCTTTGGCCTGCTACTTTTCAGGAAATCTAGTTTTATTTAAAGCAGACAAAATAACTGACTCTGTCATCTGAGTATAAACCTATGTTATATCTACTAAAATCTTATATAGAAATTCAAAGAAATTCCAAATAAGGCTCGTGACTAAGATGTAAAAAAAGAACTATTGAGCTGTCCAGCACTTACCCTTATTTTTTCCTTCTGATTCCTTTCTCTCTGTGTTGTAAAGTTTTGGAGTACATACAGCAACTGAAGCTGAGTTTTAAAGACTTGTTAAGGAAATGGATTAAATATGATAAGTTTTTTCTCTTGTGCATTAGAGGAAACCGTTCCCATGGCTTCTGTGGGAAGATGCATGATGTCAAACAGTGACATGTGCCTTGTCACAGAGTGCTTGGGGATTTTGTGTATTTTCTGCAGATTCAAGGAAATGCTTTTGTTTTTTATTACTAATACTTTTCCATTAAACCTGGCAATTTCTTGAAACCCTAAAATGACTCATCTGAAATCTAACAAATTTCATCCTTCAGAGCTGTGTAGTTCTCTCAAAAGAGAACTACAGTCCTGCAAATTTCTTCACTTGGAAGTTGCTGGAGAGTGTAGGTTGCTGAATAATAGTGGTGTAGCGTCTAAGAACATAATGCAGTGTTTGGAGGGAATGCAGGGTCACGCAAGTGTGTAACATACCTGTATCTGTCCATCTACATAAAGAGTGCTTGTGTCATACTTACGCGTTTGCAATTTGGCTGTTTGGATAACCTTCATAGAAAGATCCATAGATGAGATTGTGATCTTTTTTCTCTTTTTTAACAACATATGTATAATTTTTGGAAGTGAAACACGTTGCTAGGCCATGAATTTCATCAATGCTTATCTTACCCTGTACTTGCTTCCAGTATCACACAATCTATGATGTATATGATAAGAAATGTTGCTACAGAAACTAAAGAGTTTGTTGTTATGTAGTTAAATCAAATGCTGCATCTTGAATTGAGAGAGGTGCAAAATATTTGGAATTTTCTGGAATCTGTGCTCAAATTCTGTGTTGTAGATCTCTCATTGCTTCTTGCCTAAGTAGTTTGCGTTCCTCCAGCTGCTGTGTACATGTGGCTGAAGAAGTAGCTGATTGTGTTGAGTCCCTTAATCTATCAAATTTGATGAGGACCGTGACTGTGTTTCTGCAGCTCTGAGTGGCATAAATGTATGAAGTGCGTATCTGACAGGAGTAAAGCTTAACATACTAGGCATTTGCATTTTTAATTTTAGGACTTACTTTGGTTTCTTGTAGACCAAGTGAGAATTCAGCTTTTAAGAGAATTTAATAAAAGCCAATCTGAACAAATTGTTATTCTCTGCAGGTGCTTATTTTCTACAGAGTGGATCATTTTGAACTTCTTTTCTGAATGAAAAAGGCTCTGTCAGCATTCTCAACTTTGAGGTATTTCTGACATCCTCGTTTCCCAACAAAACCTCCCTCACTACCTTGCTTCCAGCAATTATACCAAAAAACTCTAGATGAATATTTGCCAGCCTCGCTTCGTATTGATTAATTAGAAAGAAGAAGGGGGAAAAAAAAAGAACAGGCAAAGACACGTAATAACTCACCGTCTCTGCAGTTAAGAAAAAATAAGTTGCAAGTTAAAGCTAAATGTGCAAATAAAAATGCATGAACTGCCTAGATGACACTCAGAGAGAATGCCCCCCCTCTCCCTCCACCCCTGAAAAAAAGTTTAATGAATTGCAGTAATTAATTCCTATCAGTGCTTTTGACCTAGGAGAACAGAAGTCTCTCAAGAATCATCTCCCTTTCCTATGCTGAAATAACTTACTATTACATGTCATGTTTTGTCAATAGATGGCAAATGTGTTTTTTTTTTTTTTAAGTTTCATTGTCTTGATTTTTTTTTCATATTTTCAAATGAGCTGGTAACAACAGTCTAACTAAAATATTTCTTTGTAATTGGATGTGACTCAGTGGAAATTCATGAATTATGCAAATATGTGAATAAACAAAAAAGAAACAAACAAAAAAGATTGAACTTGAAATCCACTCATATATATCACTCATCAAGGAGTATTCCCTGCAGAAAATAATTGAACAAGTTCTGTGGCTTCTATCACACCAGGAGTTCCTGTATCCACCAGGCCCAAAGTATTCCTACTATTTATTGCACCCTAGAGACCTTGACTGTTAAAGCCTTAGGAAGATAATAAATTTCATCCAATTCATATTTTGCTTATTGTACTGTTATTTTCTATGTGCTCTGCCAGACTTATTTTTTGCAGGTGCTAAATATCCCACTTTCCTTGGAAGATCATTATGCAGAGAGATAAAATCTTCTGATTTAGGAAATTCTTCTCCTAAATCATCCTAGACCGATTTTATCAAATAGCTCTTTCTTTTCCTACTCATTCTGATAGAGAATTTCTCTCCTTGCCCTTTTCACTGTAACGTGGTTACTCCATTGTCCTCAGCTGTTTCTTGTATTTCCACTAGGTGTCATTCAAGTGTTTTTTTTCTTGATGTTGAGCATACAGTATCTGAAGCAGCCTTCATATATCTTATCAACTCAAAATAATTGAAGGAACAAAATATTCTTTTAGAATAATACTTTTTCTATAATTCCAAGATTAAGGATCGTGATTGAGGTTTTGGAGCACATCTGGTGGTCATGCCTTTTTACCGTGGGTGCTTTTTGGATGAAACCAAGCTGTAATGTGCACTGCAGAAACTCAACTTGTTCCAGCTGCTACTGAGGGTTCAGTCCCAGGGAGCAGGCTAACGATAGTGCAGAATAACCTTCCTCTCCAGGTACAGGTGGTTGCATACGGTGTCCTTGGTTCCAGACTGTTTCACTGCACAGATTCAGTCGCACTGGGCCGTTCAGTTTGCAACTGGATGTATTGCCATGCAAGAGCCCCATAACTGTCTCTGAGTGAACCTAGTGCCAAGGCCAGTAGGTTCTGTGCTAACTATGCAGGGAAGCCTACATAGTGGCAGTATCGCAAAATATGTAAGATAAAGCAGCACTCGTGAGTTTTGTCATGGTTGTGGTCCTGTTTAAGGAGCTTGGATATAAACATAGTCTTTGGCCTCATTAGCCTTGCTGTTTTCTGCTTAAAGAATTGGAAGCATGAAGGCGGGGAATTGAACTGCACAGTCATGTGGGTCACATATTCTGGGAAAGATCAATTAGAAATTAATTACTATCTGATGTAAAACACTATAATGGAAAAGTCAGAATGACAAGTTTTCCATATTAATTCATTGTGGAATTTAAGTTACTGCAATTTTTTTTTATATTGCCCTTCATAAAGCCGTGATTTCGTATTTTTAAGTCAACTCTGGATACATCTTCAATGACAAATTCATTTTTCCATACATGAGCAGCTTGAGGCTAACTATTCCTTCTACACGGATGCTGTATTTACATTCTGTTTTTGTTGCTAAATCTTGCAAATGTGCTCTATGCTTCTTTGTGCCACAATGAACTATAGAAAATTATGCATAGGCTTCTGCTCCCAGAACCACAGGGAGAATCCTGGAAACTCACTGCAGGGCTAGCAGGTTTCAGCCAACTTTGAGCTGCTGCCCAGGTGATGGGTTATCAGGAACGTGTGCTCCAGGTAACCAGGAAGCTCTTGCCGGAATTGCGGGTTTTATGTTATTGGTAGGATAGTCATGAACAATGCTCTCAAAAAGTGTCCACCTTAACACTGTTTGCGAATTTGTATCCTATATAGTCTAGTATCTTGTAGGTGCATATATAAAATGTTGCAGGGTCCGAGAGCTTTCACTGTCAGCTTTTTATTCTCTCTTCAGGAATATTCACACTTTTTTTTCCTTTTTTTGTGTGTGTTTTGTGTGCAGTTATTGTGTTTTGCTTTATTATGTGAGAAAAAATGGTATTATTGTTATGAGTTTTCACAGTTCTTTAGTTACATCCCTAAAAGCACATGATTTTCAATTTGAAGAAATACAATATACAAACTTTTTGTGTATATATATGTGTGTGTGTGGTGTTTTGAGCTATTAAAGTTCATATTTTGTGAGTTCATTATGTAAAGTTCATATTCTGCCTATAGTCATTTGGATAGTCAATTTGATATATTTTTAATGAAAAGTGTGATCACATGGTTCCAAGTGTTAGATTCTGCAGGAATCTTTTATGGAGTGAGATCTGTGATGAAATCACAAGAGCTGAAAATGCTGCTGTACTAATCCTATTATTTCCTGTCACTGAATCCTGATCTACTAATAGTATGGAGAGTCAGGCTTATTAAACTGGCAGATGAATTAATCATATGGTCCTAATATCTCTTTGCATATATCAAGGTTTGAGTAAGCAGTGTTGCTCTGAGGAGAATTGCAAATTCAGTAAAAGATGCTGCAGGTCTCTTCCCGTATAAGCCGATTCTTTCTTTGCGCTCCTTTGCTCCCCCTAGCTGATTGTACCTTAGTGCTGATTATACCTTAGTGAAACTTCCTATATTTAATGGAGCTAGTTGGAGTGACAGTGCAGTGATATTCCCCCTATACTGACAAACACAGAGCATCCAGCAGTAACGGCAACCACTAAGGAGCAAAAGCAGGAGCTTGGAACTAGAGGAAAACTGGTTGTCGCTTTAGCCAGCAGCTCACCTGAGCGCATGCCCGAGCTCCCTAGATGCTGCTCGCAGCACGGCTGGCTGCCTTCTGCACAGCTGGCTGCATGACCTGAGGAAAATGATTCAGGTTTTATATACAGAAAATACAGGCTTTTTTTTTTCTTTTTTCTTTCTTTCTTTTTTTTTAACAATGGAGCTATTAATTACAGAAATTTTATTTTCTTTTTCTTTGATTTTTTTTTAAAGAAATCCTCCGTGATTCTTTTTCTTAGATATTAATTTTGGAAGATTTCAAATAAAATTATAAAGACAGGAAAATCCATGGTGTTTTTCTTCCCTTTTCCCTTTTTCTCTTCCCTTTTCTCTTCCTATACCTATGCCCTCCCTGTCTTTGTCACCAAATTCCTTCAGAAGTATTCTGTGCTCTTCCTATTTACACTTGGCTGTGTTATTGTATAGCTGAGAGTATGATAAAAAAGTAATAAATATATGTGTGGAAAAAGAAATAATGAGAGGAGTTGCTGAAACTAATGAGCTACTGCCACTCCCCACAAGGTTGCTTATGGAAAGAGGTTCTTATTAAGACTCTAACCTAAGCACTTTCTCAAGTTTGATGACTTTATGTGCCAACCTCTGGCTGAAACGGGGATTTCTGGAAGGGAGAAATAAGCTAACAGCCAGTGTTGGACCAAGAACTGAAGAGGCAAGCAGGACTGCTCAATCACCTTCATATTCATCGTCAGTAAATAAGTGTTTTTTTTTTTTTGGTGAATGGTTGAAAAAGCTTTGTTCCCTGTGGGATAAAAAAAAAATGTTAATCTATTGATGTCCAGGATTCCAAAATTGCTTTCTTTTTTCCAGGGTCATCAAAACCCTGTGTTGGAAAGTACTTGTTCAGGAAACTTCTTATGTTGACTGTGATGAATGGTGGGAATAGAAGAGCATACAGAGCAGTCAGCCGTTTAACTCAGGGCAGAGGTCCTAGCAAGTATAAATTGAACATCTGAAGGAGGAAGCATTGACACTAATTTGCAATTCAGTGAAGACTGAGATTTTCTCAGCCTTGAGGATATTGGATATAACTAATAAACAGTGCAGATTTTGTATAGTGTCTTGTTTTTAGGCTTTTAGTTATTTCTAAGGAAGTCGTAAACTGAAATTCAGTACCTGTCTTTTTGCTCACAGTCAGCACATAAACTGATGTCTTAAAGAGGTTGCAAACATCTCTGACTCTGAACAAATGTTCTTGAGATTCATCTTTGACAACTTTAAAAAATCTCACTGGGGTGTTGACACGATGTGAATTTTCATAAGTTCATGGTTGCTAACAGTATTTTTCGTTTATGTGCAAAAGCCCCAAGGGTGGAATGTTATAAAAATAGGCATTGAATAATAAGCATGAGTTCTTCAGGCAGTATAAAAATAACATCAAGGGCATTGCACAACAGTGCAACAGAGCAGATGCTGGCATGATGAGACTGTGGCAGAGCTTATGGTGTCATGTTTGGGAATGTCAGAAGGGAGAGCCCACAAATAAATAGTTGGTGTTATGTTCCTCCCACCTTTGAAAGACAATAAGCTTGTAGATGTGGTATGATGTTCAACATACACCACATGCCTTGGTGTCATTCAAACAACGTTCCAGGCCTTAAGGGATTTTAAAAGTATTGAAAATAAAATAGAAACATCTTTTTGACTTTAAAAGACTAGCACGGTCACATACTACCTGGGTCTTGTTTGTCCCAGCCCTGCTCAGAAAGAGCTACTCTGATGAATTCCATACATAGAAACAAGCAGCAATAGAGGCATGTTTTGTCTACATCAAGCTAGACCAGATACGGTAAAGCTGAATAAGAAAAAGGCATCTTATTCCAAAGTAGTATCTACACATTGCAATAGTTTTGACTTATGAATCAGAGAAAGTTATTTTTAGTTAATAGGGGAGTGAAATAAAAGGAAATAACTTGTATTTCTAAAGTAATTATTTCTGGGAGCTCTTCTTTCTGGCTACTCTAGGTTTTCAGTTCAGTTCTTTGCTGTTATGAAAAACCTATAGATGTAGGTTTTTCACTGCTGATTTTTTCCCTTTCATCCTGCCATATGCTCAACTTGTCCTTATTTGCAGTTGAGATATATACAGTACGCAAGTCTCTCTCACAGGTGTTGCCTTGTTGAGAGAGGATGCATAGTTTGTATTAATTTAATAATCTGGTTCAACACTGCTTTTGCCAGGACAGGTGGTTTTTGTATATCTAGTTTCATTCTTTTAAGCATTCGCTTTGTGTTCATGTGCTTGTGTGTGTACATGCATGCACGCATGGAGGTTGTCCACTAAATTCAGTCAAAACATCGAGCTCTGTTAAAGTCTCTAGGTAGGAGAGTAGTCTAGTCTAGTCTAGTAGTCAGACTCAGCAAAGATGCACTCAACATACTGCTATACGTGAACCCAATATATCACAGCTCTAGATTTGGTGTTTTGTATGTGGTAATTTGCCTTAAAAACTTCTTTAAGCCGGAAAAGCCATCCGTTGTTGTTATTTTCACATTAGAGTTAAGTGTGCAAAAGAAACTTACCATTGAGTGAGCTCTCTGTAATAGAGAACTCCTTGTTTGAGAACTTTTAAAATAGAATCCAAAGTTTGTCTCCCTTTGAAATATTTCTGTTTTGCAAAATTTAGGTAACCCAAGCTGAGGCAGTTTACAGTGCCAAGTAAGGCAATGATAGGGACCAAAAGACATAGCTGATAATACAAATTACTGGATTTGCTAGGTTCTCTATATGTGTTCATTTGGTGAAAGTTGGCATTTACTGACAAAATTGCACAGAGGGACAACTGTGGAGGAGTTGTGGGAACTAACCTTTAGAGCAGCTAGTAATATCCTAATTATTCCAAATCTTGGAATTTAAAGAATGAGTCAGGAAAGTAAAATGTTCTCTGTAATGTTTTAAAGCTTTTATTCTATTTCTTGCTTCATTTTAAATGGGTCTATTGGATTAGCCAGTGCTAGCACTTGGGTGACCTGATAGCTGTAACGCCGTGAAGAATTGGTGAAACTAATAGAACATGCCTTGTAGCTTTCTGTAGGAAAATCAAACCAGCTAATGGAGAATTATTGAGGTGATCTATTAAGTGAAGTCACCAGTGTTAACTACAGAGTCTAGATAGCACAGCTCCGTGAGTCGGCACTGGAATTTTAAAATAACTTTAATTCTGTTGGCTTGTGTTATTTCTCCCGTCAGACTGCCTCAGGGCTCCAGAAATAAGTGTGTAGTGTATGAGTGAAAATTAATAATATAATCTGTTTGAAAAACAAATAAAATGAATTCTTCTCTCATCTTGACCTAGCAATATCCCTGGCACCAAAACAACACAAGCACATTACCCACCTCTTCAGCCAAAAGTCTGTGACAAGGGCCCAATAGCTTGTACAGTTTTAAACCATTGATATTATTATTCTAAGTCTCGAGCAACTTTCAGTTCTTTAAATTAGTGACATCCTGTTCGTTTCAGGTGATTGCTCTGTATGCATTGTGCTACCAGGTAGAATATGAGTACATGCCTACATTTCTGTAAAGCCATCTGGGATTTTTAGTTAGCTTTTAGTTCATTATAGTTTTCAACAAAACCAAATTGCATGGGTAAAGGAATCCAAACTCTGCCACTTTTTTTTTTTTTTTTTTTTGCAAGTTCAGCAGTGATCAAAACTTGTTCGAAGAGCTACTTCATGTCTTATATTCTCTGTGTGATCTTTTTTTTAACTTTTACTTTTAAAATTTACTTTTTGTTCAGAGCATTTAAGATCCACGTTCCCAAACAGCACTTCCTTGAAACATTATTCTTGCTTTGAAAGGCATTAAGGAGAGGCAGTGTTTGTACTCTTCCACAACATTTGCACTTCTAGTTTATTATTTTAATATGCTTCAACAAGAGATGGTTTTGTTGACATTAATACACTGACATTCTCTTCCTCAACAACATAATAATAAAAAAATAGCTTTGCAGAAAGTGTTGCTGAGGTCTACAATCATTTTACAGGTGTAAATAGCCTTTAAACAGTCTATTTACAAAAAAACGATGGGCACTCCTGCATTCAATCTTTTTGGTAGACATAAAGGTTTTCATTCCACTTTGGTATATGTTTCTCTTTGGTATATTATTTGTGCTTATTACAAATGAAATATCCTTCAGAATTCGGGAATGCCAGTAGCTATCATTGCCTGTATAAATCAAATATGCTCAATTTTTTTTTCTGGAGAGGCTGGATTTCTAAAAGTAAATGTAATGCTAATGAAGTAGGCAAAATGTAGGCCTCAGCCATGTAGCTTTTCCATTCTTCCCCTTCAGCTTTCCCTGCTCTGCCCCAAAAGCTCCCCCGCTGCAGGAGGAAAGGGAACTGTGCCGCCCCTCTGCTTACAGTGAGGATCAGGGAAACACCAGTGGCTGCTGGTGGTTTTGTGGCAGGGGATAGCTCAGTTCAGATTAGGTCTTTTCTGTGCTAACAGCTTGCATTGTTCTTATTTAAGGTCTTATTTTAAACCACTATAATTAAACCACTGCAAAAGATTGAACAGTTTTTCTTGTCCTGGGGACAAGAAGGGAGGATTGAGTGTAAATTGCTTATTTCAGATCCATTTGAGATGCATCTAAACCAGCTCAAACAACTGTTATGAGTTATTCAATATGCAGATCTGAACTGCTTTAACCCAGGAGATATACATAAATCAATATAGTTGAAGCAGATTGGTTAAGGCTTTCATCTAAGATACAGGAGAGAGGGGTTTAATTCCTTGTGTAATGTTCAATTATTTATGCAAAGTGGAGCAGCTCCAAAAGGAGATATTTAGTGAGAACCCAGCAGGTCAATGGTGCAGCAGTTAAAGAATTCATTATGATATGGGAGACTCATTCAAGTCCCTACTCAATTATATTAAATCTTCCACCTTGTGGGAGTACCATATTCAGCACACTGCTGGGTGTACTGCTAAACTCGTGGAGCAACTTGTATCGCCACTGAAAGTTTCAATTCAAGAGCACGTTTCCGGTCTAAGAACAAACAAAATTCCTGGTCTGTTCTGCTTGCTGAATTTGTCCTTCCTCCGGGTGCATGCAGGGAATAGTAATGTTACCTCTTCTCCCTCTGCCACCCTGAGCACTTCCCCTTGATGGATCCTCCAGTCTTCATTACATTGCAAAAGGAAGAGCTGTTCATGTCGTCACTAAATGCATCAATGCTATTCTTTTAATTTTAATATGCTATATAGTTTCCACAGTGCATGGTACTCTCTACTTTTCATCTTAAATTATTATGTAGCATTACTGTTAAATAGCTAACCTTTTTACCTTAAAAATGGGTAAATGATGCTTACTGTTATTTTTCCCCTCTCAGAAATTCTATGAGGCTGAATTATTTGTAAAAGCCTTTGAGATCCTTTTGTTGCTGGCCAAGGTGCTGCAAAATTGCTGAGTGCTTTTATTTTATCTACTTGTTCCATTATGCTTCTCTTTTACTTGCTTACAATTTATAAGTTGTTTAAAGGTCACTCTGCTGGAGCTGCGCTTTGCATACAGGGCATTGATTTTGCTGTTTGTGCGGCGCCCCAGCCTGCTGGGAGCTCTCCATTTCCATAGCAATGTGCTTAGCAATAGTTACCATGTGCAGGACTAATTTCACATTCTAGGTAGGGTGCACTAAGCTTCCAGCCTCAATTCTTTAATAGAGTCAGGTCTATTCAAATAGCTCTGTTCTCTTCACTGAGGTTGTAGTGCTGGAGTTGTTTTCTTCTTTGTTTTGTTGCAACTTTCTGAAAGGAAAGTGAATTTCTCCTCTTTTTATCAATTGAGACAGATAATATTTTTTTTGACTGTAAACAAATTCTGTTATTCTCACCCACACTGAGACAACTTTCTTAACTTTCCCCTGCCCTTAACTAGCTAGTGCCAGCAAAGCCCTTGCATTGTGTTCATACACAGCCTTGCTGCTGCTTGGAAGTAGCTGGGACTATCCCCTGTGCCCCGTGGAAGCCAGGTAGATGGAGTGAGTACTGACAGTCCTTAAGTTCTTTCCTGTTTTTCCCCAAGGGATTCGGCAGGATGAACAGCTCAGCAGTCCAGTTGTGAAGCTCAGTGCAGCACAGGAACTGTGGGAAGCCGCCCCTGGCGGCCTCCTCCATACCTGCAATGCAAGTAGGCTGTTCTGTGTGCTGCGCGGCCTGAGCCCTGGCCAAGCTATATGTGTATAGCAAACTGTAGCTTGGTTGATCAGCATAAAGCACAGCTCTTAATTTCAACAAGCTTTTTTAAGCTGCAAGGTGCATCTGTTCACTTGGTGCCTCTGACTTTTCAAATGCAAGCCTCATTGACTCTGACACTTCTGAAGTACCGTTTCTATGCATAGCGTGAAAAGAGGTGCTTCCTTACTCTTGCATGTGCAGTATTTACTTCAGCCAGAGAAATATGTGAATATGGACTGGTAAGCACAATTAAACATGGGGAGTTCCCTCACAAGAAACCAATTCCCTGTGTAATTTATTGCAGAAGGACTGAAATTCTTATATGTTGTTTCCTGATAAATACCACTTAACTTCAGAGCACAAATTTAAATGAAAGAGATATTAAAAGCAGCAAGCAGAGGTAAAGCACTGGCATGGGCAAGGACCCTTGATCAGAGAACGTAGATACCTGTCTTCTGCCAGAAGCCCTTATACTGACAAGACAAAATCTAAAGTAGTAGCAAATACTGGAGGACCTGAGACTGGGAAAAGCTGTGGCTGAGTGAGGGGCTAGGAGCTGTAGATATGACAAAGTAGGAATTAATCACTGCACTATCATTGACGGTTAAGCAGAACAAATATGAACATACAGTGTTCAGATTGAATGGCAACATTACTCTGTGCTTAATTATAACGGGCATGTGTGTAAACACAGCTATAAATTGCTAAGGACATTTTCTGTTCTATTCTCTCATATTTAAAAATCTCTCATATTTATCACTATGAAAATCTAAAATGTAAGCTGAATGATTTATGTATTACGTTTCAATTTTTTTCCTCTCATAATTGTGTAAAATGCTTCCAAAGACCTTTCCTGGGAGTCCGTTCAGCTCTCCTGCACTGTAGCATGGCTAGTAGGCCATAAAGTGGCTTGTCAGCATTCTTGTGCCAATAGCAAATAGAAGTTATATTGGAATTTTTATGTGGAGTTGACTGGAAAAAGAGTGATAGTGAAGGAATAAAGGAAAAAATGACTTGCATTCGCTATTTTCTTCTGTGATAGTTTATGAGCTAGCCAAAGGCTAAATTACAATTCCCCTATCCTTCGAAGATCTCCAACTGTTTATTTGCAGCAGGACTTACGACCAGGTCTCCATAATGTTATCGTTCAGCAGCAGATGCAGCTTTAAAACTATTTACAGAGTTTATTCATCTGTGCAGGTATAAAGTGAATCTGGAATCCATAACAAGGAATTTTCAGCATTTTCATAGTATTTGCTGTACTGGTTATTCGCTTTTTTTAGTAATAGTATATAGGCCTGTATGCTGATTTTTATGAAAAGACTTGGAATGACTTGAGAAAGCTGTTTTTTTAGTTTTAAGATACCTTTTGCTTAAAAAAAGACATTTGAGCAGAATAAGCAGAAAATTCTGTTCTTCTGCATGGTAAACAAATAAAAATAAAAGAGTAATATCTCCCAGCCTTTTGCATTGGTGAATCTTTTATTTTTAAAGGCCTCTAAATTCAAAAACAAGTTTGATTTCTCAATAACATTTTTTTTCGCATCATAAAATGAGATTCAGTTGAAGCAGAACAGTTTAGATGCAAATTAACAGATATTTTGTCAAGGATTTCCTATTCTGGGGGAGTCAGTGGCTATTCCACTATGATTTTGTCTTTCCTGCAATGCATTTGCAGTAGTACTGCCCTTATTCGTGATGTAACTAATGAAAAATAAAGTGGTCAAGACATTCATCTTTAAGAGATTCTCAGAATTACAAAATAATTGGGATCGGAAGGAACCTTGAGGTTCAACAGTCCTGCTCAAAGCAGGGTTATTTAGAGCACGTTGCTTAGGCCTGATTCCCTTCTCAGTCTTCTCTTCTCCAGGCTGACCAGTCCTCTGAGAGTCTTCTCATATATCGGCTGCTCCAGTCCTTAGTGATGTGGCCCTTCCTTGGATTCACTCCAGCAGCACTGGGGAGCCCAGCGCTGGACCCAGCTCTCCAGGCATGGCCTCACCAGGACTGAGCAGAGGGGAGGGAAACATCTTCCTTGACCAGCTGACACCACTCCTCCTAATTGAGCTCAGGATGCTGTTGGCCTTCATCTAGATTTAAAGAGTTTGTGATGCAGGGTCCTCTTGAGTTAAATCAGGTACTTTAGCTCTACTCTTTCTGATGGAGTGCCGTGGCTACTGGCTTATTCAGTTTCTTGACTGTGTGAAGGTGGGTGTCTCTTCTTACTGTGTTGCAGGTTATATGCACTACTGTCTGCAGCGAAAAAGTGTATCTTTGCATTCGTCCCAGTTCCAAAGCAGTCAGTCTCTTGGTGGCCCATTGAATATATAATTATCTATAATTAAATAGATTGTTCATATATTCAATTTGTCAGTTCTAGACATCTGTATAACACGAACAAGCATATGCTTTACTTACATAGTTTATTAGTCCGTGTTCTAACTATATATGTACATTTGTGTTTAATTATATTGAAGCATATTCCTCTTGATGAATTTACAGCTTTTTTTCTAATATGAATTCAAGTTCTACTAATATACCTTCAGAAACGCAAGCATGTATTTATTCTAACGACTGTGAAGTCAACTTCATATTTTAAGCTTATAAAATTATTGTGTTAAATACAGAGCTACATTTGTACTTACTTTTGAAGTTGCTTAGACTTTGCAAAATTGTCACTTCAGCTTTGCTCAGTTCCACCTCTGCTGACATCCTTGTCCATACAAGAGATAAAATAAGGAGATTTCTTTTTCCATTTACATGTTCTTGAGAGCTTTCTCTTGTACAACTTGTCAGAAGAATTTCCTTTTCTGTGCTCCTGGTGTTGTTAATTATGTTCTATTTTAGAGTCCCAGTCAGATATTTTTTTTCCCTCTCTTCCTGTACTTTTTAATTACTGTCTGTCTTTTCCATGTTTTAACTCTCAAGAGTTTTAGGATGACTTATACATACTTAAAATGAAAAAATAGTATAAATTGAGGTCATTCTGCTGTGACTGGAAGCAACTTCCTTTTATGAAATAGTGGCTATTGGATATACAGTTCTGCTTCTCCAGAAAGAAAAATCTCTTAGAAAAATACAATTGGAAAAAAGAACAAATACCATATACATACTCATTTTATACTTGAGTATTTAAGACTGTTCGAACTGAGGACTATACTCTATATATAAGCTAGAAATCTTACAGTATAAATTCAGAATGCAATTCTAGAGAGTTACCCCCAGTTAAAATTTTCACTGTGGAAATAAAATTCTCAGATTAATCAGTGTAATCTGAAAGCTTTGTTTATCTTTCCTAATAGTTTCCTTTTCCAAAATTCGTCTTCCTAAAGACAGACACTCCCTCCCCAGATTTGAGTATCTTGGTTCTATGCTTTCAATAATTAGGTTAGAGTCTTCACTGACATTTGCTGTAAAGATCAACTTTCTTTCTCTAGCCTAGGAAACTCCTAAACAGAAAAGGACCTGGTATGTGATTATTTATTATATCCTGAAATATTTCTATATTTGAAATGCTTCCTGTCTCTTTTCTGCCTCTACTCAATATACTGTAGTTGGTTTAGTGGCTCCTTAAATCTGATTTTATGACACAAATCCTTGGTTCTGTCAGTTTTATTTATATGTAGCTGCAGCCAGATACATTAAAGCATCTCCATTCTCTTCCCTTGCTGGAAGTCTAAGAATATAAAAGCACCATCTGAGCCAAGACCTCCTGTGTGGTATATACATTTCTGTCTTTACACTGGAGGCAGCTTGTGTTTTTTACAAGGTGTAATTACAGTAAATGTTAAGTTGGTTACAGCAATCTCCCTTAAAAAGGAGTGTGCTTCAATAGTGGAGATGGTGGTAAGATGTTTTCCCTGCACAGCTCTATAGAGGTGACCTACATATGGTTTCCACAGTAGTAAGATGTGCTACAGGCTATTGATGAGCTCCGAGGAGGCTCCAGAAGGCTGTTTAAAATGCAAGCATATTTGTGAGTGACTTTCAAATGCCTCTCAAAACCTGGTGACATTTGTGGGGGGACTGTCAGTCCTTTGGCAGAGGAGCCAGTGCTGTTTCTCAGCCCAGGGCACGGCAGATGTTTGTCCATAAACAACAAGCAGCCCTTCTGGATTCTCCTGGCATCCCCGGAGCGGCTGATGGGCAGGGCTGCGGTGCCTTGACAAGAGAGCAGGCAGCACTGCTGCATCTGCTGCACTTGTACTGGGAATATGTAGGGGATTTATTTCTCAGATTAGTTAAGAAATCTCCTGCGAGCATTGTATGTTTTCTTTTTAAAAGTAACATTTCTAAAGTATATGGTAGATTTAAATAAAGTCTTCTTCCTCCCTTCCCCCCTCTGCCCTCTCTATCCTCTTCCTCCTCCTCCCTTCCCACCCCCGCCTCCCTTTCTTTCAGAAATAGAAAATGCTTAAATGCTTCATGGCATGCTGGACCTTTATTTTATTTCACTTGTAGTCATAAGCAAAATCTATGAAAAAATAATTGGCAAAGGCAGAATAATAAAACAATGAAGCTTTCTTCAAGTAAAAGAAAATTCCTAACTAGAATAGGACAAATTCTGTGATCTGAACACCCTTTGGCTTTGCAGTGAGCATGTGGGTAAAAACACTTCAACGCTGATAATTTTTCAATGTCATCCTGCAGTCCTTGCATACTCCTTGACAAAGATAACTTATCTCATACTTCTTTGAAGCACAGTCATAAAGTAGTCATTTAAAAGGTGCTTTGTGTGGCGCTCTCAGAAGTAGCATTCTCCCCAGCACAGGGAACGCAGAGGCGCCAGTGCGGCAGGGTGGCCGCTCGCCTCCAGTAAGTCAGTAGAGAAGCTGAGTCCTCAGCAGTAACACTGCTTGTGGGCTTTATCTAGATAGATTAGAATGTAAATGTGTGCTATTGCGTGCTGTGTAAAGCTTAACGCATACCGAGCTCTCTGAATGCGATATTCTCTTAAAATACTATGGCTGCCTCTAGACTGGTGAGCACAGATTGTCATTTGGTATCATCAGCCTTGTACTGCTTTTTACCTGGTTATGTACCTGGAGCTCGTTTCCCTCTGCTCTGTTCCTGGGACATGGCTAGAGATGTTTCTGCTGGTGTACTGTAAAAGAACCAGGAAAGCAAGACAGAAACATGATGGGAATACTGAAAATCCAGGTCCCTTAAAAGTAAAATTTAATTCAGGAAATAAGGAGGATGCACTCTTTCTTTTGTATTATGCAGAATTATATGTAAAAATTTTAAGTAAATAAGCTAATATAAATATTTAAGGTTTTAGTGTCCTTTACCTCTGTGAAATTATAAATTTAGAGGAACCTTTTTGGCCAGTAAGGCAGTATGCCTCACATGCTTTGCATGTCTGTTGTTGTTCTCCCCTACCTAGGAGCTCTATTTTATGTAGTGCTATTGAAAAGGGTTGATTTCTTTTTAGCAGAGAATGAAATCTAAATAGTCTGGCTTTCATCATTAAAATGTACCATGTAATAGATTAATGGACTGTAGCGAGAAAGGTGGGAGGTTGAATTTCGGTCTATGAAGCAAACTTAAACATTCCAATGTAAAGGACTGACTTTGTTCCAGTAATCTGTATGAATGCCATTGACCTTTTGGAATAGCTCTGACTGACGACTGTCACACTGATTCAGTGTGAAAGTCTTGTTATTCAGTGTAACATTTGTGACAAGTGACCACTGCTAGACACTCCAGGTATAAAAGGGTGCAAAAACACTAAGTTGGGCAATTATTTTTCAGATGGCCTTGACTTTACTAATTTACTAGTTTATATTTCACAGGAAATAAAGAATAATGGGAGGAGAAAACTTTACTTCAAAAATATAATATGTCTTAGAAGTCTCACAGACGCTCATACTATCTTGTCTAGAAATAAGCCAAGAAAGAGTTTCAAAATGAAGTTGAACCACAGAGGTTGGATTGTGAGCGCACTGTGGAGGTCTGTGAAAGAAGTGTTCCAGTTTCCTTGCAAGGACGAATTTTAATGTAGATTATGCTGTGAAAGTGTGATGGTGGCTGCTAAAGAAGAGCAAGCGTGCTACAGGAAAGGGGCTTTTGTCTCCTTAGTAATTTGTATTTTCCTGAGACAAAATACTAAAAAAGGAAAGGTATGTGAATTGCATTCTGCCATATTTACAACATCTCTAGTAAAAGTCATGTCACTGTGTGCCCAGACTGAGTTGCACTCAGTTCTCTCGTCTTTCCTCCCTCATTTTATCATTTGTCATCAGTCTACTTAATAGTCTAGAATATTTCTAAAAAAATAAAAAGTGAAATAGAAACTCAGTGCAGAATAAAGTTTCCAAAGTATGCAATTAGCAGTATTAATGTCTACATAACGAATCCATGGATATGTATAGAGACATGGTACATAGGGTATATGGTATATATGGAGAGAGAGCATACAACAAGTAACATTAATTCATATCATGAAAGAATGTTGTAATGCTTGAGGGAATTCTAAATCACATATGTATTTACATTGTAACCCTACTCCTGAAGTGTCTTTCCTGCCAAGTATACACGTAGCTCATGTATATCGAATGATTTGCTGGCATTTTCTCTCTATAGTTGCACAGTATTCCTAGGAATGTCTCGGAGAACTGTACCAGAAATGAGCCAAGATTTTTCTTGCTTTTGTACAAAATGAACCTAAACTTCTGTGAATTTAATGTAGCTTTTACCTGAAGCACATTTAGTATAGAGTTTTCTTAATATATTTTGTTAGTGCTTAGTATCTACTAAGTATTAGTATATTTTGCTTAAAATTCCAGTTAGTATTGTATGTAGTATTAATATACAAGTTTCTTACTCAGAGTGAAGGCAACTTGGCAGCAACCTGTTTTGTTTTTTATTTTTGTTTTCTTTTGCACCCAGGAAATTATTTTATTCCTGATTAAAATGGTATATGGTGCCATTAGGCCCAGCATTTTACTTTCTCTGCAACGTTATCTTTGTGTCTGTACAGTTGTGCTGAGGGAAATTAAATGGAGAACGTAGCCATGTACACACGTGCATGCGTCACTTGGTAATGCAATGATGGCAGCTGTTGCAAAGTGATTTTTTTCTGTTCTTCCTTTCCTGCAGAGCCTGGAAACAAGATTGTTTTGTGCATTTTCCAAGCACTTAAATGCAACTTTTAATATAAAATGTAAGACTATTATCAGTAAGAATAGTTGCAAATTTCTAAGGTGTTTCTATAATTACAAATATAAAACTCATCAGAATGGTAACATAAATCTAACTTTAAAGTTAAATAAAATGAATTATATTCACATATACAAGCACATACAAACATGTTTTATACATAGTCTTTAACTTACACTACATAGTCTTTTACTTACACTTACTGGCCTATATTTCATATTTATAGTAATTTTGTCCCGTGTGTTTTAAGAGCACAGCCTACTTCCCAGTGGCTAGAAAGGCTGGCTTTTGCTTTTGTCTAAAATGATTCAGTTATTACAAAAGAGAATAGTTGTTACCAGCTGGTGTATAAATCAAAACTGGTCAGGTCAGTGTCACTGGAATTGGAACATCTCACTTGTGGAGCCAGTACAGTTAAAGGAACAAGATATATGACTGTTTAGCTTCTGCCAGAGGTGACCGTTGGAGAATAATCCTCACATCATGTGAACGCGCGTTCAGTAAGGGATGACTTTGGAGTTAGCTGAGGAATTAGGGCTCTTCGCAGAAGCAGCATTCCTTTGATTTCATGGCTTAATTATTCTACTACTCTTCTCCAGTACTGAGCTCTTCTGAACAGGACAAACTTAATCACTGCTGAGTTGCCTGAGCGAGCGGTGGCCGTGGCTTGGCAAGCTGTGAGGAGCTGTCGCTGCTGCTGCTGCTCAGCACGAGATGAGCAGCGGGTTAGCCAGGGCCCGGCAATCCTGTGCCTGCCCCAGGGGATGGCTCTGCAAGAGCTCGCACGCAGTCAGCTCATGGTGAAGAGTATCTAGGACTTCAAAAAGGTGGGCTTTTCCTTTTAAAGGAAAATTGCAAATGTTAGCATATCAACAAAGGCAGAAAATGAAAGTTTAACAGTCACAAAAACTCTTATCTAGACAGATGCTATTTCAGTAACTTGACATAAAATTTATAAATTTTGAGAACAAATAATCAGTTCCTGTCCCCACAAAAATGCATGAGAGTGGAGCTGGGTCCAAGGACAGTTTCTCTGCTGTTTTTTTTTTTTGCTTCATCCTCTGCTTGTGAAGTCCACACATAAAAGGACTGTTTCATGTTGCCCTAAAGAGTTGCTAATCCAGTCATCCACTTAGTGTTCTCAAACAGGAAAAAATCTTTGATTACCAAAACTTAGGAAAGCAGCTTAAGTCATGTAAAGTGCTGAGTCAGAAGAGGAAAGAAGAGAAGACAGTTTATGGCAATGGTGATGCAGAAACGGACAAAGAGTGTCACAAGGTTGCTTCACTATTAAATTAATTGGTGTCAGTTTCCCATTTTCGGAAGCCGAGCTATGTGCTAGAGCTACAGCAGGAGATACTTTGCTTCAGCAGCACTCCTTTGAGTCACTCTTCCTGTGTAGGATAAGTAGTAGCACCTTCAGGTCACTTATGTGCAGTGGGTACTAATAGTCAGCACTTGTGTTCACCAAATTTGCATCTTGGACGTTTTCCTTCTGTGTGGGTGTCCTGGAGCCAGCAAAAGCTGCAGCTTCCCCTGCTTTCTCTGCAGCCGTTCAGGTACAGCCCAGCCTATGTCTGCACTGCCTGCACACTGAGTTGGTGCACGCTAGCAACAACAAGGCTTTGGAAGAACAAGACCCGGAATGGTTTTTATATTATTCTCCCTGAAACACTGTTATTAATATTCTCCAAAACAAACCCTGAGGCCGCATCTAGCCTTTTATTATCTTGTCTTTGACTATTATGCCTATCAAATCAACTACAAGCCATGTTCTTAGGCTTGGTACAGCATGTTCATTTCTTCCGCGTAAGTACAAATGCTCTGCTAATAGAAATGAAGTAATCAAGCCTAAATCTCTAGGCTTTGATCCCTCTGTGGCTTTTACAGAGGCAGCTCTGGCACAGCAGACTGTTGTCAAGGGAGAGGATTTTGCAAGTTTAATATTTCATAAGAGGAACATGAAAGATTGTTATTATAAGAGTGCAGGTGTGATCCAGTTTCTTTACAGAAATGTGCTGTTTTTACTTTGTATACCTTGCCTATATGGCAAGAGAGGAATGAAGCATGCACTGGAATAATAAGTGCTGATACATGGTGCCTAACATACTCAGGCTTATGTTTTTCTCTTTCTTATACTGATAGAAATATTTTATTATATTATTTATTTATAACATCAATATTTATATGATCAATATTTTTATATGGTTAGAAATTAGTGGGATGCTGAATGGTTCCCCTAAGACCAAATTCTAATTTAAATTTAGTTAAAAAGTACTGGATATTTTCCTGGTTTTTGAAGTCTTGCAGATTAAAAAGCACCAATTTCTAAAGGTAATCTTCTTGCCTGGTACTTCTTTCCCTTACCCTGTCTACCAGGAGCTGAAATATATATTTTTTCCCTACTCAATTGTCCATTATCTAGTGTTTTTCACAAAAGGACACTTTTCATATTCCTTGATCTTTATAAACGATTTGCTTTCTTACCATTTCGGGGATCACGACAGGATTCCAAAGTGCTCAGCAAGATTTTCCCCAGGGCTCGCTTAGATATATTCTTTAAAAAACAAGATGATGTTATGGCACAATTATGTCCTTTACCAGCTTAAATATATCTAGACACAGTGCATTGCATTTTAAAATTTTAAAAAATTAACCAAAAGAATCTGAATACTAGAAATGTGAGACCTGATATTGGCTGTATTTTTAGGCATTTTATCATTGATATTAGTCAAATGAAAGCAATTTGTGGAGGGTCAAAATTCCTTAACATGGCTCTAGAAAGAGAAACTGTGATTTTTACAGTCCAAAATACTGAGCTTTCAAGAGCTTGTACCTGCACAAAGGTAGGTAGTAGGACACGCGAGCAGGGCATGCACAATAAAAGTTGTTTGAGGCCGCTAAGCCCATGTTGAAAGGTGAACGGGAAATTTTTTTCATGTTATATCAGAAGAAGGCTTCCCAGACTCACTTGTTTTAGGAATCATTGGCCAGTATTTTAAGTATACTGAAATCAGAAGAGGTTCTTGTGTCATATGGTAAGGCCGCTATTAGTTATATCTTGATATATATTAGACTAGCCAAAATGAGTGGGCTGTATGAACTATTTAGGGTTTGCCTGGCCTGTTTTAGTAGCAGTTTTATTTTAGAAATTTTTTGTGATAGTACATAATATTTATGGAAAACAAACTCTCTTAATTTGCTCTCTAGATGCTAATGCATGCTTTCTGGGAGATGGTCTTGCAATCAGATTAATTAGTGTTTACTACCCCCATATGTGTGGGGGACAGGCTGTTCCTGTTAAAACTTCAAGGAGTGAAAATAAATGGAGGCTGGTCTGGAAGAAAGACCCTGCCAGCAACTTGGGCCATCCTGACTTTGTCTATGAATGCTGCTCACCCCTTTCTGCATGTCTGCCCCACGGGACCGGGGGCGTAGTGTCTGCCCCATGGAGATTGGGGCGTAGCGGATAGGAGCTTTTGGTGAGCTGGGCTTACACATGTTGGGAAAGTTTAGTACTTCTGGCAGACTGCATTTTTTGTCTCTGCACAGTTGCTGCTTTGTAGAAGATATGAGTGAGATGCTGGGAGTACTTACAACTTGAAGACAAATATGCTGGCGAAGCGACACTTAAAACTACAGTTATTGATGAATAAGCTTTCTTTTGTCTGAAGTAAATCCCAATAGGGATTTAGGAGATCCTTGTTTAAGCTCCACTGGGAATGCTGTAAATTACTCAATTACAATGACAGTGTTGCACTGGTGCTGTGGAAGTTAGAGGCAACTGTAGCACGTTTCCTGCAGTGCTTAGCATGAAGCACTGTTAGCACTCAGGGGTGGCACACTGTGTGATGGATTGTGTCCTATGTGGGAATAATTTTCAATAATATGGCTGACCAATGAATGACATGTTGAAGTCTTGCCACAAAATGTTGTTATGCTTGTTGCCAGTCGCAGCCTTTACTAGTTTGATTCTTTGTTGGATAGTTATTGATGCATATAACAAGCAGTGTCAGACTTGGAATATGAAATTAGAAGTTCTGTGCCAAGTGCTAAAGTAATTTACCAAATTATGAGATATTGTACTAATTCCCTAGAGTCAGCAGTGGAACAGGAATGTATTTCAAATATGTAAAGTGATCATCTGAGAAAGCTTTCTCTTCTGACACAGATTAGACAAGAGCTCTGCTGAAAATTGAGGAGCACCCTGAGTTGCTACTGAAGAAATTAGCTCCCAGCAGTACAGCATGGCTCCCAACGTACTCCATGTTCTGCAGACTAGCCACCCATCCGCAACAGTCTTCTGACCAGCCCTCACCGTTAGCAATCCTCAGACAGAAAACTGAAACATGTTTGCTAAAGGGCTGAACTGCCATACTGGCTATATGCGTCTGGGATAATATTGCACCAACTTATATATGTTGAGTTATTAATTCAGTAAAAAACTTGTACCAGTAGGGTTTTTTCCTCCTATATAGGAAGTGTTTTTATCCCTTCAATACAGACTCAATGCTGCTACAGGATGCAGTTACTATTTTTTTATTTTTTAACTCCTCTCTCCACCCTGCTTGCATAGGGGAAAACTGAGTTTTCGCTTGTGTGCAACATTGATTTCTATCTCAGTCTGAGTTTTGAACTCAGCCTGTACCAGCAGCTATGCTCTGCAATGTGGGAGACATCTGATCAGGTGCTGATCAGTGCTTGCAGTTGCTGTACTGTCCTGCAGCTTGATATGCTACCTGGGAGCTGCGTCGTGCCTCCGACCCCCTGCATAGTGTGGTGATAAGAAGTGCACTTTCTGGTTTGCAAAAACTTGTGACTTGAAGCTGATACATAAAAATATCTGAACACTAAACTATCCCACTGACATAAGAGATAAAAGGGTTCCAGATGTACTGCTGTTTTCTGCACAGCTAAGTAGTTCACAAAAATGTTTCGACTCTCTGCTGTGTTGCCATACACATATTGAAGAGTTTTGCATTGCTGTTGCATTTCACCAGCAGTCTGACCACAGAGCACATGTGAAACTTCAGCAGAAGATTCCCATCTCAGAAATACGAGTCTGAGGGTAAGGTGGACTGGTGTAAGAAGGACATCAGGAAGACTAAAGGAGGACTATGCACTTTCATTTCTTTTCTCAGCAATGTATATGAGGATTACCACATATTTAACCTGAAGCTGTGTGAGGCAAAGAATCTTTAAAGTGAAAGCTGTGTTAGAAGAGGACTGTTTTTCAGGCTGGTTTCTGCTTAAGAGAAGACAGTTGGCATTGATACTTCTGTGGGTTCAGTAGGAAAAACAGTCTCCTAAAAGGAAGTAGGCTTTCTCATTATTACCATTTTTGTTTGTCTTGACTCTCAAATTTTTATTTAGAGGAGAGCTTGGAGATCAGCTCCAGGGAGATATCTAGATCTCTTTTAGAAACTCACCCATAGGGGTTTAAAAGTTTTCTCCAACCACTGGGACACTTCCAAGAGTAAACACATACAGAAATGTTTCTTGGTGTAAAGGACCTTGTACTTAGTGAAAGCTATGACCATCCTTTTTGTTTGAAAAGGACACCATCAAAAACAATTCTAAGCTGATTGCTTTCTTGCCATACCAAGTCTCGAAGTTGTTGAAGAAGCTGTAAAACATCCATGAACTTCTCTTCCACCAGTGACAGCCTAACTCTCTCAGTCTCCAACATCTGTAGCTCCATCTTCAACAATTCGGTCTCTTCCACCTTTTGCTGCAGTTCACCTAGCAATGGACCTTTCATCTAGACAATGACACAGGACGTTAAAAGCACTGGAGCCTTTTGCTTTCTTGTTCAATAATTGCAAAACTAAGTTTCCCCCCTTATCTGGTAAATGTCAGTTCATGCCGGAAGACAATCTTGAAAGGAAATACATTACTTTAATCTCTGCATATCAGCAGTTTTAGCTGGTAGCATTCCTATTTCAGTTTTCTAATCTTTAGCAATTCTTTATTCCTTCTAAGGTAAGAAAGCATGACTGATGTGTATGCCCTCACTAATATGATCATATTTTTGCTTTGGGAATGCTACATGAAGATCATCTATGATGAAATAGAAAAACAAATTTTATCAGATAGTTTTTTCTAAGTATTTGGGAAAAAATATTCTTAAGGAAAGATTTTTAAGATCCTGGTTCTGCTAAGCTTTGGTTGGCTTGCTGTCTTGATGAAGCACTGGTTTGCAACGAAGTACAGAAAGCTGCAGGCTTGCAAATAGTCTGCAGAAATTCTAGCAGGAGTGGTGTTCACCACCACACCTGGACCATCCAAACCTGCGCTGAGCTCCAGCTTGCCAGCTGTCTCAGACCTACCTTTGAAAAAAAAACGTTACTAGATGGAATACTGCAACTGTCTACTGCCTAGAATTTTAAAATGCAACCATTTTTGTAATGTTTTGTTGCAAGGAGAAACTAATTTTATAATATCCTTAGGAACAAAACCGTGCCAAGCTCAGTGGCTTTATTAATCCTTTGTTGTCAATTTTTATATCTCTATTGCAGTTCTATCAATAACTGAAGAAAGAGCTGAACCAGTAAAGCTGCAGGCTTAATGGGCACGCTATTATATTTCATTTTTGGAAAATTTTATCCCAATTAATATTTAATAGAGAGAAAGGAACTTCAGTTTCCTAGAACATGAGCATAATCAGAGTGAATAAGTAAAATAATCCTTGATCTACTTTGAGTCACCTAAAAGGTCATTCTGTTTCCTACAGTGCTAAAACTACATCCTTGTCACTTGTTCCATCGTCAGATGGAAATTTGTCGTTCCATTAGCTGTCCCTGAGTGTTGCTGTGAGAGGCTCTGCAGCTCCTAGAGCTACAGGACTTTAGATCTCTGACTCTAGTCCATTTGCCAAATGGTGATTTCAGTATTCCTGCCTGAACACCCATCTTGGATGACTAAAGTAATATTTTCCTGTACATGAAGCCAGCATTGTTACCACCAATGTGACAGCAGTGTGAGTGAGACACTGCAAATGGCCTAGAGGCTGAGTGAGGTCCTCAGTAATTCAGATATGTGGCTTGGTTTATTATCCTGCAGATTGCCTCCACATTGCAGGTATCACTCCTCAGAGATATGCTGAATGCATTAAATAGTTATGCTCCCTTGTACAGCTGAACAGTAACAGTGTCATATCAAATAACACAGAGCAAATAAGGTTGTTATCTCTATTTGTAAAATCCACTTTCCTAATATGCAGCTAAACAGATGCTCGTGGAAATTCTTAAGAAGTGCCTGTTTGTGCTGACAGAAGAGAGGCCTGTCCCATGGGGCCTCGGCACCCAGGATATTTCACATCTGCTGCTTTTAGCTACTCCCCTAGTCACACTGGCAAACTGCCGTACTTGGAAAGCCACACAGGGACTTCTCTGTCCTCTGTTGGTTGATGCTGAAAGGCCGTAGGAAATCTAGTTTGTCTTGTGTACAAACGCGAATGGAGAAAGTACAAACTTTCCTCTTAATATGCAGACCACTTGAGTCCTCCATAGTTGTCCAGTGTCATAACCAGCTGTTTAGCTTTATGGATAGTGTCTGCAATACGCTTAGCTCAAAATGCCACTGTTAATATTTGGACATAGTGCTTGTTGCTACTGCTGGCTCTTTTTCCTCTTCATCTGCTCGTACAAAATGCTCTTTGCCTGTATTTCCTAGGCTCTGATTAGGGAACTGCTTTCCACAGTAGTTATGTTTTCTTTACAGCCATTTCTCATATATAAGAAAGCTAGTTTTCTGATTTCTTTGTTTTATTTTTGCTTTTGGGTATGTAGTTTTTTTAAATTAACTTATTGTACTTGAAGCCAGTAGTTCACTCTCTACTAGATAGGCTACATCTCTCATTCTTACATCAACATCTGTGACTAAGATACTGATGATAGTCAGAATAGCTTAGGTACCAAGGAAGGATGGTCAGTAGCTAAGTCACTGGGCTCGGAGATGTGGGTTGTGTTCTTAACTCTACCAGAGTCCTTCAGTATAGCCTGATAGCCTGATTTTGGATATTTCTCTTGTATTCTGTGCTTTTTTTGGGTAATGCAAGTACTGTCTTGCCAACTACTAGTTTTGAGAATAAATCAGCTGCTGCTATGTAAGCCTCATTAAGTGAAAATGTCAATGCTGCAGGAGAATCTGTCCTCCTGAGTAGCATGTATATAAATACATAAAGGACAATGAATGATCAATATTTAAAAGAAAACTTAAAGAATGTAAAAGAAAATTATTGTATTGTGTTTGCTACTGAAGAAGCTAGTCTCTCACATTGGAGCTATTTTTTGCAGGAGATGAATCTGAGAAGCTTCCTCAAACCAGGAGGAAAACAGTAACAGATCTCCAGAATTAAGTACTGAAATGTGCTGTGTGATTTATCTCTTACATCAGTTTAGCCTCCGAGGAAGGGAAGGTGGTGGATGTAGCACCAGTTTTTAAAAGATACTGTAGAGATGATCTGAGGAACAACAAATCATCTCTAGAATATCAATATTCTGTCAGGCAAATTGATAGAAACTGTAAGGGGCTTGGTGAATACATCGATGAACGTAGTGGGGAATCTATTAGATTTCTTTGAAAGGGTCTATGAATATATATGAATAATGGTAATTCAGTTGATAGTGTTCTTTGCATCTGCAAAAAGCTTTTCTCAAGGTTCATCACTAAAGACTTAAAAAAATAAATAAATAAAACTGACACCATAGTGTAGAATAGATTCTGCTATGGACTTGCAGCTGGTTAAAAGGTGGGAGGTAAAGCACAGAAAGGCCGACCAGAGCTGAATGGTCAGCTATGGGAGCAGGGGAACATCATCCTTAGGGTCTCATAAAGATCTGGGTGAAGAGCTGAGCTGATCAGTGTGTTTGTAAATGATTTTTTTTGTTGTTAAAGGTGAATGGGGGAGAGCTTAAGTCTGTTATGTATATAAATTTTGAGGGGGTAATCAAAACTAAAGCTGCCTTTGAAGAATTACAACAGAATTTCATGATACTGAATAACTGGGTAATAAAATAGCACATAAAATTCAGTATCAGTAATGCATAGTAAGTGAAAATAGAGTCATAAGTATGCAGTGATGACTGCAACTCTGGAAAGAACTCTAGAATAGTTGTATGCTGAACATAGCTCAGTGATCAGCAAAGATCAAGGATAAACATTGGAAATCAGCTAGGAAAGGAACTAGGGACAAAGCAGAAAACATTCTTATATATGACGGGCTTACATTTGAATGCTAAGTTCAGCTTTGGTTCTTCTCATTCAAAGAAGGTAGTAGTAGGGCTGAAAAGCACATAGAAGAATAAAATAGACTGTCAGAAGTAAATACTAGTTTCTCTGCTAAGAGACATGAGGCAGACTAGGAGTGAGGATAAGTGACTTTTTTGGTGAAAACAGGCTGTAAAATTATGAAGGGAAAGATTACTGTTTCCAGGCACAGGAACTAGGTAACACTGGATGCAGTAGAATAAAAGCAAACAAAAACAAATCCTCAAAATCTTTTCCTTTATAACTTCTTTCTGGTAGTGATTAGAATCAGTGTGTAAAATACTGAACAAGTAGTGACTGAAGCTTAAGACAGTCATGCATATGGTTTACTGTTTTTGCTTCATAGAAGGATTTATAGCATTAAAATCTAAACTCATCACTGACTGAAGTTGGCAATATTTAAATAGTTAAATTAGATGGCACAACTCAGATACTACACTGGGGCTTTTAAATACAGTGGCTGAAACATAGTGACAAACCTGAGAAATATATATTTTTATTCAGCATCAGAGTCAACTGGATGATTGCCTCTTAAGGATAGCAAAGCAGTGAGCCTCTGTGGCTCAGTCAGTGGGAGGGGTTTCTAGAAAAGTTTTTTTGGGGAACTGGGTGGGCTGGGAAATGAGTATTTCATACAAAGTTGAGCAACCGCTGAATTGGGCATGGCCTGTTCTTTAAAGAGCATCACCTGCTCTTTAATCTGCAGAGATATCAGTCCAGAACACAAAATCTGTGAATATCTTAAATCATTTAAATAAGGATGTTATTTGAAGTACTACTCTAGTGATGCGCATCTCATCCTCCAGATAATTGGAGGCTCAGGTAGGAAGTGGTGGTGTTAAACGAGAGCATGAGATGGTCAAGCTTACGGAGCAGTGGTGCAGTGACAGGCAACAACAGAAAGCAGAATAGCCAGAATACAGTAGGTGTAAGTGGAGCTATTTAAAGATACACGAGTAACTTTTTCACACTATGCCTGGCAATCGTTACCTCTTCCATATTTGTTTCCATTTTTTTCACTTCATGCCCTTTGAGCTCAAGCTGCTCAGTTAGCTGTGTGATTCTCTCCGCTAGCTCCACAGATGCTGTTTGGTAGTTTTCAGTTGTGGTGTTCTCAAAATAAGACATCAGCTTTTTCCGCATTTTTTCATCACATCTAAGAGGAGAGAAAAAAAAAAAAAAGGAGAGTCAATGAAACCTCATATTCAAGGTCAATATTTACGAAGGATTTTTTTTTTCCTGCAAAATTCTTAGCTGAACGGGTCATAAATTGGTGTCCTAGCTGACACGTGCTGAGGTTGGGTGGGAGTACTTAGTATGTTGTTATCCATGGGTTATAAAGGAGCACACAGGAGCCTTTTGATTTGGTTTTATAGTAGTTTTGTTTCTTTTTTCAGCCAAAAATGGTGTGTCTAAGTCATGAAAGAATATTCTCAAAAGGCTCAGGCATCATTTATGTCAAAAACATACCCAGTGCCACAGCAAGGGAGCTGGGCCAGTATTTTCTTCACTTTGGCCACTTGGGATTGTTGGTCTCCTGTCCACTTCTCCTCCTCTTCGTCGGAGGCGGCCTGGCCCTCCACTGACCGGAACATCTGCTCCTCGGCTGGGAAATGAACAGCAGTTAACAACAAAGAGCAGCCCCTGCTGCTCTGTAGCTGCCAATTTTAAATCAGTGCAACTGCGAAAGAAAAACTGAGATTTTTAAATATCTGAGGGAAACACTAAGCAGGGTCCTTCATCATTCATGCAAAGAGGCTTTAAACTAAGGGAGCCAAGCTTCAGCAGGGATTGTTATCTCAGGACTCTCTTCTGATAACTTGTTAGTGTTTCACGTAAAATCTTCCTTTTCAATAACTGAAATCTATGAATAAGTGTGAAGGAACAATATATTATCAGGGTGGCAATTACTGTTCACATACACAATTGAATATAAGTTATTCATAGGGAGTAAGAAACCATTGTAATGCGATAGATATTTTTACATACTTATTGTACCAGCTGAATGTCTATTCAGAGTGCAAGAGTTGTATTTAAATGTTCTCTTATTTACTCATTCACTTACTGTGTGTTGTGGGGATGGTGATTTTGATATATACCTATAGTATTAGCTACTTAATGTTTAGCTGTAGCTCTGTAATGCTTAGTTATATCTAACTAACCTAAACCTAATGTATCCTTACCTGCTGAATAAATTGTAGATGAAATAACTCTAATACATGCAAGTCTATATGCACTATTAAGGAAATTTTTGAATACCTTTTAGCTGCATCTTAGAAAAATTGTTGTGTTTACCTTCTATTTCTATCACAAAAAGATATTGGCTGAGATTAAAATGTTATTCTGATGCTTGTACCTTACTGGAGATCTTTGGCATAGTAAGCACTGGTCATATGTTTATGCTAAACATTTATTTTAAATTGACATCTGGTTACACTAATTTAAACTTAATTTTAAACTTATAGTTATTTACCATAATAGCTGTCAGTTAATTAAGCAGCTTTAGTTCTGGCAGTGATGAAGCCAACGATTCGTAAGAGCTTTCTATCACTTTCTATCACTTCTGCAAAATTCTGCCTTCATTTCAAGGCTACAGGCACCAGCGCAGATGTGCACCGAGGTTCCATTTCCCGGCGCTGCTCGGACGCTTTGAACCGTGTCCCTGTAGCCTTTGGGCCTCGACAGCATCTCCCTCAGAGGGCAGTCACGCTCCGCCTCTGCCCAGCACTGCGTGCTCCACAAAACAGCCTGATCTTTGATTTCTATTTATTTATTTAATTTTGGTTAACGCTTCACATATGTTTGTTAATGCAATTTTCATTCCAGTAGCATTCAAGGTGCCTAATTTATAGGCTATCATGTTCAGTAATTTGTTGGGTAAGCAGGAACAAAGCTGATTTTGCTCTGAGTTAAAGCTGTTTAAAGAGCTGTATTGCCCTTTAATTAGAGAGTGAAAGTCAGCACGTCTTCAGTACAGTCCCAACACCGTCTGAGCTAGGGTGTTAGGAGCACTTTCTTTCATGAGTCTGAGCACTGACAAAATAAATGACTAATGTATCACAGCATGAAGATAGAGTAATAAACTTTTTGTATGATCATTTGTTTTTTTTGCCTTAGGACTTCAAAGGGGTAATCAGAATTTACAATAGTTGTGGCAGTTGTGAGAGCTGTTATCATACAACACTGGATTCCTTGAAGACCTGCAAACTGGTATGTTTAATCCAGTAAATTATTGTTACATCTGGCATAGCAGATGCTCAGATTAGCTTTTCATAAATGGGAAGGAAAAGGATGTAAACCTCAAGCCGTCTTCATGCTGAGGTAACTAAGCCACTATTAATGTATCTTTTCACATGTGAGAATGCCTTCTGCTCTAACTGAAGTGAAGAAGAAACTATCTTTTATATGACTTTGCAGGTTATGATTAGAAGGATGGAAACGAAATACAATAGTGAAATTTTGCATGTCTCAACATAATGCTAACATTTTAATAAAATTCTTAACATGAGTAGAATCACAAAGTAGTTGAGTACTGAAGTAGATAGGCATTAATTGGTAACCTACATAACTTCAAATAATTTACACGGTTCCATTGATGCAAACTCTGATCTAAGATATTAATATTCATTTAGTGAAATATATCTAGATTTTTATAGCTAATCTATATCTAAGTTTATTTATCTAGAATATCTAGGTTTATGCCAGATGTTCACAAAGATTTTGTTGTTGTTCAGCTTTGCAATTTCACTGCAGTTATTCAATTATTTTTTCTTTTCTGCCTATGTAATCCTTTTTCATATGATGGAATACTTTTTCACATTGTTAAAGATACAAAACTACAATTCATTTGTTTGCACATCTTTTGCTGGAAAAGCTGTCTGAGCTTGAAATATGGGTAATGTAACTTAGACATGGGATCTGTCTTTGAATTGGCAGTATGCCTATTTTGATAAAATATTTCTGAAAGCAGGCTAACTGTTTAGGTGTAACCAAAAGGAGAAAATGCTAAAATGTTAGCTGAATTTACATGTCATTGTTTTTCACATCCTGAGCAGCTAGTTGTCAGCTCCATTCAATATATTACGCTTTTTTTTTTTTTTTTTGTCAATATGTACAGTTCTTCAATCTGCACTGAAGGTACTGTATTGCTTACAGGTAATTCCAAGTTACAGTTTTGGTGTTTTTGTTTTTTCTTTTTTGAACGATGTGTCAAAAATCACAGAAAGGAAGTTAAACTCTGTGCTTAAAATGCTGTCTACTTGCCATTTAAACTGGTACCCAGGGGAAAAAAAAATGATGTTTGGCTTCTAAGATGCCTGTCAGAAATGTCTCATCATTACAGCAGCTAAATGACACCCCAAAATAGTCATCTCTTTGAGAGCCATTGTCGCTCTCTGCGCCAGAGAAGCCAGCCTTTCTCAAACACAGTGATTTTTATAAGATTTTGAAAGAATGCTTTATGCACGTCATTAGGATTTATTTGTAGCTTTGTTGGTTTAAAACCTATGCTAGCTTTTCTGCCGAGGATCTTAATAATCAATGAGGGAAAAAAATGCTTGTTTACGGGGTGTGATACCATTCTCTGAAATCTTGGATCCACCAGTGGGAGATCTTCGATCTTGTTGCATAGCAGATACGCAGTATCTTCCATCCAGTGAAGCTGTTCCTTCTTTCTGCTCTGGGCTGCTTCTTGAAGGGAGCTGAAATTTTGGCATTTCTGATCTGAAAAAGAAGAGCAAAATAAAGTGAACTTGAAGGAAATTTGAAAAAAAATATGCACGGTGTAGCATATGAACAGTTCTCATCAAATTTAATTGTTCAGATTTGCTGTAGAAAAACAGGAACATGTACTCTTAGGGCCTGTGGAATGGGACCCTCAGGGGCAGCATTCAGTAGCTTCACTAAGAATCAAAATAATGTGGATTTCTAGTCTGATCTAAAATAATCCGTGGTCTGCTCATAACTCAATAATTATTCTTGTAGCTTGTATATTTTGTAATGTGATATTATACATTGGATATATGTTTCTATAGCTTCCTTTTTAATATTGAGAAAGCAGTTTGCTTGCAATATTTTCATCAGGATATTTTCTCAATTAGATCTTAACAACGTGGTTGTATGCTTTCCCCATAAAAAGCCAATGTGTAGTTCACAAAGTTCTATATGCCGAAGAAAGCAAATCAAATTCCAGAATTTTATAGTAAATCAAGTTCCCTTCAGATTCCTCTAGAAATCAGTTTTTGTTTGATGAATATTAAAGATTCCTTGCATTTAACACATTAAATATTCATCAGCAGAATATAAGAGTTAAAGCAGTTAGAAAATTGGTGCTACTGAAGCAAGTTGTATAACAGAGTCCTTTTGCATAAATCCTCTAAGTACTTCCTGCCATTACATTCAACTACTGCTAGAAACAGAACTACAGATGTAGCAACAGAAGAGCTGGTGCCAAGTTAGAGGTAAGTGTCACGGAGAGCTTTTGTTTAATCTGCCCCAGATACTGTCAGTTCCTGCAGAACACGCCAGTATTAGTTCCCATGGTGCTGGGAAAAGCATATGTGCTCTAAGTAAACAAGATCACAAATTCAACA
>NW_010579504.1:316679-335504 GCF_000705375.1 Tinamus guttatus | reverse complement strand
ATTCTGTCCTAATTTGGCTGAAAGTTATTCCTGACCAATTCTTACAAAACATTTTGGAAAATATGTCACAAATATATGTTAACAGGAGGGGCAGCAGCCATGAGTTTTGCATTTAAATGAGATTTGTTCTGCTCTCACAGGATGATTGTACAAAGGCCAGTGTAGTCATTTGGTCCCTGCAAGCGCCCACGTGCCAAGCGCTTGTGAGAGCTCTCTTGTGGTTAATGGGAGCCTGGAAGCACAGAGTGCAAAGGGATCATTTCATTCTTACAAGTCAGACCAAGAGCCTGAACTGTCAGTGCCAGCATCTTTCTGCTGCGAACGTGAGGAAGTCACAACTTCCATGTTCCCCAGCTCCTGCGTCAGGAAACAAGAATAACAATTACCTCATGTTGTTGTGTTATCTATTTCACTAGTGTTTATAAAACATCCTTAGATCTTTAGAGAGTTCTGTGTCTATACTAGGTATTGTCTAATTTTACATACTCCTTCATATTCAAGTTCTGTGCCTGCTGTTCTGGTGATTATTTGAAATAGCTTTGAGTTTCCTGAAAACAGCCTGTCCATTGCTTTCTTGAAGCCTTTATTGTTGTGGTGCATGAAGTGCAAAAAATTTCACTGCCTTTACAGTATTCCTTAAATCTTTTTTTTTTTTTTTTGGCCAGTCGATATAGATGTACAGATATTGCCAATACTTCTCGCATTTGCTAGGATCTTCGGTTTATTTTGACAACAAATATGACAGGCTTCTATTTAATCATTTATTGATTATATAGTTGACTGAGAAACATAATTTGGATGTAGAGATGTCAATGAAATATGTAACTCATATGTTCCTCACGTAGGAACTTATTTTCCGTATTAGTCTTAGACCTCCAGTTCAATCAAGAACCAGAACTGCTCCTCCAGTGAAAGGAACATGTCGGTACAAGAAGATTTTCCTTGTATTGTTCTTCAAATTTACTTTAATTTTAGGCTACATATGTAACTTTTCCTATTACAGGCAAAGTACTCAAGCAGGTGTGTATTTTTAGCAAAATATATGCTAAAAATCAGTTTAATTACATTTCTGCTTCATTGTGGTAGTTAACAGATCTTATATACATCTTACATACATATCCTTGAATGTATTAATAGGTAAAAACTTCAGTATTGACATTTTCAAATAATTGATCGGATTCAAGTTGAGGTTATTGTTTATGCAAGTTCATTTGCCAGCTTTCCTCAACCTTTTGCTTTGCAAACCATTTTTCGATAATAGGATTATCTAGCATTAATTTTTGTGATGTTCAAGAGTAGAGTATCAAGGTTCATATGGTGCTTGGGCAATCTTTGGTACTGCCCTAAGGAGGAGTACTCCCTTCACCATTTAGTATCTCCTACAGTTTGCAGGATGGCCATATGAAACACCATTGAACATTTGTAGGAAATCAATATAAAATAATATAAATATTTACTGAATAGGAGAAAAAGGTGTGAATTACTTGTTACTCTCTCTTCCGGAAGAGCTAGATGCCACAGCTGTAGGATATGGCTTAGTCTATCAGTCAGTATAAAAACTCAAGATTTTATGAATGGCTTCCAATAGATGAAACATGGCATTTCTTGGGACTACAAGCTAACATGGTTAGCCAAACAGACTATGGAAATAAGCATGCATTAAAAGACATATAAGAAATATTTCTTCTGTACACAGCAGCACAGCAAAGCTGGAGACTAAAAATCTAATTTTGTTCATGTAAGTGTTAGCTGGATCCCTGGAAATGGACCACAGGACTGTTCTTGCAGGATGAAAATTAATGTAATGTCTATGTTCTGTGTAGTGCAATCATGACCTAATTTGTTTGAAATCAGTAGGCACTTCTGTAATGCAAAGAACAATAATAATATATATAAAGAAGAATAAGGAAAACTTAGTATTGTCCTAATTGAGCTAATAAATTAGGGAGTCAGGGAGACTGGGCAGAGAGTTATTTCCAGGAAAATTCTATGCATGATGGTTTGAAAGTCTGGATTCCTTTCTAGCTCTCTCTCTCTCTCTTTTTTTTCTTTTTTTTTCTTTTTTTTTCCTGTTATCTCAGTGGGACTCAATGCTACTTAGACTATACACCTTTCTACCTGCAGCAGGAACCCCTTAGGGGGTAAAGAAGATGCTTTTGGACAATTCTACAGGTATTTAGAAACAGATATTTCCTTTTGCTTTAATAGAATTTCCTCAATAGGTTTCCACAGGAAAAGAGGAAAATCTGTATGAAAAACAGGAAACAGTCCTCAAGCAGAAAATTGTAACAGAGCACTAGGAGGAAGACTTAAAATAAATGCAGTTGTTTGAGGCCATAAGTAACACTAGTTGTATTATCTTACCATAAAAGCAATTGCTTAAATTTAACATCACAAGCCTGTTGTAAAATAAAACAACCTCAGGTATTTTTATATATTTAACCTTTCATTATAGTTCACAGTAGATGAACTGCTGAGAATTGGTGTTTACACCATGTTTTCTCTTCCAACTTTATTGCCCTGGACAATGATTTGAAAAGTTTCTCATCTGCCTCTGCACAAGATGAGATCCCAAGTTTCCTAATGCCTTATTTTTTTCTGTAGAGACTCTCTCCCTCTCCAGACTGTCAGTTATGGTCTTGATTGTACTGATGACTTTAAAGAACTTAAAATGATCTTTCATTTACATGATCACTGTAGTATGTCATGTTGTTTAATAGTAATAATACTCTATCAGTGATTTTTTTTATGCTTTTGTGATTATAAATTCCTTGAAATAGGGCACGAATACATAAAGATCAAGTATCTGGAGGGTCATTTAAAAAAAAAAAGACGCTGACAGTGAACTAGGCCAGCTGTACATTTATATCTTTGAAGGATTAATAACAGCATTCCACAAACATGCAGAAGTCTGGTGTGCATTAGCAAAGGCTCATTGAAGGACATTCATTCTGGCCAAAACTGGGATATTTAGCATAAAGACAACTTGTTGTCAGGTCTTCATCCTAGTAGGTACAGAAATGACCTTAGTTTCTAATGCAAGGGCTCCTATTGATGCTTGTTTGAGAACTGACAGGCTCTGGCTATGAAAAAGGGTCTAGTCGGTAATAAATAAATAAATAAATAAATAAATTTTCTGGCAGAAGCATTTGTTTAAAAGTGAGAAGCCAAGCCTGTCATTCCCAGATCTCTAGTTAAAACCCAAGCACTTCATTGGTAACAGAAAGATTATATTACATCCAAATCTATTTCAGATGGCTTTATAGCCACGTCATGCATGACTCAAGCAGCCTTTAGGTGTCTGTACTGGTGATGACAGAGAATATCTTGTGGTGAGACTTCTGGCAGTTGCTTTAAAAAAAATGGGAATTCAGGTTTTAGGGTTCATAGCAATGTAGGAAAGATATGATGGCATATATAGGAATTCCCACTATCCCATCAGACTGCTGTTTACTTTAGCTCTTAGAAAGTCTGTGTGGGATCAAAGGTCCCCTTCAAATATCGTCACTGTTTCATAAAGTTTAGCAGCATCCTGACTTACAGCAGAACTTAAATGCTTTCCTTTATTTCAAAAGAATTCGTATGCTGTCTTTTAATCAGGTTAAGACAATTGGGTTCTGTGGAGCTATTTCAAAGGGTATGTTTTCCAACAGAACCATGTGAGATGCTACGTTGTAGCTTTTTCTCATCCCATGCAATTTGACATTGGCAGTCTGCTTTTATTCACTTAAATTTATATTATAACTTTCCTGTTGCCAGTGATACTAGATGTAGAACTCTGATAATGGCTGTTAAAAAAAGACCTGCGTATAAATGTGCCCTGTTTGTGCATATTGCACTGTTCATTGTGACTAACCCATGTTTATAGATGGAGACAATTAAAATATTGTTCAGTATGTCGTAAACTTCCAGTCTATAGCTGATAACTCAACAGAGCTATAGTGATCAGTTGTAAAATTTGGGGTTCTGTCACTGTGTATTTTCAATGAAGACCTCACAGCAGTAGCAAAGATGATAGTACTTCCTGCTGTTAGACAGATAAATTACACTTTTTGTAGTGTAGTAAAACCAGACTCTGCTTATGTACAGAAGTTTGGAAGACCCCCAAAGTTCTCATAGAAGATTTAGGAAAGAAATCACATTTGTAATTCCAATCTCTGTCTATTACTGTGGTTCCATTGAATTTTAAAGATTGCATCTTAGTTGGGAAAGTTTTGCTTGCAGAACAGCCCTTTCTTTTTTCCTTTTTCCAAGGATGGGATTAATTTGTCAGCGTCTATTAAGAAAATTGGATTTCAAGTACAGTAGTGGTACTGCCCCATTCAATGCTTTTCTTGTTACTGGCTTCTCATATATCCCTACATCATTACAGAAGGAAGCATAAACTGGCAAATCTTAATGTGGTTAAAAGATGCCAGCATGAAAGTTATTCACTTACTACTGCTAAGAACCTTGAAAGAGTCAGCCTAATTCTTCATAATTTTTAATTTTTGATTGTTCATATTAAATAATGAGCATAATGATCATACTGGGTCTAGCATCTGCTGCTTCTCTGGGTTATTTGGATTGCCTCATTTCATAGGGCTAAAACATCTTACTTGGGGAGAGGGATAATTATTTGCTGTTTTTACAGTCAGTACACTCATTTTGCAATTGATTTATAGCACTCACCTCTGACCTGGCACTTTGCACATTACATTCTGGGCTAGTCAGCATATTTACAGTTTCAGTTAGGAAGGGACAAGAAATACCTATCATTTTAGTAAGTATAGCAAAGAAATATGGATTCCCAAAATCCTGGAATAAGTTTTGTCTTTGATATACTGCTTATTTTAAAGGTTGTTTAAAATGCAAAAAAAAAAAAAAAAAGAAAAAAAAATTGAAAGCATTGGCTTGCTTTGCTAAAAATAATTTAAAAATGAAAGTGAATTAGGGGCTGTGCACAGTGAGCTGATGAATCATAAGCTTCCTTTTAAAAAAAAGTACAACACAGTTTTCTTTCCATGTTTCAGTAACTTTTCCAGATCACACTCAAGTATTACCAAGTGCTATCCCATTCTCTGTGCAACCAAGAACGCAGTGAAAGTTGGCCCTTCTTGTTGCCAGCGTTAAAACTTTGTTTCAGACCATTCTGACCCTTTTTGAAACCTGACTGATAGTTCAGATCTTCATTACACTCGTCCTCTTGCTAATCCCATTCCCTTCGACCACACAATGTGCCTCTGTGTTGAAGTTCATTGTATGCATTTGGGAACCCTGCAAACTGTGTTTATAGATATGGAATGAAGGGGGTCTATCTTCCCACGATGGCACTTTAAGCACCAGCCTCTGTCATAATGAAATCAAGGAAACAAACAGCCGAGTGTTGTCTGCTGCCTTGGATGGCCCCCTTTTTACCACTCTCAACAGCCTTTTTTTTTGTTTTGTACAGACCATGCAGTTTCATCATTCATTCTCACTGTTTGATTTAAGCTTCCATTCCCTGCATCAAGAAAAGGCTGGCAAGGGAGGAAGGATGAAAGAAAGTGACACTTTGACAGCTCCTTTTTCACAGTAATGAGCAAAACTGCTCTTTCTTTTTTCCCAGTGGATGTTCACCGTAGCCCTTTATTTCTTTATAGAGCCACGTGAAGGAAAGCAGTGGCCAGTTCAGCACGGACTTCCAGGGACTGACTAGATGAACTGGAGGTGTCTTTTGTGAGCTCTGCCTGTGGAGTCACTACTTTGTTTAGGGGTATTTTCTGTTTGTTTCCTATATATAATGACAGGTAAATGCAGACTAATGAGTACTTGCAGCAGCAAACATCAATTACTTCCTGGTGACTTCTGTACTGTGAATCATGCTCTTTATCAAAAACAGCTCTGTTCATTTAGCTAGTCCACAGGAGCCTGCCTCAGGGAAATACACTTTGCTGTGAAAGAGGAAAAAATAATTGCTATCTTTCTTGCATTAAAATTCTTCTGTGCTAAGAAGATCGTTTAATAATGAGGCAATACAGAGTAAAAGTATCTTGACTGGGTAAGACTTGTTTGATGCAAGGTAGGGCTATTTCCAGAAGGGGAGCATTAATTATGGAGGTTGGAGAACTGCAACAATCCATTATAAATACAAATGATTCTTAATATTTCACAATGATTGCCATAAAACCAGTGAGAAATCCCTTTTCTCCAAGCCATATGGATTAATGGTTTCTCTGAATTGTATAAAGTACAGGACTAAGCACCTCAAACTTTCAGTATTGTAGATCTTGTGATGGCTATTTGATGTGATTGCACCTCTCAGACTAGGCAAGACAAATTCACTGGCAAACTAAAATTGTGATTCTGAGTGTCTATATTGGAGAACTCTTGCCCTGCAGAGGTAGGTGTCTCACTTTGACATTTCGCTGGTCTGTGAAGGAAACTCTATAAAGTTTCTATCTTATACAGTTGACACTGATTATATTGTTGCAGTCCTGGCCTTAGTGGAAAGGCAATAAGTATTATTTCCATTGTTTGGCATTTGTATATGTTTATGAAATACATTACCTATTCTTTCTTTGCCATACTTTGATGAATATATGCTAATTATTTTGTATGTCTTTTAGACCCCTGTGTTCTTTATTTTACTAAATTCATAATTCAGCATAAAGCTAAACATTTTTTTTCTCTAATTGCCTTGAATTTTTCGTTTTTACTCAAATTAATACTCAGAAAAGAGAGCAAAATAGACTGCTAGGCCCCTGCTCACTGTAAGACTGCTATGACCTCCTGGAAGAGCAGAAACACAGTTTTTAGCCTTGACCAAAGCAAGTGTTCTTCTTTTTCTAGTACTTGACTTCTGTGTCTGCTGGAGACGCCAGGGAACCAACATCCTGTCTACTTAAGCACTCAAGTGCCAGGTATATAGCACTTCTGCTGTCACTGAGATTCAGAGTGTGTTGTGCCACAGGAGTTTTTGACTGGTGACAGATATTCAGGTTGGAGAGAGAGAGAGATGGAGAGATTCCATGTACTGAGATCTGCTGCAGGAAACAAACATGACAATTTTTCTACTTTTTCATACTTTTTTGTGTCTATGTGAAAACTTGCCTCATGTGACCTAAATATGTAAATAGCTTTATTTGTTTCCAAACTTTATTTCTGGAGGAAGAACTATTCAGTCTTCAGTCTGACATTACTGCAGTCACTGTGAGAGTGGTCTGCTCCCTGATGTCTTCCCGTCCTGCAGTAGAGAGGATCTATGAGATGGGTGCCTGTGCTGTGCAGTGCACCCCTACTTGGATTAATGCCCAAGAGCTGGTGCTGGGCAGCTCTGCAGCACACAGGGACATGGGATGGGCAGAGCGGCTGCTGCCACCCTCAGCCCCGCAGTGCAGGGATGGGGCGCGGGCAGCGCAGGGATGTCTGGGCCGCGGAGCGCAGGGATGTGGCGTGGGCAGGGCAGGTGCTGCCACCCTCAGCCCCGCAGCGCAGGGATGTGGCGCGGGCAGCGCAGGGATGTGGCGCGGGCAGGGCGGGTGCTGCCGCCGCTCTGCTCTCTCTGCCCCACAGTGTGCTTGCAGCACATCAGTGCACTGGTGCCCTGCGACATCTATCCGTACCCCAGTAGCATGCATACTTTATGTGCTCTTGAAAATTCTGTGTGGGGATACCTGCTGACACAAAAACTGGGAACATAACCTCGTTTTCTGTATTTTTCATAAACACTAGCTTTGCTTCGATTGCTCATATTTCAGAGAGACGTAGGTAATTTACTGCTAAGTAAAGTATTACTTAGGCTACTTAGACATACCAACATCAGAAGTTTGGAAGTTTTTGCAGAACTCTGCTTAAATCTGACAAAGTTCTGCCTTAAATTTCGCTGACCTCACCATATGCTTACCAGATACCTTTATGTTACATGAACTAATGACGAGTATACATGATGGGGTCAACTCCAGAGAATAAGAGCAGAGCAGATGTGCTGTGCATACCAGATTTTTCAGAATTATGATTAATGTGACATCATGAAACTCACAGAAATGGTATGAAAAGAGATTCTTCACAAGACAAAGCACAGGGCCTGATCTTATTCTGTAGAGTTATTGAAAAGTTTGGGATCTTTCCAAAGTAATTTGATTGTAAGACTTGGCATCTCTTTTCTCAGAAGAGATGATGTGTGATGTGATGGCAATTAGCACAAGAAATTCGCTTACCTGTCAGAGAATCTTTCCACAAACAAGAAGGAACTGAGACACATAGTCAGTCACAAGCGCTACACCTTATGTTTCATGGAGTTTCCTAAAGGGGCATCATCCTCAAAGGTCCTATCTGATACTTAATTTCCAAACTTTTTTTTTTTCCAGGCAGACAGGAAGATAATAACATTGAAAATTGTATTGCAGAATAAATGGACGGGAATAGGATGTTAAACATGGGTAGTGAGTCAGCAGCAATTCTGACACAGTGAGAAGACAGGTAAACAGAACATGGCACTTTAGCAAATACTTGTAGTACTGCTAAATAACTACCTTGTATTACTGAAAATAGAGAAATCAATGATACTGTATTTCCTGACATCAGTCTCATTCCCCCAACTTGCTCAACATCTAAACAGATTTCAGTACAGCTTGACTGCCTTTATGTGAGCATCCCTGGCACCATTCTAAGCCATCTGGTGGTATTTAGAGCTTTTAATCTTATCTGTACTCCCCCAAAAAGCAGTTTAAGAACTTAATTTGGCTGTGAGTTTTCATTACAGCAAGTTTTCGATAATGTCATGGAGCCTGCTAATTTTACTTTATAGATTTTTCCCAGGTCTCCCCATAATTTAATATTTTTAATACAGAGAACAACTCTTCATAGAACTTAAATAAATATATGATAGAATGGTTGCGTGTGTATCTATTAAAAGATTTTAATTTGGCTGACTCACTAGTAGACAATTGGTTGAAGAAAGTTGCTGAAGCTGAACACAGTTCTTAATCAAAATGAAGTTTGAGTGGATTTTTCCTTATGGCATGTCCAGGCCAATCATTCTCAATTCAAATTTTCATGGTACTATATTTTATTTACTATAATATAAGCAAATCTCCCATGAAGTATTCTAGGGTGACGTCAGTCACCTTACCATATTATTGCCATTTTGGATATTTGACTTCTTCGCTTGCAGATCATTAATCCTTCTATATTTTGAAAGCAGACGCATTAGCAGGGCAAATTAGTTCAATCTGTTTGAAAACTCGGGTTATCGGTATCCATTTCACAAACCGCCTTGCCTATTCTACATCCTGAAGGAATGTGAGATGAGCAGCAGGGTAAGTAATTGCTTCTAATTACTTCAATAATTCCTTTCCTATCAATTTTATGAGGTAATTTTCAAGTTCTATAAATAAAAGGAAAAATAAAAATGGCTTTTATACTTCCACAATAAACTGGAATAAAAAGCTTAGGAGAATGCAGAACTCTGCTTGTTTCAGAGTGTAGGTTAGCAACATGGATTGATTTTCAAAGTAATTTTTATCTGAATTGGCAATGAAAATTACATCTGCCAAAACCACTTGACATATGATTTGTATGTTTGTTAAAATGTTATTTCTTCAAGAGGTTCAGTGCAGTCACCAAGTACTTTATATTAGGTGTGTATTTAAGTGCCTGATTGAATCATTTAGCAGTGCCTCTCAGCATTAAGACCCTGGTATTTTTGCTCCAATCCTTTGTCAGTATCTTTAACAATCAGGGAGACAGAGATGGTAAAATAAACTTGGAAGCCAAGTTTAAGCCTCAGGTTACATTTTGAGGATGTATATTATTAATTTTAAAAAATGACAAAATAGGAACTGAAGCAGCAGCTACACTTCACAACACAGCTGGATCTTCAAAGTGTTGTAATCAGGAGGGTTTGTCAGCCTTGCATTCAGTAAAAGATTTAGTGCCCAGTAATGCTTTTCATATTCCTGTAAATAGAAGAATGCTCCTAATGAATTCAGCAGGTTTGGTCATGTGTATATGAGCAGAGAGCAATGAATGCAGCAGGACTCTGATACACAAAGAACTTGGGTGTAATGGGGAAGAGCTGGAATGCTCTCGCAGGTTTCCTTTCCTGCAGATGCTCTTTTGCATAAAAATGACTAAAATCTCTTATGATTTGCGTAAGAAAGAAATGAGACACAATGTGTGTGACTCTAGACAATGCTTAACAATCCTCCCAGCTCCCCAGTGTGGTAGGTAGTGTGTTGTAGAACTTTGTGTCAGGAGGCTACGAACTCTTGGCTTACAGATGTTTTGTTCTTGGTCACAAATAATTGTTCTCTTCCTCTGATGTTAGTTGACAATTATGTCAAGAAATATACAGTCATTGCATAAATGCCAGTCTTGCCTAATGCCTTCCTCTGCTTGGATATGAAGAGGCAGGGCTATAAACCAGCTCTTATCAAGGCAAATGTAATTTTAGGTCCGCATATGGAGTAAAACAGTAGCAGTCCAGGGCAGTTATATCCTGTCACTGGGCAGCTAGGGTCCCCTTCAGCAGGTATCTACAAAGCCTTTATGGCAGAAAGCGTCATAGCTTCATAGCTGCTATTCTATGCATGCAACTCTGCATGAAACCCATCCAAGTAATTCATTTGGTTACAACTATATAGGGCTATATAAGACCTAGGACTTTCTCTGTTTCATTTTAGTTCTTGCAATGAAAGCTAGAAAGTGACTTTGTTCTGAGAAATGTGCTTTCAAAGAGGCATAGCCCCTCTGCAAAGAGCCATAGTGCATTTTTATGAAACAACGTGGAAAGTGGGTGTTAGGAGGGGAGTGGGGTTTTGTTGTTGTTGTTTAAAGAGTTTGTTATATGAAATTAAGTTTCATTTTTTTGCTGCCATAATCCAGGATGGATAATAGGTAGCAACCACTGGAAAGTTGGGGCAGTGTAAGGTGTCCTTTGGCTGGGAGTTTATAAAAGCAGAGAAGTGCAGTGCAGGCTGGCGGGGCAGCCAGAGGAGGGAGGGAGGGAGGCAGGTGCACTGCTCTCACTGCCAAAGCTGCTGGGGAAGCTTGAGGCACTGGTGCAACGAGAGACACTGCACAAACCCTGCCTGCACAGCTTGTGCAACAGATGAACCCGTGTGGTATAGGAGGAGATGGCATGATTCAAATTGTGCACAGACATGCAGAAAACAGCTTTTAAAAAGTAGCTGCATGTGTCAGATATGGTGCATGATGCAACGAAATTAATTCCTCCTTCTTAGGCTACTGTTTTGTTGCTACTTGCTAGAGCAGGGCTTGTAGTTTGCTTTAATATATCAGCCACAGGGAAGGCATGAGATATCGTGGGGGTTGCTACGAAACACCTACAATGTGTTCAAACAGTGGTTCCTCCTCAGAGCGAGGGACGGAAGCTCATGCTCCGCAGAGGCAGGTCGGCTGGCATGAATAGGCAGTGTCCAGTGCTATTGTGCTTGCAATGAATTACTCCAAACACAGCAAAGAAGGCAAGCCAGAGAAGAAAAGGAGGATTTAATGAGAAAGCAGGCAGTCTCACAAGAATAAATGCTGTCTGTATAACTAAGGGCCTAGAACTGTAAAAGACCAAAGAACTAGCTACATTTCAAACATCAAATTAACATATAAGTACAAGCTTGCTTGTGGATAAATATACTTCAATACTAATTTGAATGCATTCTTGCATTTCAAATAAAAGTCCCTCTTCCACAGAAACAGATTCTATACATTTTCTTCAGTATGAATTTAATATATTAAAATTGTGTCCTTCAAGTCATTCTATCATATATAAATCACAGTACTTTCTATAATTCCTACTTCTTGTAAAATCAAAAAATATTCCTTTAAAGTGTTCCAAATGAGTAGTAATCTGATCTAATTGAGTTTAGCTTGTGAGTTCTTCTATGACTACAGTCATGTAGGTAGTCTAGGGTTCATATGATAAGTACATATATTCACTTGCTATTGCTAACCTATTGAAAAGCTTTGGAAGGTCTGTTTCAGTGGCAGACCTCTACATAACATACATGCTATTATAATCTTAAGCAAAGTAATAGATATAAGCACAACTAGAAAATAAAATGACATGATTTCATGTAGCACAATCTGATGGTGAATTCTTATAGATGAGGGCTCTACAAAATAGTATTTTGTTGTGTTACGTGTCTGTTCACCATACATGTGTTTAGTTCTATTACTATCATTGTTTTTCACTTCTATGCACTGTTCATTTTAAAAGCATAAGCCTTCATGAATGCAATTAGTAGGTCAGATTTAAAATAATACCCAAGCTTTAGCAATTTCAAGTTATTGGGAGTAGATGATAATGATGTCCAGCCAAAAAGTCAAGTAGAAGTTGTTCATGTATTTTTATTTAATGTCACTTTTTTAAATGAAAGAACAGTTCTAGAGTGCCTGAATATAAAGTGTAAATTATCACTCAGATTGTAGATAACCTATTTATGTACACCTTCTTTTGTGGATACTGCTTCCTTCTTAAGCCTTTTTCTTTCCACTTAACTGATTTAGTTAGGAATATTTCTATGTTACTCTTTTTGAGGGGATTATTGATTTGGATTTGTTTCATCATCTTATTAAATTTTAAAGTGTGATGATCTTAGAAAATATTTCAAGGATCAGGACATTGTCTCCAACAAAAAAAAAAGAAAAAAGAGATAACAGGAAAATATATATATGTATCTGATATAGGTTAATGTAGAGGAGAATTACTTCAAAAAATTAGCACTGGTGACTTTATGTCAGAGGAACAAATAGGGGAATTATGCTAGAGGCATCCATACTCTTATAAATAAGGGAATATGAGGCAATGAAACAAGCGACTCTGAGTTTTGTGTAAGAAAGGATTCCTACCCATTAACACATAAATGCTGATGGATAATTAAGTAATTTGAGAGACAGATTGTGCATATCAGAAGCATTTTCGTTATTTTATGACCCCTTCCACTGACCTCTGTAATTACTGTGCTGCTGGCTGGCATAGCAACATAAAATTTCTATGAGCATCTCCATTACTTAATCTGTTTCAATTCTGAGTGACCATTCTTTTTTTTATCTGTTGCACTGAGGGGGCAGGACAGAGGCAGGGGGACAAGCTGCCAAATTCTGTTATTCCTCCCAGTGCTATGAAGGAGAAAAAAAATCTGTAAACTTGATTAAATTATCCATTTATAAGCCATTAACAAGGTAATACAGTGTAGAAAACAGAGCCAACTTATATTTGGCAAGAACAATTCATGTCAAACCAATCTAATTTCCTTCTTTGACAAGAAAAATGGCTGAGTGGATAAGGAGTAGATGTGGCATTTTTACTGTAAGTTTTTTACATATGGCATTCTTATAATACTGTAAATCATAGGACTATATTAGAATATATGGATGGCAGGTGTCACCTTGAGTAAGAGCAAAGCTCGTTGAAAAAATATTTTAAGGAATGGCTATCAGTGGTTACCTTCAGGATATGTCAAGCAGAGGTCACCAGAATCTGTTCCAGCTCCAGTTCTCATCACTATATTCATTTATACTTTCAACTTTCCTTTTTCAAAAGTTGACACCAAATTGGGAGGCAATGAGAGCATTCTGGTGGTTAGACTCAAAATCATCTTGAGAAACTGGAAAATTTGTGCAGAATCAAAAAGCTGAGCTTCCATAATATGAAAAGTCATACATTTAGGAAGATAAAACCAACTGCACCAGTGCAAAATGAAAATAATTGCGTGGGCAGAACCGTAGGGACCTGCAAAAGTTCCTGAATTCCTATGTATGCTAACATTGTGGATAATACCTTCCTGATAAAATCTACTAAGTGATAAAGCACACAATTTCTTGGGTAGTTTCATTGTCCTCTGAAATGAATTTAACTCATGCTTTTCATAATGAATTTATCTAGACTTACCTTTAAAGTGTGTAAGCTTTAAGTCATTAAATTGACAGGGATTAAAACAAACAAACACCCTACTATATATTTGCAAGGGTGGAGAAGATAGGAGCCAAAACCTGGACAATGTATCCAGTGTCAGAAGACACCTTAAGACAAGAAGTATAAACTGTTCAGTCTAATAGGTTGACTTAGGAACCTAGCAATATGATACAAAAGTTTCAAAATGTGATACAGAAAATTGTACTCAAAAAAAAAAATTTTAATCATACAAACTTCATTTGGCAAATGTTTACCACACACTTCGTTTGGCAAATGTTTACCACACATGTGAATAGGAACATTTTGCATTCAATTTGCAAAAATGTTTATTTGTGGGCAGAAAAGGGAATTGTTGTTAGGTATCGTAATTCAGGAAAACACTTAATCACTTGCAGGTACTCGGGATGCTTTCCTGAACAGGAACAAACATTTACACACTGAAGTTGTTTCCTGAATTAAGGATTATAACTTAAGGTTATTGCTCTGACTCATGTGCTTTCTGATACGAAGTTGGTGTAAGCATAGGTCTAGAAGTGGGATTTATATACTTAAAAGCCTTTGAAAATCTGAACCTAAAAGAACAAATCATTTTCTATTTTACTTTAGAAAAACAGAAATGTGAACAAGAAGAGCATGAAAAACTTATAGACTGGTCTCATTCTTGGATATGAATCTCTGTGGGAGAAATTAGGCTTTCACTGAAGTAGAAGAGTAACCACACAAAGCCAGGTAAGCTGAAATCTCACAAGGCAGGTCTGTGACCTTACAGACTTTCTGTAGTATACTTGATTCTCCACACATTTGTCCATGCTCCAAGATTAATTTTTGTCAAATCTGGATCCTGCTAACATGCTTACAATCTTTTTGTGATATGGAAACATGTACTTACTTAAATAATGTTCTAAGTAATAATGCTTGCCAATTTACTGTCTGAGAAACCTGCAGGATGGGACAGCTGTTTTTAGTCTCTGCGCTTTGGCTAAGTCCCTCATGTCGTTTCTGTCAACATATCCTTTCTAGCACCTTACCCAAACTACATCAATGAATTTTGGACTTCTGTGCTACAGAAGAATGTGATTCTCTCTGAGCAGGAGTTTTCTGCCATCTGTAACACAAGTGAAGTGAGTGGGACCACTATTCCTTTGTGACTCCAGTCAAGCTATGATGCCAATGGCCATCTGGCACGGAGATATCCAAGCATTTGTGAAACGAGCTACTTCATTACAGTAACATTGCCTAATTTACCTGTTTTTTCTGCTAACTTGGGCATCTCCGTACTACATGGATGCAGACAAAAGAATGGAACATGACCACACTGATGCAAGTCACAAGCATCATGGAATAGCTATCAACTATTGTGAAGTTGTTTAAGCCAAGAGCAGTCTTACATAGGAAATGAAAATGCTTTATGGCTACCACAGAATCAAGACCACCTAAAGGGTCTGGCATGTGGAAGCTGGCCTGGTCCCATAGTGAATTTTCTATTTCCTGAAAAAGCATAGTTCTCAAACCGTCAAGACAGCATTATTTCTGAGCATTACACTTATATTCAAATTACCTGGTGATTTAAAGTAAGTATTCTACAAGAGGGCTGTATTAAAAAGAATGTATATGTCATCTTTATTAATGTTGTTATAGCACATAAAAGTTTATGCTCTACGAGGCCTAGTTGACATTTCGTATTGATCCTTAATTAGCTGATCTATGCCTGATCAAGGATGATTTTTATGCTTCATCATACTGTGATAAAGTAATTCTGCAAATCAGGAACTGAGCTTAAGCCTTTGCTGTCCATGCCAGAGAGAGCTCAATATACTCAAAAAGTAGTGTGATCTGGCTCAGAAGTAAGAGTTGTGAATGACAGCTACACATCCATGCCACTGTTTTTGAAGTCCTATAGCATTTTTAAATAAATGCTGTTATCTTCTGCAACCACAGAGATAATTACATACACAATGCTTATAGAAAGACACCGGATAAAGTAATTATTTTTAGAATTTCCTCACTTAATAAAATAGTACAATAGCTACGATGCCATAAATATCTTGCTATGAATTCTTCATATAAGCAAACAGAGGAAGTATAAGTTTAGCAAAAGATAAGCAGTTAAAGTAGTCAGTGCATTAAAATACTAGGTTTAGTAGAGTTAATAAAAATAGATATAAATACAAGTTTTACTTTGAGATGGTAAAGATATAGACATTTCTTAGCATGGGTGAATTTGAAATGGGCAAAATTCTTTAGCACTTAATAACTATCAGTGAGTTAAATTTCTGTCTGAAAGATAAAAAGCAACAGTTTGTGATCACCTTTTTTACTTTTGGAAACATATGTATTTATGCTATTAGAAAGTGGTTTTGAATTAGATGGTGCATATTTTATCTGAGACTCCCACTAAATTATTCTCTTTTTCTCGGTTTTCTTACTTGTTTGTAGGGTGGAAAGGCAGTGATATACCATTGAACTTCTGTCAGATGTAATGAATAAGAAGTGAAAATTGCAGTGCTTTGATTTATGCTATATATCTATTTGTTTTTAAAATAACTTTAAAATCAGATTATTAAAGTGAAATTATCTTTTTGATATATAAAAAAAGTGAAAACAAAACCCTTGGGGAAATACCACAGTAACCCATTTCTTTTCTTGTTTTCCTTGGTTTACAAATTTTATTTTGTTAACCTCATGGGCTAATTATGTAGTGCTTAAGAAGTTCCGTATATCTGTAAGTGGCTCTAATATTTAGATAGAATATATTATACTTCATAATGAAATCAATTAGAGAAGAAATACTAAAAGTCACAGCAGACTGCTGCTGGCCAGAAGTTGGCCTTTTGTGGGCCTTCTCCTAATCTTAACGTCAAGTTGAACAGTTTTAATAGGAAATGGAATATCAGCTACTTTTTTCACTTTAAATAAGCAATTTATGGTGTTTGGGAAACAGTGAAGGACCAAGTAATTCCCTATGTGATTTTCTTTAAGTATTACCACTGCTTTAGCTCCTGTTACAGTGAGTTTTGGGAATAACATCTGTTTGTAAACAGGAATTCTTGCTTAACTTCTGTTGGATTGGGCATCTCTGAGCCCCTACTAATAAAATTAGTAAGTAGCTCCTAGCTTCTTTCTAACCATATTTTAGATGTACTTCGGGACATTTGTTAAGCTACAACCAGTGATTTCCAAAACTGTCATTTAGCTATATTTTTATAGCTATATTTTTGATGGACTCAAACTTACCTATAATGCTGCAGTTCTGATTCTAGCTGCTGAATATACTTTTGCAAATGTGGCACTTCATTAGCTTTCACTTCTAGCTCCTTCACTTTGCCAAGACTGTTAAGGACTGCGTGTCTGGCTTCTTCAACCTTCTTCCTCATCTCAGCTTGTTCCCTCTTCAGAGTACGGTTGCAGTCTTCCAGGTTGGCTAGAGCTTCCCTGGAGCTCTTCAGCTCTCTTTCCAATTCCTCATTGAACTTAATTGCTTCTTCAATTTGTCCGTCCCTGGAGCTCCGGATGAGCTCTACTTCTTTCAGGATGCTTTGAAGGCACTTGGTCTGGGGGTGATTCTGTGTTATCAGTCTCTTACTCCCTATAAAACATGTACCCTCTTCCTTATGGTTAGCATGGCTCTTCCGGAGTCCTACCTGTAATGAACAGGAGCATAAAGCACAAACAAATTAATGCATTTGAAAGCAAAAGACATTTTAATCAAGATGGAAATGGCTGAATTTTTGTTTTTGTAATCATATAGTGGATGACCAACTAATACAGCCTTACTTTTGCCAAATACAGAGACAAGAAAAAACTTTTGGATAAGTTTTGAAACAATTATCTATAAATTTAATTTTAAAATGGTTGCACAGCCTTGCATATAGCTTTAATGTCACTATTTTAGCCTATTCCCAAAAGGCAAGCAATTTTCTGAAAGAAATATTTCAGATTGCTTTTTCAAGTTGTATTTAACAAGAGTGAACAAAGAGTTAAGAGCCAGTGGTGGTTTTGAGCTTTAATCTGAGTGTTCCTTCTGATTCTTTCTGTGGCCTTTGATTGGTGATTTCATGTTTGCTTCTGATTTTCCATTTGAAAACAGTAATAGTATTTTTTATGTACCACACTTGCAAAGAGGAATAGCTACTGCCGAATTAAAACATCACACACAGGACAGAGTTACACAAATGTTCGGTACTGGTATTAAAATCCAAGTTGACCCCTAGAGCAACAGGCCTCAGCACTTTGCCTCTTCTATGCTATTTCATGCCATGGTATTTTAACTGCTATTGAACATATGCTTGTTTTGCTTGAGCCCGTATCAGTGAGACTGTGCACAGGAGGCAGAGACTATTTGTTAAGGCTGTTTGCAGAACTGCCTCTGACTGAGTTCACAGGACCACATTCCCAAGAAAACACACTTTGAATCTGGCCAAGGAAAAACTCTCAAATGTTTACAACTCAGTAGTTGGATGTGCTCATGCAATAAGAGTTCAAAGCTCTTACTTGTTTGTATTTTAGGAAAAACACTGCATAAATGGTATGGATATATTGGGAAAGTAGTGTTATATATTTGAGTTTGATGAATTGAAGTCTTTTAAAACTTTAGGATTTTTTAAGTGCATAACTTAAATGTATGTCCTGTTACTAAAAACAATGGAAGGAAACACTCTCCTTGAAGACTCTGTAGAGTTAACCTAGTTCTTAAGAAATTAACACTGAAGAAATAAGGAGGTAGGTCTGTGCTATAGTCCTTTTACAAACCACTCCGGATGCAGATATATTATCAACACTTGATTCTTTTAAAGCATTTTTTTTAAATCGCAGTAACTCCATCTGCAGCCTGTACTTCAACCAGCAGTAACTGGGGCCCTGGCCCGCCAAGGCGGGGCCGCCGCGCCGGCCCGACCCACCTGCAGCGCGAGGCAGCGGGCGTCGCTGCTCTG
>NW_010579504.1:286548-311797 GCF_000705375.1 Tinamus guttatus | reverse complement strand
GGTGCTGGGTGCTGCCCCGGGGCCAGGCGCTGCGGTGCGCGGCGGCCGGGCTGTCCCTCCCTCTGCATCTGCGGGGCCTCGTGCTGCATGTGGCGCTGGAAAGGAGGAGTTTCTTTTTGTTGTTTTTGTTTTTTGTTTTCTCTCCAAACCCAGCTTTCCTCTGTGTAGATAAGCAGAAAAGCAAGTGGTAGATGGTAGCCTCGGGAGACATTAGCCTTTTTGATTTTGGAGCTTTGTGGGCTTTTTTTGCTAGGTGCATTGACATAGCATTACTATGTCCTCTTGCTTGGAAACCTTTGTGTAAACTCCAAATTCCAGAGCTCTATGTGAGCCTTGCTCTCTACATTTAATCCCTTGGCTGCACGGGGTACACCATTTGAAAATATCTTGAAAAGAGAATGTTTGTGCTTCCTGATACTGTCCTTCCTCCTGCTTTGGCTCTGGTAAGTGTTTTTATTAGTTTGGTACAGCAGCACTAAAACAAGCTTTTTTTTTTTTTTTTCCTGCTTTGTAGTCTTACTATTAGTTGCCAGGTGATCGTACATCAAGATGGCTGAACAAGATCATGGTGCTTCGGAGGCAGTGGATGAAGAAGAGATTGAGGAGGGAAATGGAGAAGAGATGACAGACTTGGGCACAGTCTCCTCTAAAAGCACTTTTGAATCTGCAAGTCTAGAGGAACTTGAGGGTAGTGGTCATCTGACCCTGGAAAGTGAAAGCAGCAGGCCCTGCCTGTCTGAAAAAGACTCAGAGGAACTTGATGCCTCACATACAGTCACCTGCACATTCGCAGTCTCACTAGCTGTCCCTATAGTGGTTTCAAGTAAGAACCTGGCAGTTTTCCTAAGAATCCTTTTTTTTTTTTTTTTTCTTCTCATTATTTCATAAAGTAATTGTGGGTCAAGTCCTGGGTCTTTATTTGAGCTAGTGTTAGAAGAGATGTTGGTTTGTTTGAATTTCCTGGGCAGATCACTCGGGAAAATGTCAGTGGGACGTGGAAGCTTTTTATACATTGGATGGTTGTCACAGGTGACTGAAAGCCTTTCCTGACTGCCGGCTCCTCAGTCTTCACAGTAATTCAACTTGATTTTAGCTGGTGTTTATTAATAAGTCACTGTCTAATAATGAAAAAGTGGGTAATTTTGCATATATTTTCAGTTTGCCTAATTATGATTTGGGGTAGTCTAAAGGTAGTATTACTAGCATTTTGAATGAAGGCAGCAGCTCTTCAACAGATGTATGGTGGGAAAAATGGGCATTGCTTTTGCCTCAAGGGATGAGGAATAGTTGCTTTGTACTAATTATCTGGGTAATAGGATGTACATACTACAGGTTGTGTGTTTGTGTGTGTGTTTATGTATACACACACAAATATATATACACAGCATGTATGTGTAGGCCATACAAGCTACAGGTATTGGAAGAAGATACGCTGCAGAAAGAAAGAATAGGGAAATTCCAGAAGGGTAATGGACTGTTACTGCAGTTAAACTTGAGTAAAAACAGCAGGCTTGTGCACTGGGATAAGAGTTTCACATTCAGCAGTTGTTTATTTCAAACAATTATTTTTCTGCTGTCATGAGGTAACACTTATTGCCATTTAACCATTGCAGTAAGCATTATATTTTTTTCTCCTGAAAGTGTCATCTCTGATAACATTTCATGCTTCCAAATATTGCTAATATTTTCACTAGAACGCAAGCGAAAGGCATCTGTTGCAGCTGAAGTGCGAAGAGGTAGTATTCCAGATCACAAACATGGGGCTATTCCAAGAATGCGACGTTACTATCACATTGAATATTACCTTCTACCCGATGACATTGTACCAGGAAAGCTGGATTTGGTATTGTTTGGGATGATTGCAAAGCTATTTACAGAATCTGATTCCAAGGTAAAAAAAACAACAACAAAAGTTGTATATGTCTGTGTGTGTGTATGTATAAAACTTATATATAACACAGATGCATAACTTTAGGAGATACAAAATGAATAATCCAGTATGCTGTATATGGAAAATCCTTTCAAAGGCAGAGTGTTGCAATTATAAATAATTTTAACTATCGCTTAGATGTTAGCTGCACATGCAGGCACATGAGGATAGAACTTGACCCTGCCAATCCAGATCAGCAGTAGTTTATTTTATTTGTAATAAGAGACTGATGGAATCATTATCATCTGCTCAAAATTTGTTTTATTTTCCTTGAGATTATCAGTTTGCTTGGGATTATGATTTTTTTATCTTTTAAGTACCAAGATAACAATACTATAGTTTGAAGGCATCTATCCATTCTATTAAAAATGAAGAAAAAATGAAATTTATGTCTCCAATAATTGTTGAGGAGAAAAAGACTTTAAGGAACTCAATTTTTCCAAATTTTGTTCAAAGCTATGTAAAATATGTCTAAATGCGTCTTGTGCATTAAAATCCATGACTCTCCAATTTGAATATTATGTTTTGAATACACTTTGATTTGCTATGAATTTTCTTTTTAAAATGTTAATGCTAAAATTGCTCAGAAAGAACTACATTTCAGAGACTCATGCTTTAAAAGCATTGTATTCTCTGAATTTTTCTGAATAATTTTATTAAAGATCAGTTTGAGGTTCTTGTTAAATAGAAAAGCTCTTGCAAAATTGCTGATTGAAATGTCTCCTATCATCAACTGTAAGTGCTTTGTTCCTGTTGTTTAGCAGCATACACAAGTGAAATTTAGAGGTGATACTTTAATTTGGTAAACACCAAGTCACCATTTTGAAGCATATGTAATTGCTCTTATAGTATTCTTTTAAGTCTTGAGTGTATGAGCACATGCTGACCAACAGCTTAATTGCTGTTTGTTTTTCTTTCATAATCTTAATAATGTTCGACCTTGACTTGATAGAACGACTTTGTATTAAGTGTGCTGCTCTGACACATCTGTGGGGGTCATGTAAGACCCAGTATGAGCTGTAAAAATAAAAAATATACAGTTTTATTTAGAAGAACAGCTTTCTTCTGATAAAATTAAAACTACAAACTTTTACTCCTAGATGATAACCAGTTGTTTTCAGAAAAAAGAGAAACTGTGCTGTGATAGCTCTCATTATATTGTTCTACAGTTAGGTTCTTCTAATTGTAATATCCTTTGGGTACTTGACTGTGAAGTTTTGTAACCCTAGAATTCTTCAAGAGTTCTTGCTAGCTTTTTTCCATGCACTGTGCTTTCTGTAATTAAATAGTTGTGATAGTAGTCAACATGTGAGTATAACTTTCTCAGTACTGATCAGCTCCTGTAAAGATTTTCATGTTTTTTTAATAGACTATTGCACCATGGTTGGAAAATAACAAGATCTGGCTATCATGGAACTATAGCATTGATATCAATGTCACCAATGAATATCTGATGAAACTAAGAGATCACAAAATAACTTTAAAACTCTGGGATTCCAAGGACAAAGTTTCTTCAAAAGCTAAAAATAGTCAACCAAAGGCTCTTTCTTCTCAAGTAGAGGATGTGGATGCTGTCGGTAAGCCTAATGTAAACAGACATGTTATGATCTTGAAATTGTGCCTGTGCCTGTTAGTAAATTATTGATAGGATTGTTTGACATCCTTGTGTCATTCCTACTAAATACATAAAAATAATATAGAAAAAAATGTGTAATATATATGTGTATAATATATACATTTATATATAAAATGTAATTCCCCCCTAATAACATGGCTAATTTTTGGCCGCAGTAGGTTGACAATGTTTTCAAAGATAGTTATTTACTAACTGTTTTTTTTTTTTTTACTAGTTGAATTAATATAATTAGAAAAATAGGGATCTTGTTACAGCTCATATAGAGACCTGTATGAAATGAGAACTAAGTCCTTATTAAATATAAGAGCAGTAAGTATGAGATGAAACCTGTAGGACATGGGATATCCCTGCAGTTGCTGTTAACATTATTTTTTCTGTTAAAATAAACATATTTTATTAGTAAAATAATGTCCTTGTATCTCAGAGATTTGTGGAGGTTATAAGATTTGAAGTGCTAGTTAGTACAGGCTTGGGTTTCTTTTTGATTAAATTGTAGTGATACATCCAGCATTGGCTGAAATATAGAGGAATTGGTTATAGAATAAGCTTTAGAATTTGCTGAAAATTTATAACAGTATTTGTTTTTTGTCTTTGAAGTGTGTTGAGTACCTGAATAGTTGTTGAGGAATGGAACCTTGTCTGTATTTCAGTATTTTATGAACATCTTCCTTATATTTTAGTAACAGACAGGCAAGAGAAAGCTTTGCTCCCTAAAGTGGCAGTCTTTCAGAAGAGTCTATATGGAGAAACCCCTTTCAACTTGCTGCCAAAACTGATTCCCTCCTGTGCAGGTCCAGTATTTTGGGAGTTCCAACAAACCTCAGCAGCCCCTATATTTTCTTCCAAAGATACATTGTTTTATAGTACAGGGAGAATATTTTATCCTAGATTCTTCTGCAAGGTTTGAAGTTATCTCCAGACTAACAGAAATAGTGTCTCTGAGCATCTTTTTAAAGATACTAGGAAAAGTATCATAAGCCATGGGAAAATAATTGTTGAAAACTTGGGTAGCCCCCAAATCAGACTAACTAGGGAAGTTAAGCCAAGGTTTTTTTTTTTTCCTGATAGGTGGGGTAAAATCCACGGTACTGTTGCAAAGAAAGATTTTTGAAGAGACTCGGCCACCACCCAGCTGTACAAAAGTTAAAGGAGCAATGGAATCCAAGGCACGGAAGGAGTCTCCAGCCAGTCCTGATGAAGGTACAGCTGTATGAAGACATTGGAACTGGCTTGATGTGAGGCAAAGGAAGCAGCTGTGGAACTGGGACCTGAAGTAACAGGGGAACAGAAATAGGACTGAGGACACTACTGAAGGAGCAGGCTATTGCAGGGAGACTGAGATTGGAATAAATTTTTAATATCTTTGGAATATAATTGGAACACAGAGGGATAAATGTGGCTCCTGGAAGGTTTTTAAGAGAACATTAGAAAACCCAGATTTTCTGCTGCCTCGCATTTTTAAGTTATCATATTTACATCTAGAATATCAGCTAGAATATAAGATTCCAGATTCATACAGTTATTCTGTTGTTGGTAAATATCTGAAACTTAGAAGCAGCATGTCTTGTTGCCTTCAAAAGGCTAGTATATGCGAGGTATGAAATCTGATTTCTGACATTGGTGGGATCCTAATTTTGGGTAATTTTGTAGTCTGGTGTTGTCTTATTCCATCAGAGAAACTGCTGCAGTATTGCCACAAATAACAAGCAACAGAATCTTTTAGGAAAAGAAGGGAAAAGGTTCTCCACCTAGTGGCTGTGTCATTTGTTGCCATATCTTCTTCAAATTGCTTTTAGCTTCTTTGTTGCCTTTGGAATCTTATTAAAGTCTATTGACTGGAGAGCTGGCCACTGATTTTCCTGCACTGTGGTACTGTTCAGCTAGGGAAAGTGGCAGAGTCCTCTGATGTGTCCTCAGAGGGCCTGTTGTGCCATGTTACTGTGCCTGACCACAGATCATGAGAATAGAAAATTTGTAACAACAATTGAAAGTTTAATCACTGAAAATTCAAGTAGTTATAAAATGTTCCATATTCCAAAAAAACAGACCTCTAGCTTTCCAGTTGGGCTCCCAAACCCAAGGTTAGTGGAAACCTTTCCTCATATCTTTTTTTTTTTTTTTTTTTGTGCCTCCGTTTTCATCTTCACACTGGATTGGAAAAACCCTGGAGAGAGTGTTAAGAGTTGTTACAGAAATTATGAATGTTAAGGCCGCACAAAGACACTGTAACAGTGACTGTTACAGCTCTCTCCATTAGGAGTTCAGCAGTTCTTTCATTATACTGGGGTTGCTGTTTGAATATTTTGAAAGAAAGATCAAAAAGGCAAAGAGCTGCATTGTGTAGTTAAGGATAAAGTCACGTTTTAAACTGCTGTTTTAACGAGTGGTGTATCGTGTGCCACCTCGGGCAGACTGTATAAATATGTGTTTTGTGATCACCTGAGGTTTGTATTGTATTATATGTTTATATTCAAGGGATGAATTCAAAGTCTATCTCTTTGTAATGTCCGATTTTGTTAGAAGAATCCTTGTTCCTGCAGGAAGTAGTAGTGGGAATTTGGGAAAAGCACTTTTTCTCTCCTGCTTCAGTATCAGATGCAAAACCATTTACATCATCTTGATAGGGAGCACTGTGCCACCAGCTTTTTGTTTGTTTGGTTTTTAAATGACCTGTTTCACCAAAGTGGGAGTAGATGAATTCCTGGCGTGGAGACCTGGCAGTGCACATTTGCGTTTTGGTAGTACTGCCATCTAGTGACCGGCCCAGGCAGAGTTAATGGACCAAATACTGAACTCTGCAAAAGTAGGTAGTCTGTTCAAGGAAGTGAAGGACAGGAACCTAGCTTTCAGCTTCAGATGAAAGTAAAAGTGCTTACATTTTGCTTAAATTGTAACCAGTTCTGTGGTAAGAAAGAAAGGAATGCCTGAAGATCTTTCTTTTCCCTGCCCTTAAAATAAAAATAAACTATTGAAAGAGGGGCCTAGCTGTGTATGCTGTTGGTAGCACACACGAGTGCTATGAGACCAAGTGTTGAGTCAATTAAAATGAAGCAGGACAGTTACATGTGACTGTTTTCATATAAGTAAATGACACTAAAAGCCAGTTAAATGTAGCATACCACATTGCTGGCATTTTATATAACACTAAGCAAGCATCTGGTAACTTCTGCACATTGAGTAAGAGATTGGGAAACTAGTAGCATTGCTGTTTTTTTTTTTTTTTGGTGTTTAATGAGTATCTATTAAATAAACAATTGTAACAGTTGACTGAAATAATTAAGCAAAAGTAATTTTTTTTTAGTGCATGCAGTCTTCTACGCATTAAGGTATGTTATTGACATTTGTGCATACTTATAAACAGATAGGACTGTCAGTGCTAGCAAAGTATTATTCACTATTCTCACTTCAGTTTAGTTAATTCCTACTTTTATTTTGAAGTGCTGCTGCTGTGGACATTAATTTTCTATGAAATAAAATATGTCTTCATAATACGTTAGTCTTTCTACAGCATCCATCAAAGTCTCTCAAAAATACTTTTTATACTTGGGGTTTATTCAAACTCAGGCGTTGCACACAGAGGCAAAAATCTTATGGTTTGTGTTTTTATGCATATCATAAAACATGAGTGTATCGTGTTATATAAATAAAGCTTACATAAAGCTTCTCTCACTTAGTTTTCCTAGTGGTTTAGGGACAGTTAATTCATCTTTTGGGAATTATCAAAACATGGAAATACTTAATAACAAACACAAAAACTATTTTATTCCAGTAGAAAAAAATGGCCTGAACGGATTGCCATCATCTAATTATGGCTTGCCATATTCTGCAAGGACAGATGACTTGCATACAGCGAGGTAAGAATGTTGCACTTGCTTTTGGAAATGTTCTTATATTGCAAATACACATGGGTAATTATTTTTCAATACTTACCTTGTTTTAACCTTGTTATAATTATATGGTGATTTTACAAGTAATTAACTTTTCTGCAGTAGTACCTTTTGCACCCACGTCTACTGATTATGGTAGAGGAGCAAAAGTATTAAGATCCCTTAATAACTATGAGTTATTCTACTGCAAGTTAGTCAAATGAGAATGTTAAGAAGTGGCAAAAGTGTGGAATATTAGTAGCTCAGGGTACCTCTTTTCTTTGGAAAGGTTGAAGATAGTGTCAGCAGTAAGAGTTAATGGCAGAACAAGCTTTGCTGGCATTTAAAATCATGGTATCAACTCTGTAACTAGGAATCTGCTTTGGTCAAATTCCTCTCTGATTTAAGTTAAGCTGATAGAAACATCAGCTTCTTCCAAAGCAAGTTACTTGTGTAAATGTCATCAGGAAAAAATATTTGGATGCAGTGTGGGCTAATTTGAAAGTAGGATTATGAGTAAAGATTTCTGAATATTTTTTGAAATTTCCTTCAACAGACACCATATTTCTTTGCAACTCCCTGTAAAATTCTGTAACCCAAGTGTCACTGCCCCCCCCTCCATAAGAAGGTTGAGCTTAGTATTTGTGAGAGTTGAGTGTGATCTTCACAAGTAAAACAATTTTACTGTGATGTGTTTTGTGCTACTGCCCTCCAAGTGCAATATAGAATTGTTGAGAAGCCGTGATAAAGAAATCCTTTATTCAGGAGTTTTGAGATGTAATGAAATCTTATGTGACTGTTTTTAATAGTGCATGCAGGGACTTGTAGCGCTCTGCATATATGAGGAGCAATGTGCAGGTGTCCATTTTTTCAAATAAACACCTAAGGATTTGTGTTAACATCAGTTTAATAATTATGCAGAAGTAATGGAAAAGATGTAGTGTGAGGTTATATATTCTGTTGATACTAATTCAGTATTTGAAATAGGATTTACTTTGAAATATTTTTAAAAGGGGGAAATATAACCAATTGAAAAAAAAATTATTTATTTATACTATATTATTTATTTATTTATTATGTATTTCTTAAATAAGTTAAAGTTTTATAAATGTTTTTGAAGCATGCCGTTTGCTAAAAATAGATTACTGAATGAAGTCCCACTTGTGAAGCAGAAGGTAGTTGCTGGTCGTCCAGGTAATACAACTTCAGAAAAAGCAGAGAAGACAAAAGATAACTTGGGAAGTCTGACATATCCAGCAGATCAGACAGTTACCACAAGTGGTGAGTTCAGGATGGAATTATAGATGAAATTTTAAAAGGTAGATGAGGAATTCTGTTTATGTATTATTTTTTTTAGTAAAAAGATGAAGGTTATAAAGAAGTAAGAATTATGGGACCTGTATCTTAGTTTCAGACCTACCATGAGCTTTCTGTGTTTCTTCAGTAGTTAAGTAAACTTTGTGTGCCACAGTTTCCTTAGCTAGTGGAGTGAAGTTAGAATTGTGACAGTCCTTTCTTACTATCTGGAGTGCTCTGAGGGTAAAAAAAAATAGCAAGGGACTTTTGTAAAACAGATATAAAAAGTAACATCAGAGCTAAAGCAACCATTCTAATACCGAAATTGTTACGCCACTGTTGTTTCGTATCTCTTGCATTTCTATTGCCACCAGAGGCAAGGCTTTGATCTGTGTCATACAGTCCATTTTATTTCCAGTGCTTATTCATGCTGTTAAATGGAAAGCACAGCCCAACCGTTTGAGCTTTTGCTCTGTCATCCATAGCTTGTTGGGTAAGTGCTCATGAAAGATGACAGGAGACAATAACCACTGCAACAATGGGCACTACAACATGTATTAAATCACATATTTTAAATAATACACTAGTGCAGCCAAAAACTGGCATGTCCTCACAAGGTTGCAGGACACATTGGCTATAGTATATATTCTGAAAAGTGCACTTGCTTAATAATAAGCATCATTTGTCGTGAATGATAATGTTTGGTTGTTGGATGGTTCTGTCAAATTGAGTGCACCACTAGTGTCAGCAAAACCTTACTTGACAACTGTTTTCTGTTGCTATCCCCTGTGGCAAGATCTCGCTTTTATGAAGTGACTTTTGGATGAGTTGTAGGAAAAGCACTGTAGAGCATGCAGATAAAGAGAGGCATTTCAGAGCCTTGATCTATGCATAAAGATGGTGAAGGCAGCTCAGGTTGCAGCACAGCGTTTGGAGAGCTTAACCCTGAACCACATCTGCCTGGTTTATTTTACATCTGTGGCTAAGCCTTTCTTTCTCATGACTCTGAATACCTGTGATTTATGTGATCAGCTATACGCATCTCTCAACATTCCACCCACTATTTCCTTCACAGTTAAGGCAGTTGGAACTGTTCGTTCCCCAGTGTAATTTTTGTACTGCAGTATTTCTTGTCTCATTGCTACTGTTATTAAAAGGAAAATCTCAGGTAATAATATGTTGATTTCCTCTTTTTTCCTTCTGTTTATCCTTACAGCATTCTGCCATTCCTTTTATTACAGGTTGGACCAGTGGCAGTAATATTTTTGCCTTTTTTTTTTTTTTTGAGTTGCAGTGTTCACTTGCTGTAGATTTGCCAAACTTTAGCTATTTGTGCTGAAATGCTTTGCTTTGTTTGTTACGTGGCTGGGCAAAGCACCCAAACCTAGGATTTAAAGGGTGAGACTGGGACTGTTTGGACTTTTCAGGCTGGGTAAAGACTAGGTCTGGGGAAACGAATTTAAGAAGAGAAAAGAGAATAGACTCAGCAAATGAGTAAATTATAAAAATTGATTGCATTTACTTCCATGGCATCATTGTGAGGAGAGAGAAGTACAATATTCCTGTTTTGTAAAGTTATAACTCTCAGTTTTCTGGAAAACCAGAAGGCAGTCATCTCAATAAGAATAATATTTATGTCACAATGTGTATATAGAAAGGAACAATTGTTGTCAAAGATACACTTAGTTTTGGTAATTTTATGAATTTTTAATGTTTGCTGTTGCAAATTTCTCTTCCTTGTGAAGCAGAGATGATATATGTAGAGTGGGCTGTGCAATGAAGACTTGAGCGTACTGAAATTTTTGCCTAAGTTTGTGTTAAAGCAGATGGTTGATGCCTCCTTCTAAAACCAACACTGAGTTGCACCATCTATGAGTTGTAATAGATTTTAAATTATGTCTTTGATTGATTGAAAGAACAATTTCCTGCTTCCTACTCAGTCTAAACTCATCCTCCACTAATAGGTGAAAGAGGTTCTGGTCCCAGAAAAAACATTGCTGCAGGCAACAGAAGAATGTTGAGCTTTGTTAACCTTGTTAACACCCAAGCTGTGTTCCTGGCTATGGCAAAGAAACATGGCATTGCTTCACTGCAGCTGGATCTCATGCCTCTCCTTGCAGGTATTCTGTAAGAAAGGGGCTGGGAGGGAGAGATATGCTAGGGTATTGCATGTCTCTGAAGCTCCCACACTTAGGAGGCTGGTGGAATCTGTATTTAAAGATCTCTAGGGAACTTCATGTTCTGGTTAAAAACTGGCTGGTTAAAACAGAAAATAGTTAGAGTTATCAGTGGGGTTTGGTTTTCATCTGGAGGAGGCTGACTTCTGGGTTCTGGATGTTCTTGTATCCTGTTTCACTCAGAATGTGTTAGACTTCTCTGTGACTAGATTATCATTCATTATTAATATATGTTGTTCCATTTCAGTGTGCAGTGAGTTAAATATGCCGTTTTTTATTCTGTTGATGTTTTATTCTGCTGCTTTTTTTTCCCTATGTACAGCATCCACTGGGTTAATTCCTATCAGTTTCTTTTTATTTTAAGCCATCCACATCACTAAGAAATATGTTCTGACAGGAAAAAGCATTTTTGCATTAATTTCTGACAGCAGTTGTTACTCTGCTGACTTTGCCAGTAATTCATTGTTAAGCTTGGAAGTTGGCTTGTGAGCCTCAAAAGTTCATCCCTTTATGCTTGATTGTTTATCTCCTGTCTCCACCCACTAACGTTACAGTGTAGTTGTCCATGCCCCTTGCAACATGAGAGTGGCAAATCCTGAAATAGAGTTTGGGAGAAAATTGCAATGGTAGTTTAAGTTCCATTAGAAATTCAGATTGTCACCATCTCTGGGGTTATGCTTGTTCCCTGCATGCAAATTAGCTGTTGGCTTCATCTTTTCCCATTTAAAAAGAATCTGGTTTAGGGCTGAAACTTCAAACTAAAAATAGATTGAATCTCTGTTTAACTTCCATAGTGTCATCTGGAAGCACCTTTGGTAGCTAATAACTACTATGCCTGTAGTAGAGGACACCCGATACAGCAGTAGATTTATTTAAGTTGTAGGCTCACTTCTTTTTGTTATCACCTGTTTACAGAAGGAATGTATGAATATACTATGATATTCTCAGCCTTTTTGTAATATGTGTGCAATAGCATAGTGTGCAGGTGTTTTTAGTTGGAGCATTCTGCAGAATATACATTCTGTATATATACATGAGCCAAACTTTGTCATAGTTCCTGTCCCACCTTTCAACTCAGCAGCCAAGATTATCTTGCAATAGATTGCTTGCAATAGATTATCTTGCAATAGATTGATTGCTGCTCTATTACATGTCCTTGGTTCCTCAGAGTCAAAATAAAAGGTACAACATCTGAAATAAACAGAAATGGATATAGATGCAGTCATTCTTCTTAATATTTGTCAGCACACTATTTACTTTGCAACAGTCAGATATTTCAGCACTTGGAGAGGCTGGCAAATTATTATTTTTCCCTCATGTTAGCATTGTTAGGAATGTGCTTTTGCAGGTGTTTAACTTAAAAACAGTAAAAAATAGTCTTTTTTTTGTATTTCACTTGCATAATATATTAAATTAATACAGCTCTGAACAGAGTTTGGAGAAGATGCTAGTTGAGCAATGGAGAAGATGCTAGTTGAGCAATGTGCAGTAAATGAGATTGCACTATTTAGCTAGAGCTGTCACATGTAAGTTCGTGTTTTGGCAATTCTCAGAAAGTATTCCCCACTAAAACTCTTAGCAATTCCATAGTATTTGCAGGCTGTGTTATATCTGACATCAAACAAATGATGGCCTGAGAATTGCACCTTTAAAAGATGTTTGGCATTGCAATGCTATTTAGAGTTTGACCTTGACTTCAGATAGCAGAGGCTTTACAGTTAAGATACTTCTGGATACTTCTGGCACAAGGAAAACGAAAGAAGAGGATGTAAATCTGACATGTTAAAATGGAAAATGATAAAGCCCACTGAACAACCTTTTTTTGTTTGTTTGTTTCTTTTTTAAAAAAGGTTTGATTTTGATGACAAATTTCTGAACTGCTTTGGTTTGTGTGGCATGTATGTTTGCATCTTTAGAAAGAAATAAGTTTGTGTGCTTTCAGCAGTTGTCGTAACACCATTTGGGAGTTATTTTTTCTTTTCCATAGAAGATGATGTTTCCAGCAGCTAAAAATATGCTTTTGATTCATTTAATACAGTCCAAACGAGATTTTTAATTGATTGAATTGAATGCTTTTGTGGAACTGCTTCTATAACAGTATTTAAACTTGTATGTTTCAAAGGGGAAAAGTCTGTGATTAGTCGCCTGGAAGAAAATAATCCGAAAGTTTTAGATGCCTATATGAGTTTCACTGTAGCAACACCTCTTCTGTCTGAAAGACAAAGACATGAATTGAATCCACTTGTTATAAAGATTCGTTCAGCTACCTGCCTCCCAAATACACCTGTACCAATAGAAGTTCTGCAGGTAACTCATACCACTGTTCTCTTTCTGACAAATTACCTTGAAATAACTTTGATTCCAACATGGACACCGTTTAAAGGGAACTTTGCTTATTATGTGTCAAGTCTAACATATTTATTGCAAAAGAGATGTAGACAGATTAGTACCTTGGAATCATAAGTGCTGGCACCAAAACAACAATTTTGTGTTTTCCAGGGGTTGTAGTTTGTATTTAGTAATCATAATTTTGATTTCAGAGCAGTAGATCAGACAGGGAAGCCAAATCATCTCTAATGCTATCCTATTTGAAACAATTTGTTGATATATCAGTATCTGTTGATTTTCTCACTAGAGCAACTTCTTTTTCCTGTTTAAAAAATATTATCTATCTTGAGAATGGCAAATATACAGCATTTATAATGATGTGAAATGTAAAAGAATAATTTTTATTGGTGAAGATAGCCCAAGGCTTTTGGTCTTGCATAAGGCTGTCATGGCCTTTGTAAATTTGGAGAGATGAGTTACAGAGGAAATATGTCATCTTGTCAAAATCTTAATTTTGGGAGCTATTTTGTTGTTTCCCACTTGAGGTGGAATTATAGGGGAATTACATTGTATATCAGCTTGGTCCTTGATGTTAGGGATGTGGATGGAGTTAGTTTGTTTTCATAGTGAAAAGAATATAATAGTCTTATGTGAAAAACTTTTAAAAACACAAATGTGTGGTCAAATTATCTCAGCTGGAAAATATGATCAGTACTTGTGCAACATAATAAATCATGGAAACCAAATATGCCAAATGTAATCTAGAGAGTGATCACGGAAGTTTTGACTAAATTTCCCTTGCCAAATGTAATACTGTATGAAATAACTGTTGTAAATTGGAAAGTTTTAAGATGGTCCAGAAAGTTTTAAGTTAGTTTCCATTCCTGCAGGCTGGCATAATGCTGATGGATAGCTGTGGAACCACAACAGAAATATTGTGGAATAAACCTCCCTGTTTCCTTCCTAAATTCATAAACAAATGGCTAAGTGGAGATAATTTACAAACTTCTAGCTATACGTATTTATTCTAGGCCCTGAGTCTTGTACAGATGAATATATAGAGAGCAACAAAAGAGATCTAGCCCCATTGCAGTACTTCTGCCTACTTCTTTCTGACAGGAGAGATTTTGCAGAGTGTGGGGATATATCTAGAAAGTCAGCAAAACTGATGTTTGGCAAATGAAGGGGACCATAAATTCCTGAAACTAGGATCCAGGCACATAAAATGGTGTCTTTGGTGCCTTGAAAGGCATAGACTGTGCCTTGAAGAACACCCTCCCATATCTTCTGTGCTAGAAAAGGCTGTTGGTGTGCGAGGTGATACTACATATAAATGTTTCCTCTCATTTTTTGTTCTTTAGAAAATGTGTGTTCCTACTTACTGCAAGTACAAATTTCACAACTTTCCAGTTCATCAAACTCATGGACAAATCCATGGAACTCATGTCTACTTTAAGGATGCTAATGTGCTTCTAACAGGGACAATGAAACCTGAAGAATTACAAGCCTGTCTTAGGGGTCCACCTATAGAGGTTGAAGTTCACGACCGTGATAGAAACATGGCAAATGATACAAATAAGCCATGTTTGTTTGGGGAGGATCTAGCTGATGAAAAGGTGGGTGAAGTAAGCCTTCTTGCTTGCAAATCCACAATCTGTAACTCATCTACAGAGAAGAAACAGTGGCATCCACATGGGATAGCTAAAGTCAGTCTTGCTGATCTACTGTTGGGCAAAAAGTGCCTGAATATCAGTGTGCCAATTCATAGCTGCTCAGTTCCAAATGCAGCTGCCTGCAAGGAGGAGGATAAAAATGAGAGAATAGTAGGATCTGTTGATAGTTTTTCTCTAATGCCTATGGGGCATTATCTAGAGTCAGATTCACTTTTGAAAGTCAGAGTGGAAATAGCTGTACCGTTAGGAGTGCAAGCAGAAACTGCTCATGCTGAAGTCACAAATTACCCATATGGCTGCATAATCTATGTTTTTGACTATAATAATGTATCACTATTACATGATTTGGTGGAAGAGATTACAGCAATCAATGCAGAAGCCCTCCAGCTGGACTGTTATCCTATGCCGTTAATCCAGATGGCTCTGGCTACCTTAAAAGTGAAAAACACACCTAAGGAAGTTTCTGAGCTGGATATTGTTACTGGTTTTCATGTACTGGATGGGGCGGGTCATCTCTGGAGGGATTCAAAGACAAAGCAATCAAGAGACTCTGGGATAGACACTTTGAAAGGTAAGAGAGTTTGATCATTTTTATTAGTTATTTCCTAGACTGAGATATTTTGACCTGACTTGTACTTCCCCCATTCTTTCTATACAAAGCTATATGGTCGCATACACAGTTGAAGCTTTTTATGCAGTTTTAGAGACTGACTCCCAGTGTCTGGGTCAAAGCTTGATGAATAGTCATCCTGTCATTTTCACATAACACCTTGTATCACCCGTGTAAATTTAAAATGAGGGAAATGCCAGTGTGTACTTCCTTGCTAAGACAGCTTGTGGAAAAGTCTATAATCTGGTAATTCAAGTAAAAAACATTATAAACTCTCTTTTTTTTTTCCGTGTTTTCTGTATGCTGACTCTGCAGAGGAATGGTGCAAACCTCAATTTAATTTGAATGATCTAAGATAGGAGTCTTTTGTGTTTGTGGGTTATTTTGGTTGCCATTTTCATGAAAATTAAAGCTATTTTCAGCATTCAAAAATTGCTGTAGTCATTGGTCCACTGACCAAAGTCCATTAGATGGGAAACTTTGACGAGAGTTCTAGAAAATTCATAAAAGCAGATTGTTTGGGAGAGGCTGCAGAAAAACTTAACAATAATTATCATTCAGAACAGTAAGATACACACAGGTACATGCAAGTACACACATATACACCCTTCTTAACATTTGGAAGCAACATGTGCCCACACTCACTGAGAGAAGAAAGGTTATTTAGTTAAGGGAACATGATGTAGTCTGAGAAGTGCACTTTTGTGTACATGAGCTCATAAACATGTGCAACGGGAGTGTCAGAGTAAAAAAAAATCGAGATAAGTTTTGTTTTTGTATGCATTATTTGCACAAGTAAATGATGGTTATTAAGATTTCAAAAGTCAACTTAGTGGTAAACTAATCTTGAGTTTCAAAGGAGCTTTTGACAAACTTGAATCTGTGGGCAGTATTCACAATACAGGCATGTTGATAAAAGTGAAGTAGCACAGTGTCTAATGCTCTACCACTTGTGTGTATCAGAATTTTGCAGCTTAGTTTTGGGTAACTTGTTAGGAAATGCAAGCATATAGGAAGTTTGTATTATTTTCTAAGCTGAAAGCTATGCACGTGTCACCGAAGTGAGTAGAGCATTTACTTCAGAGGGAAATAACACATCATTTCTTATTTTTCTTTTTTTCATTTACGTAACTCTTAGGATTTGCAGTGGATGTGTCCCTCAAATTTCATTTAATGTGTCCCTCAAATTTCATTTATATTTAATTTTCCCAACATTGTACCACATTGTTATAGCTTTCCTGTTTTCCATTTTTTGTTGTTTTTTTTTTATGTGCATCCCTTCACTGAAATTCCGAAATTATTTATTTTGTGAAAAGTTCTCTCTTGCCAATGTGAACATGTTGCCTAAATTGGACCTATGCTTAACTGCTGCAATATGAATTTTGGTATTTGTAGTGGAAATATTTCTAAAACGGTTTTACAGTTAGTAAGGTTGTTATAGAACACATGCTCATTGATGAAATGGTGGTAAGATTACCATGTGGTTTAAAATAAAGATGCATTCATATTAATCATGGTGAGAGGGTTTGGATAATGTCTTTTTAATTTGTCCATAATCATAATTTTTTGAAAGGTTCATGTTGGATGGAAGCCATTAAGCGGTTCCATCTAAATGACAAAAGCAAGGCGCTTTGGTAAGAGATTATGATTGTTTTATAGCATTGAGGAAACCTGAGATATGGGCTGATTGCTGTTACCTTGCTGTTATGGTGCTGCGTTACAGGACCTACAGACCTGAAGATGGACAGTTGGAAATACTGTATAATTCGCAGCTGTCTTTCCGTCAGCGCCTGTACATAGACCTGGAAGCTGTGCTGTATCACTTCCGCCTCTGCAAGCCCCTCTTCACTATAGCAAAACAGCCACTGCTTTATGTCAGAGGAATGGTTCCTGGGGCGTGTTTCCAAGCCTTGTCCAGGTAGGACATTTTCTGGATTAATACTCAAGAAATTAAAAAGTGAAATATCGTCAAAGTTGAGTGAATATTTGATACAAAAATGAATAATCTTGCCTGTATTTTTCCTGACAAAAGCAATCTGTTGGCCTAATGGATAGTTCAGATTTCAGATGAGGCACACTAAGAGAGAAAACTGTGCTTTAGGGATGTAGCAGTAACAGTATTAGTGAGCTCAGTTTTTATAAGAAGAGGTCATACTTCGTTAAAGAGAAGAGAGGTGTTATCAGCAAGATAGTACAATATCTGAAAATATCTGAAAAGAATGCAAATTCTCACGTCAGAAGCATCATCTGTGAAGGATTTAATTCCATGCTCTGTTCTTAGAGGTGGTGTAGAATGAGATAGAAAAGAAAGCTTGATAGAACTTGGTAGATCCAAAAGGACATGTGAACTAAGCAGTGAAATAAAGAAAGCAGTTTTCCTGATGTAACTAGGCCAAGGAAGAGGGTCAGGGAGAATCTACTTCCTGCTCCCAGCTTTCTGTTTTGGGGTTTTGTTCAGCTTCTTTGTCCCTGATAAATATCAGTGTTCATGAACTGACCCGAACCTCTTAGTAGACAAATGTTTAAGGAAAATCATACAGGTTTTTCTACAATAATACCTTTAAAGTAGTAGCTTTAAGGATTGGATTGCAGTTTAGTCTTTGTACACTAATAAAATGTTGATGTCTATTTTTAGGCTCAGTTACCTCTGTCGCAGTAAAAGGTTGAGGGATGTTATTCATGGGGATTTGTTGCCCACAGCAGAAATGATCACAATCTTGAGTCAAGAATTTGGAATTCCATTAACTAAAAAGGATCTGTTCACTCAGAAACCTTCGTTAGTCCCATTTTCCTCTGATTCTTTTACAATACCAGGAAAAGTAAACCGAGTGAAACGGGCAGTATATTCTACATTAGATAACCACAATGAAAAGTATGTGCAGTGGAAGAAAGAAAAAGAAGACAAAATATCTTCTGAGAGAAACCATATTGCGGTGAGTAGTTTGTGCTGTATGTGAGGCAAGCGACTAGCTGCAAAACTTCATATTCTTAATCAGCACCTCCTACTCCTGAAATAATAACTTGCTGGACTTCAGTGAGGCATTTGTAGGTATCATTTGAATGCACATGGAAACTTTATTTTGCAATAACAGTAATAAAAGTAACTGATTCTTGCAGGGGAAAATCATAGTGCTTACAGATAGAGAGAGGAGACACTGTGTGAATTAGATTATTTAAAATAATTTATTCTTATCATTCACTTTTTTTTTCTATAACTTCCCTGCCGTTCTGCTTTAACATGTCATTCAGGCTTCAGATGCTTGAGGGGAGGCAAAACATCTACAGCCATGTGAAAACAGAGGGAGCTCTCAGAGTTACTACAGTTACTACAGGGAAGTGACTTCCTTGTGTCACTCTCTTGCAGTAATTATCTGTTGTGCCAAGGTCTGCGTTCAAAGTCAGATTACTGTAAACACTGTAGAGTGATGATCTTACATCAATGAAAAGAGTATGAGTGTTTAATTGCACTGTGCCAACAGAGAAATTTAAAGAGTTAAATGATGAATATTATTTCCCATGCCGTTGTATTTGCTGGAATGTTAACAGAGTCTTAGAAATGAAAGGACCAATCTTACTTCCTTGAAGAAGACCAGTTCAGCAGCATCCCTGCAGAAAAGCTATTTAGATCTGGAAGTAGAACTTGCATCTGATTGAGTGTTACACTCAACTGCTGTTAATCTTGAAGATTGACTGCTGTTAATCTTGAAGAAGGTCAAATGCAGGGATGAAATGAATCACTGTGAAACAGAAACAGCACTGTTTGTTGCTGCAGAATAAACTATTTTTGTGAAGCATTTTATTCTTATGCTATTACATAACAAGAACACACTAATATGGAAAAAGTATAGCCTGTGCTTTTAGAGGTTTTTTTTTTTTTTTTTTAATGGAAGGGTAATGGCGCTTTAGGAACAGTTCTTTTTTTCAGTGTATACAGAATCAATTGCTTGATCACAATTTAATCATAAAATTTTGAATTCAAAGTCAACGAAACTGATATGTAATCCTTCTTTTCAGGCTAATATTGGTGCTGTAAGACAACACAAAGGAAAGATGAAACACCCCAAGTTTGAAACCTTCAGGATTTTTCCTGTTGATGGCAAATCTGTCTATAACTACAGTTCACAGGGCCTGAATTCTGTAGAACTTGCGAAGAAGCGTCTTCGCCAGGAAATGGCAAAGGTGAATTGAGACAGATGACTGGAAGATAGTGGCTTGCCATACATAATGCTAAAAGAGAGAGTTGAATTTAATTTGCTTCACATTAGTCCTTTCTTGTTAATATGTAGGACTGAAGTATCCAAAAAGATCTCCGAGTGAGAGATGCTGTTTAGTTGCTGTGTTAAATTCTGCCCCAACACCGTTCATTATAGCCAAATTGTTTTGTCTCAGTGACTTGGATTCCCATTTGAGTGTGGAGTTGGTAACCTAGTAGGTCACTTCCAGTTCTGAGTCCCACTCATTTTATAAATGGGAGAATAGAAATAATAGCAATGTCCATGTATGCAGTAAGTTGATTTAGAAAGATATTTAATGAAACTCTGCTTTTTTCGTCAAGGTTTGTGTTATAAATTAGGTTTTACGGTGATAATATATCAATATACATATAGGCCTAATACCTACTTTTTGTGTATTACTGAACATCATGTAAGTTGTTGTCAACGGCTGAATAAAGCCAAGTTTATGGGAGAGTTGTCCTGGTTGAAAATTTGACTTTCGGAGTTTAGGGGTCTGCAGTATAGACAGTAAATGGAACCTCAAGAGCATTGATCTGATCAAATGTAGCACTCAACTTCGCAATGAGGTGAACCATCTGCATTGACAAGATCCACATAGAATGTATTAAGAATATCCAGCTAGATTTGACAGAACCATACCAAAAGTTAGGGAGATTTATTCCACCCTTTGGAAACTCTTAACTTCTGTAAGAATAAGAGATCACATCTTGAGAGATTTCTATATATATTATGGGATTTTCAAGTTCAGTTTACCCAGCGTTTTGTTAAATTCTGGAATGAAATGGTATAAGTTTTGATTATGTGTGTATATATATATAGATGTATATTACGTAATATATATATATATTTTATATATATATAAAATTTTATAAATATTTTTGAGAACCATCTGGGATGGTTCAAAAGTAGTTTTACCTAAAAGACTGGCTATCAGCTAGTGGAAATTGTTGTAGCTTTGTCATAGCTGTACATGGTATACTGTGAGCATGGTATGATCTGTAGTTCTATGAGTAAACAGATATAGTATTAAAAGTATTTCTCTCCCGTGATTATTTTACAGAGATTGCATTCTAGCACTTGTCATTAAATCCATAGTTAGATCCTAATAGAAATTTTAAAATATTTTTTATGTATCTGTTGGTGACTTTTCTTTCCTGTCTAATTTTGATCTGAATTATGATTACTTGTGGCCATAATTAGAGAACTGGTAGTGAATCTCTAACTTAGGTTATTATTGAAGGTTCTATGCTTCTCTTCCAGGAAAAGGAGAGTTCATATATTAAAAAAAAAAACTTCTGTTTTTTTTGTAGAAACCAAAGAAGAGGTTCACTTATTGCCACGAATATCTGTCAGCTATGTTTGATCCAGTAGATTTGGTTGCTGCTTATAAAGAATTCTTAGCAAAATACAAGAGTATGTGGCTGTCAGGAGATGGATTTGTTTTTCCTGGTTATAAGAGCAGCATTGAAAGCAACCTGCACCCTCAAATGCCTGACGAGGCACGGCTGAAGGAGTTACGTGAGGTAACATAAAGCTTAACTGAGTGAATCATAGAATCACAGAATGCTTAAGGTTGGAAGGGACCTCTGGATGTCATTTAGTCCAATCCCCCTGCACACTCAGGGTTATCTACTATCCAAAGTGAATTTTAGGAGACCTTGAAAGAGGCAAATTGCTTTTGCATGTGGAGGTCTGTTTTGGAGAGTGCAACATAGGTAGCTCTTCTGTGGGTGACATCTGTACCCTTCATTTTAGATATATTAGCCTCTAGCTCAGCGAGGCAATGCACTTTTGTTTGGATGCACAAATTCTAGCACAATCACATGTACAGAAAATGTATTTGCCATATAGCGTATTGACAGATATTAATGCAGTATACTGTGTTTTACATGTAAAAGTGGAGGCTAATAGCAGAAAAAATCATAATATCATGTTCTGTGATGGTGAATATTCCTGCCATGTTTCAAATGCACATCTTTTTTTTTCCTCATACATACTTCTTCAGCATACCTGGGCTTTTGGCCCTAGTAATTTAATACAACCATTGTATTTTAGAAGTACCAGGGAAGCTTTTGCTTCTTAAAAGTGTTGTGCTTTAATCTTATCCTTGGCATCATATTTAGCTCTCACTGGTTTAAAAATTCTGCATAGCCAGAACATTTTTATAGTGTGACTTCCTTCAGGAGGAAGAGATAAGAAATAGCTAGCTAGTTTTTGGACACCTCTCAGAGTCTAGTTCTGCAGAGGAGGATGGGGACACAGGTTCATATGAAAAATGATGGTCCCTGCGTACCTGCAAGCTTAGCAGCTGTGTATGAAACATCAGAAGATGTATCAAACTGCTTGTATCGCTGCAGAGAGTGTGACAGAAATATGAAACTGGACAATTCTCTGCTAGGTATTTCTGACATAACTGTAAGTGTCTATATATTAGATAAGAGCTATTGTCCAAGTATCAGGTGCTTTTGCCTGTAGTGGATTTTTGTTCATACTCGCATGACTCAGATGTAACAAGGTGAAAGGCAATTTACAGTGATACAGTCTTGTGTAATGAAGTAACAACTACTGTAATAGTAGGATCTAATCCCTCTCCTGAAATCTAATCCCTTTCCACCTCAAAGTCTAGCTATTGTATTTTTTCTGACTCTTCCCTGGTGATGTTAACTTCATTTCTTAAAAGGGATTTAATTGACTTACTTACAGAAATGGCAGGAGAATGTTCTGTTTGGTAACATGGACCCAGTTCTGTCACGAGACAGATGGAGTTGGGACGAGCGACACATTGATTTTGATCTTTACAAGAAACCGCCTGAGCTGCCCATGACCACAGTCCTTCAGAGAAGTAATGGGGCTCTCTCAATTTGCTAATGACACTGTTTTATATTGAATCTCTGACATACAGTCCTGAAGCTTGTTCAGTTCTGCAGCAAGGGGAGGGATATGAGTGCAAAGCGCTTTAGCAAGGGGCTCCATGTACATCAAAACTGTTGGCACTCTAACAGCTAATACGTCTTTGGGTGTAAGATCTTGGCCATATTGTGCTCTTCCATTATGCAAATTCCTAGCCTTAGAGCCTTTGTTTATATTTAAATGAGGAGAGGGTATATATCTTTCTTGGTTTATTCTTCTGCATTTTTTTTGGTATGGATTGGTGAAAATCAGCTTTTGTTTTTAATCAGGATCAGAAAAAAATTGACCTCGCAAACTGTAAGCAATTCCAGAAAATTAGTCCAGAGGAGAGCTAAGAAGAGCTTGAATCTGCAGGCTCTGTCACATCAGCCTGTGGTGCCTCCTCCTCAGCTAATCCTAGCTGGTGAGGCGGTCAGTGTGCCTCATGTTCCCGCCTAAACAGCAAGATACAAGACAGTTATGTTGAAGTTTAATTATAATAAGCTTTTTTTTGAAAGCTTTGCTATGTATTACCCCCTCCAGCACTCTCTAACTAGCTGAAATTCACTGGAATGCTTATGAGCCAAGAGTGATGATAGCTTTATTGTGCTTGCTAGAGTCTTTTAGCTTTTAGGCTGGCATTTTCCCCATGACCTGCAACACACGTTTAGTGCCGTTCTCCTCTAGTGCTTCTCATGGAGGAATGCTTTTGAAAGTAGACAGAATTAATTTCCCTTTTTATGGTGCCTACAGTATAGTGAATGTCTGCTCTGAAGCACCAGGCTTTAGTCTAAAACCTGTAGCATTTGTTCTAGCTACTCCTTGTGAGAAAAGTTGTTCATCCTAATCACAGGCTTTTAGCATCCTTGTTGAAACAGCCAACACTTCCCATCTTTTCCATGCAACTGTGGCCTCGTGAAGATGATATGTCGGTTCTACAGCCCGTGTTTGATAACACCAAGCTGAAAGTTCACCGGTGCTCCCCAGCAGCTGAGCTACGCGCACGTGGGCCAGGAGCCAGTTCTCAGCTGCAGAAACTCCAAGGACTTCTGAAAGACAAACCTCTGAAATTCTCACTCAGGAAGCCAGGCCTCATTTTGAAGGTAAAAGGTAACTTGCCTGGGACCTGCCTGTAATCAGCAACTGCTGTCCTGCTTCTTGTGGTATGCAGAAAATACATTAGTCATTAATTTGTTGAACACCATAGTTTTTGAAGTAAAAATATTTGCTAAACGTGATACTAATAACAATGGTCAGCTCCACCTTACGAAATTTTAAAAATGTCTCATCACACAAATTATTATTTTTTTGGGGGTTACTCTTTGCTTTAATAGAGCTAATGGAGGAAGGGGGAGAAGTTTTGCTCAGTTACCTTGCCTGTCACTGTGCAGTGGTTGAGAAAAGGGGAATGATTTTTGGCCAGCTGGCTTAGCAACTCTAAATGAAATTCGAATGTCCTCTAATGAAATTCAGGGACCAAGGCACTTGTATTAAGTAGATGCCAAGGGTCTCACCATGTGTGCTCTTGATTACCATAGTACTGTATAGAGTTTCTGAGCATTGCACTTCAGCTTGTCAGTGCAAAATCCCACACAGACACCCCACGTTTGCAAGACTAAAGGAATTGTGCTCATTAATATGAAAAGCTGTATGGGTGGCCTGCACCTAACTGGTCTTTTGTCTGCAGAGCCAGAGACAGTGCTTGCATGTAAATGAATGACCCAAACATTGGGCATGCTTTTAAAGCTGATTTTGATCAAAGGGAATGAGCTCTCTGTTGCTACAAATGCTCCAGAAAAACAAACACAGGACCAAGGAGAATGTTAATACAACAGCAGAGTTAGGCTAACTACCTCCCTCCTCCTGTTTTTAATATTCTGAGCATCCGTATCGGCATTAGGTAGGCATGCAGCAGCAGCCTGCCTAGGTTTGTCCATGCACTAAGGCCAAGTGCTCTGCTTTGCCTTCTTTCTGAATTGGCTGGTGAAACTGTGAAAGCTCCCCATCTTGGACTGTGCCTTGCCTGTTTGCTGTAATTTCACTGAAGAGCCTCTTCTTTTGCTAGGCTAAATATAATCATTCATTAGTTAACACACAGCTTGAACTGCATGCCAGTGGGCTTAGGGCAATTGGATTTGAGCTCTGACTTAAGTTTTTTGATGACATTTTTTTTCAGGGCTTGCCTTGCAGAGTTATCTACTGTTTTGTAAAGCCATCCCATTTTACAAGGGAGGGTTTACGTGTCATAACTTTTTGGTGGGGTGGGGGGAGGGTCTACATTGGAAGCTATGTGTCTTCGTTTGTCTTTTGTGGGGAATGGAATGATGCTGTATTTTGCCATTTATCCTTTTCCAGTGCTCCTGTTTGTTTATGTTTAGTTACAGTGTTTTTCCTCTGACAGCAAAAGAAAAGTTGCCTTGCTGGGTAATATGGGTAGTTGAAGGAACACAGAATTTACACAATCTGGATATATTAAAGCTAAACAAGCAGCTCACATTACAGTAGCAGCACTATTTTCTGCCCTTCTTTTTTTTTTTTTTTTTTAATTTAAGGTCATTGTCAGATGAAGGATGAACATAGCACCTCAGCTCCATTAACTAACTAGCTCA
>NW_010579504.1:269918-286478 GCF_000705375.1 Tinamus guttatus | reverse complement strand
GACCCCCCCCCCCCCCCCCCCGCCCCGGGGGCAGCAGCTCAGAGATGGTTATTAAATAAGTACCAAGGATTCCTCCACACAGTGAGCAATATAATTCCCCCTACTGGCAGCTTGACTAGGGTTCCTGTAGGTCACAGTGTTAGGTCATTGGTTCCCATCATCTTTGGAGGGCTTGGTATTGCTGCAACACTCGCTTAGGTGCTTCAGCTTCTGTTCCCTATGTAAGTTTCACATTCCTTGTGTTTAGGCTTAGAGAACAGCATAGTTCTAGGCTCCTGTTTTTATTTATTTATTTATTTATTTATTTATTGCGCTGTACAAGAAAATAGCCACCTTTTCTAAATCCATGCAGGCTTGTCATACCTGTGTCAAGCTGGCCTCTCGCTCAGCCAAGCTGCTTTTGCCATTCCCGCGTGTAACCTGCCGTGGTTTGTTGGTGGCACTTGCTTCTGCCATTGGAATCATCTGTTGGCTCGTCTGTCACCTCGTCTGGTTGTTGGTTAGTGTGACTTCTGCTCACCTTCTTCTTGTGCACTTGTTAGGCACACTTGCTTGAGGCACTGTGACAGCTCTTCAGCCAAACAGGGGCTTAGTCTTTGCATTACCTGGCAGAGTTATTTTCCTCAGTTTCTAGCTTGTATCATAAAGGTTTTTGAAGCATGAAGCTTGCAAGTAATGACTTCTTATTTATTATTGGTCTCACTTGCTTATAAAACCTGATGCCGGTAAGTAATTGGTTTAGCTGAGTGCTTTTCAAACTTCGTGATTAGGTTGTAGGATTGATGCTTATAAAATAATGCAGCAGCTTTGATTTTCTTCTCCATTTATTTGGGACTCTTTTGTTTCTTGAAATCATTGTAATTAGTGTGTGTGGGAGTGGATCTTAAGCAAAGTAGGCTCTTACTTTGTGCTTTGTTTAAAGAGACCTTCACTTTTTTTTTGGGGGGGGGGGGGAAAGGTTTATTATTTTTTTTTTCTTTTGTAAAAGAGTAAATTCTGTGGACTTTCTGGGGTAAGTCTCTCTGTTCATCTGTCCTTGCCCAGAACCTTATGTTTAAGAGAAAAAGTTTGATCAATTGGCTGGCAGTGTACCAGTTACGCCCCACTGTTACTGCAGTAATGGCTCATGTCCAGGAACTGCTTCTGCTCAGGCCACCTGAAGATCAACTCACATGGTAGCTCAGGGGCACCTGACGTGCATCTACTGCATAGGCAGCCATTCCTCCTGGCTTGTTTTTAACCTGAGCTGACACCGACTGCCTGATCCTGCTGTTTGTTTTCTTGCCTAGCCTATCCCAGCCTTGTCGGTGCTGGACAGTCAACCTGATGACACCAGTCCAGATGGGAGGGGAAAGCGGAAGAGCATCACGTGTGGCTTTGTACCCCGCCTCAGTGACCACCGCAGCTTGAAGTGCACCAAAAACATAATCCCCTGCCAGAGCAGAGAACAGAAGAAGTTTGAAAAACTCAAAGGCACAGATTTCAGGTAAGAGACCCTAACTTAGAGAGCTGACTATGTAGGGGGGATGTTAGAGAAGAACCCCAAATCATTTTAGATAATGCATATGAAGAGGTACAGTAAATAAAGTTATAACTAGGTCAATAACAAATAACTTTTAGACTGTATTCCAAGGAAACTATTTAGTTAGGGCAGAAAGCTTGGGAATTCTCAGGAGGATTCCTACTGAAAGTCGAACTCCAGCCTGAAGGAGCAGGGTTTGTCATTGCTAAGTATTTGTCTTGGTGTTGGTGCATGTTTAAGTTAGGAGATGCTGGCATTTCAGCAGTGTCCCAGACTTTTCATTGGAGAAAATACACCTTGGTGTTTTTAGTCCAGGAAACATGATTCAAAGTGAATATTCACAAATGACTTCATGATTTTTTTTTTGTATTTTTCTCATATTATTAAATGACTAGGAAGTTATCACTAAAAAAGGTCAAATAAAATTAAAATTCTAATTTTCTTTCTGATCTGTTTTTTTGGATAATAACTACAACTTTCTTGTTAAGTCATCAGTGGAATTATAATTATGTATGGCAAAATCTAAAATGTTTATTGGTGTATTGTTTTGTATTGCATGTGATGAACACTGTACTTGCTCTTTGCTAAGTCATCCACTCAAATATTTTAAGATACTTTTTTGTTTCATTTAATTATTTAGTTCTTGCAGAACTTTGAGCATGCAGAATCCTGTCAAGCTTTTTTCCATGTCCACATGTGGAGAGAAGTTTAATTAGCTTCCCTGTGTCAATACGGCCATTTGTTTGCCCATGTCCTGCTGCCATTAAAGCATGAGTTACTATCTGGTCTTTGCTGCAAAATGCAAGGTAGAATTACATCTCTCAGAAACTGAGGTGTGAGCCAGCCAAACTTGTATTTTCTGGTTCAGAACTACTAAGATGCCAGCAAGGAGAGCTGGAGCCCACAGTACTCTGTAAACAGCAGAGCACTTTGAGTTAAAAAATTACATACTTACAATCACAGGGCCTCTAACTGTTGATCAACTAGGCTGTAGTAACATAGACACAGTAATTAATTGCTAAAAACAGAGAGCTTTTTGGCTAACAAATTTTACAGATTCAGTGGTGTTTAGTGAACATCTTTGATTCACTGAAAAATTGCAATGCTGTTAGAAAGGATGAATTTTACAAAGATAGAGCTTAATATCCATCTTTGTTCCAGACTGCTTTGCTATAACCGTTCATTTATTTACAAGAGAAAACGATCAGCACAAGGACGCTCTAACATCCTTGCACAACAGCAGGACCTGCTCCAGAATGATACGATGGAGCCAACGGTTATTCTGGATGCAGGTAATCTCATGAACAACAGCTGAGTGGTAACGTATACCTGTGACGTAAAAGCAGTGACTTCCTCCTGTGATCTGGCCAGCAAACACTTCCTAAAGGGCTGGGAACAGTTGCTTAACTGCTGAACTTGTCACTGGATGACACTGAGCTAATTTATGCAAAGTTTAACTTGGAGATTATTTAACAAGAGAACAGGAAAAAAAAAGTGTAGCTGTCATGACATATCATATCTGAATAATGTTGACGACCAGTCCTTTATTCCATGACATTTCTTTTTAAACAAAGCAGATGTTCTTTATAAAGAACAAATAAGAAGTAGGCAACTGGGCCAGGGTACAACCTGAGTTCAGTGCCAAGTGACAACAAAACGTGGGGAAGTTCTTGATAAGATACAGGAATAAACTTTTAAACAGGTGCCCAGAGAAAAGAAAACACACACATATCTAGTAAGATAACTGGAGATTTAAATAAAATTTCTTTATTAGTCTTCTTTATACAGAGTTAGATTTGAAAACTTTACATAGTTATAGTTGATTATAATTGCTAAACTCATGAATTAGTTGTTTTTAAGGCGCCATGACAACCTGATGATTGTAAATGAACAGTAATTTTCTGCAGTTCATTTGCTGTCATTAATTAGAATGTCCTGTCCAGTGGGTGAGAACAAATATAGACTCTCTTTTCCAGCACTTGCTTTGCAGCTTTTTTAATACTGTCATCCAGGTTTTCGTCCGCATCTATCAAAGAAAACGAGAGTTAACTAAAGTACAGAAAACAGCTTTCCTAAATTTTTTCCAAAAAGGACTTCAGAGTCCAAGTTTAGATACCAGTATGGTATAAGCCACTGTTTAAATTACAATTAGATACTTGTATCTAAACTTCAGGGGCAGGAAGTAATTTAAACAGTGACTTATTTTTAGTTAGTATTTTCTTTAGAGGAAGATTTCATGTTGTCAGATTTTATACTCCTTATTGCTTCAGGGATCTCTCTCTCTCTTAAGTATCACAGCAGTTTATCTATGCAAAAGAGGAGAGTTCATATTCAACAGGTACGAGTTATGTCATTCATCTCAATTAAAGGAAGAGCAAAAATGATTCACTGATAACAATATTAAATACTTAGTTTTGTTTTGAGTCTGTGAAAGCCACAAGAGTAGAGTAGTTCATAGAACTTACATTTTTCTAATTGAGCTATGGCATAATTATTCTTGAAATATGCTTCTGTGCAGAAGATATTTGTAAGAAGCACCTGAGAAAAGAGTAACACAATTAGTTCCTTGATTTTATAAACAAAATAATGCAGTAAAAATATAGTACTTTAAGCTTCTGAAAGTTTGTTTTTCTCTCTTGGTATGGAACATTGTAATCTAGTAATATATGCTGCAAGTTTTAACACTTGTGATTTTTTTCCCCTGTCTGTAGGCTCTCACAGCTGGGATGACCCCTTCACTGAAAACTTGATGAGAGGCCATTCTCTGCAATAAACACACAAAAAATTTGAAGTGTCAAGATCATTAAACACTGAGGTTAATTAGTTTGGATTTGTCACATACTTAATTGTAGCAATGTACTTATTCTCCAATATAATCGTTACCACAAAACTTTGAGCTACAAAGCAGTTACCATCACGACAGAAACTTCCTCATTTCTCTGTGAACACATTTTTATTAATGATAATGTAAAAAGCATTTGGAAAGAACTGCATGGTGTTAACAGGTTCAAGAGAACAAAAACAATTTCCTAAGTAGATGTGTTTTTTAAAAAAATCTTTTGCCTCAGCACTGAGAGAAACACAGGCTAGTCGAGTAGCTGGTTGAAAGAATGTGAAAAATGTGGGCTGCAGCATTTCAAGGAAAAGTCACAGGCTGTTTAGTGCCAAATTCTTGATACTAAAAATTTAGCAAGAAAAAAAATGGTAATAATTACTTATTGCTAAGCTTTGTGATCTATAGACTTTAGACGGGTGCATCTAACATACTGCACACTTACCTCATGGTCATGATTTCGCAGACCAATGCTGATAGACCGGCTCGCTCTGGAGATAGCTGCTGTCATTGCATATAAATTAATAACTATATCTGCCACTTTCTTCAGAATCAGCTGCTCATCCACTATTGTCTAGAAGAGTAAAAGATTAGCTTGTACTTTCTCCATTTAAAACTTCAGTCCAACTTTTTTCATACTGTTTATTTAGACTCCTATTTATTTACCATAGCCAGTTAATTTTTATATAGAATTTCTATGATACCATCTATCCAGCAAATTTTGGATTAAGTGGGCTCCACCTTTTCACAGTGTCTCTGGCTGTAGCCAAAAACTGCATGCCATCAAGGCTCTTTGGTAAATGTGTAAACTACTCAAGGTAAAGTACCAAACTTAGTAAATAGCTATAAACATCTGAGAGTTTGGGTGCAATAATGTAGGTCCTTGTTTGATGAGTATTCTTGGAACACATCAGGTAACTACTCTAATCCATGAAAATCCAGAATACCAGTCCCTTTACTATAACTAACTGCTCCACTTTGCATGCTATAGAGTCATTTGCTGGGGAACATGAATCAGTAAGTAGAATTTAAAAATTAGTGGCATACCTATTCATTTGCTAATAGAGAAATGGGATGCAATGACTGCTTACAGTGAAGTACTTAAAGTAGCCACTGGAGCAGGTAGGATTTCTGCTCTTTTTTTTTTTTTTTTTTAAACACAGGTTTCATCTCAGAAAGTGAGTATATGGTTTCAATTTGTTTTCTCGTGATCAATGAAAATGAACTGTGCAAAAGGACTCTTAGATTTTGCCATCCCCATATAGTCCACTCTGGATGCTAGTGAGGCCAGTCTGGTTGGTAAAACTACTCAATAACAAAGATAACAGAATAACAGTATTGTTACCTTGCCAAACCTGCTTAGCAGGCCTTTCACTGTCGTTCCAAAATAATAAATGTTTTCCTCAAGTTTCTTGCCACTTTCCTACAAAGCAGAAAAAACATATTTGGGGAGGGTGTTATACTTAATGAGCGCCAGTTGCGAAAGGGTCAATAAGATGCAGGAATGACCAAAAAAAGATTGAATTTCTCTTGAGACACACAGTTGGAACTTACAGCACTGTGTTTTGTAACACAGCTTATGAAGCCATTGACCATTAAAAGATTTTGATACTATGAAGCTAAATTGTATATAAACCTGGTGTAAGTACCTATAGTCTTTTTTTTCCTTGATATACACGCATATAATATCTATAATTAAGTCCTTACTCCTGAAGGACAGCTCCTCCTCCAGACAGCTGCTTAACTTTGTAAATCTTAAATTTACAAAATGTTAATGTAATCTTAAAAATTCTATCTTAAATTATATACACTGTCTTACATAAACAGGATATAATGGTTTGATCAACAGTGAAGAAAATCAAATAGCCCAGATCCATGTCTGAATAAAGCAGTGTATTTCTCCTCACTTACCTGCAGACTGGGGTGCACTACTCCACGTTCACCAACCAGCCCGTAATCCACCTTTCTGCCCATTGCGTCCTGGAATCTCCGTAGGAATTCCCCCAGTGCCACTCCTACATTGCCCTTCCTGATTTCTCTAAAATGTTGAGTAAACAACAGCTGTTAAAGGACATTCATTTCCCTGTCTTCTTGCACACAAGCATCAGTAACAGAAAATTAAGGCAGGGAGGGTACTATAATTACAAATTACAGTGAAAGATGCTAATACGAACTCTCCTAGTGACCAAGGAGTTTTAAAATTTTAATTGGCTATATTAAAATTTTAATAGGCTATAGTTAGCCTCATTCAAGGATGCCTTATCTTTAAAAGGAGATGTTAACTGCCTTCAGAGTGCAGACTACTGTTTGCTTGCAAAATGTAGTCACAGTTAGGGACAATTCAACAAGGAGGAGGCCCGACTGACAGCCTTTCAGGAATATAGGAATGCCAAGCAAAATTTTCAGAATGAGCTAGGAATTAAACCTGGCTGTATGTTAATGTTCTAAGGCAGCAGCATCTTTGTTTTTTTCTACATAATTTCGCCTTTTAACTATAGCTAAACAATTATCAACTTGTGTTTAATTTGTTAAAGTTATTAGCAATAAATTAGGACATACTTAATTTTTTCAGTTAAGATTTTGCCTGCATATTGCATACCCGTCAAAGCAATATACAATCGCAGAATTTCATTTGTTCCCTGCAGAAAACACAATATAAAGATGAAAGTTGGAGTCAGTATTAGGTACAAAGTATTTTTAGCATTTCAAAAATCTGTATATGCTATGCTAGTATTTTCTATAACTTTTTCTGAAAATAGGTTTTATTGGCTAAATACCTTATGGAGGCAGAAGACGTGACTGCAGAGGCTAGGGGATATTAAGAGCAAACACTGTTTTTATTGCACATGTATGCATAATTTTGAAGACAGTTCTTTGGTTAACTACTTGCAATAATTTACAATATTAATGAATGCTTTCCAAGCACATCTGCAGCTTGTCTTCCTATTCTTTTTTTTTTCTAGTATTCAAAAATTTCTTCCTCCATCCATAAACCTTGCCTTCTTCATCCTTCCATAAACCTACAGTGTGCACTTTGTCATACTGTAACTATATTATAGCATTTTAACGTTTTTGTCTGTGGAAAGGTTGAGCCTGTCATTACTAGACATAAATAAATACTGCAAAGAAAGATTATTCAATATATTTTACATAAAATATAAGGTCTAGATTGTTTTGTTAAAGGAACATATTAAATAAGTGTAAAAGTGCTTCAGTGTGCCTGTTTGGAAGGCAAAAAGGAAACCACAAAATTAAAGTGATACTGTACAACTGGGTATCTGAGAGTCCATTATACAATTGATTGTATAGAGATCAAAACACAGAAGGCAGGTTACAAAGTGGAAAGCATCCCAAGGGATACCAGAGTATATTCATACTTGCCTCAAAAATGAGAAGTATCCTGCTGTCTCTGAGATAGCGCTCGTAGGGATACTCTTTCATATAGCCAAGGCCTCCAAGAATTTGCAGGGCTTCACTTACACATCTCCATGTACCCTCCGAACTGAACACCTGCATGAAATAGTATTTTACTTACTCTGGTGAATAAAAGATTCTCACAAAAGATTTAATAAAAGAGTTCTATCTACATAACATTGCTGTAATATTCTGTAATGCCTTTACCCTGGCCCTGCTTAAAGCCTGCCTGAAGTTGCATGCTTATGGCCCAGGTTATATACCTTAGCCCAAGCTAAGCGCCTCTTTTTGGGGGGAAAAAAAAAAAAAAGTGTATATATACACACACACACACTAATACGTGAGTATGTATATGTGTGTGTGTGTATATATATACATATACACATGTATATACATGTATATGTATATACACACACACACATATATATACATACACACATATATGTGTGAAAATTCCTCTGTTAGGAAATGCTCCTAGGTTATTCAAAGCCATAAACAGGAAGAAAACATGATTTTGGTGGTTTAGAGCTCGTTCATCTCCACAAATTTATGGGAACATGAGTTCTTGTGGACTGACCACACAGTAAGGGATGGGGTGAAACCTTGTGAATTCTAAAGGTGCCAGCAGCATCCCAGCGTTATAGAAATGCTTTAAATAGTGACATTCCAGTAGAAAGGGCAGGCATGATTCTCTCTTGCTTACCTATTCTCTCATGTATTTTGCAACTGAGTCTGAAAGAAAGCCAAGATTGAAGCTCCTCACCTATATCGCTAGCTGCCAACCTAAGTATCTCAAACTCCATAAAAACAGAATTCTAGAAGACCACAAAATTCCAAACTTCTCGTATCTAGTTTTTATTTCATATGATGACAAGAGCCTGAACCTGAGGTACTCTAGTATCAAAAGAAATAAAGAAAAAGAGACTGCTGCAGGTGTTTTTTTTTTTTTTTTTTTATGTAGCTCAAGTTTTTGTGTCATGTGTTTAAATGCTATCCTTGAGTCTCTCAGGAATCTATAAGGTATGCTGGAGGAAAAAAAAAAAAAAAAAAAAAAAAAAAAAAAAAAAAAGGACATTTGTCTGTATTAGCTTAATGCCCTCAGCCTGTCTTTCTGTAAAGTTACCTTGACCATGGCGGCCTCCACGGAGCAGTCGGGAAGGCCCGGCCTGTCCATCATTCCCGCCGTGAGGTAGGCCATGCTCTCCATGACGTACGCCTGCACGGCCATAAGGCTGAACTTCTCCTGACAAACGGCAGCGAGAACAGATGAAAGAAATCAGACATAATTCCAATACCAAGAACTCATCCAGTCCAGTCATTTCTGAAGCTCAAAGCACAACTACTGTTGTATGTGCTTTTTCAAATATTATTCAAAAGAACATACTGCACATCAGACTAAAATCTTAAAAATGATACATTTATCATTCCAGACTTATAAAAATGAGTGTATACAAATGACTTATAACATGAGAGCAGCACTAAAGCTACACAAATTCACTAGCTCTAATAATTTCTTTTAAACAGTAACACAGGGATCTCCAGCATGATCCATCTGTGACCATGATGATGACTCAACATGAAGCACTGCCTGAGGTTTTGAGGTTTCTTTTACCTACCTGAATTAATCCAAATTCACTCAGTTTCTTATTGAATTGTTTCCTTGTACAAGCATACTCTGCTGTCATTTCTTAAAAAAAAAAAAAAAACAAAAAAAAACAAAAAACCACTCAGTTAAACTATTCCTGCTTTATCATTCCTAGTACATGTTGTAAAAGCCTTACTTAGCTTCTAAGTATTTTACAGGCCTTAACAACACTTCTTAAACATTTTAACATTAAAACATATATTATTAAAATTATTTATATTACTAAAATATTGATTTAAGTTGCTCAAGACTAGTCATTATTTTGAACAAACTCTGATATATGCTTCATGCACCTTTTTTTTTTTTTGCATGGCATTCAGAATTCAGAAAGCTTAATTTTACCCACCTATCAATTTTTTAATAATTCCAGCAGACACACTGCCCATGCTAAATCTTCCACTGTTTAGGATATTCATGGCAATCTGTTAAGAAAATTAATAGTTTTTTTAAAAGATAACATTGTTGCCACAACACTTCTCCTGAGGTCTGGATGATTCCTACTTCAGTGCTTTCCTGGATTTCATTCATCACTGGGATATGCTTCCATCCTATGACACTGGTCTTCAAACTGGTCAATACATCATTTAGCCTGCCAGCAATACCGATTAAAAAACCCCTGTATTTAAGGTGATCTACAAGATTCAGTTTATTACTTGAAATAGTTACAGAGATACTGATGACCCAGTTACCTTGGAGTAACCCTTTACTCAAACTAAAGTAAGGTTAAAAATTTACTTATCTGCAAGATTCAAATTAGTCAACACTGCTGAGATTCATCAAAGAAAGCAGTAAGAAAAATAAATTTCTGCTAAATGTGCTTACCCAACATTCAAATGGAAACCACCTCTGGAGCTGACCTGTAAATAGAGGCTTTCCTCCTTCAGCTCTCTTCTCCATATGCTACACATCTTGAGATGCAGCCGTAAGAACTAACTTCTCCCTTATAGATGACTATTTTCATTCCCACCTCTGTCTCTTTCTCTGCCTGAAACATCACTTCCCTGTTGTCAAAATTCTGCTGCTGAGTCTTCCAGTACCACACAAGAAAGGAAAGCAAGAACGAAAGGTGTATAGATGAAATGCAGACCCACTGTGTACGAAAATAAATTTAGGAGTTTCTTAACAAGAGAAAAACGGGATTCAGTTCAATGCATGAGACTTATTAAGAACTATAGAAAGAAATAATTGTTCTCACCTTTTAATTCGTGAAAATTACTTGAAAAAGAAACTGTACATATATAGCTCTGTTTACCATATTAAATGAAAGAGTTTAATTAATATGTAGATCTGGAGTTGCTGACTACACAAGAACACAAAGCTGAGAAGGGCTATTAGGTACTTTGTAAAAATGTGCATCAGACTTGCAGAAAAGGCTCATGATAACAAAACAAACAGCGTGATTTTTACAGAGTTTCCCATTTCGCTGACGTGACACCGAGAAATCAGTGGTGCAGGGAGTCTTTCAGCGCATTCCCGGTATTTCTTGTACTATCATCTGATCCTGGAAAACCACCTTATGCTCCAGTCTTCTGGGAGCTTGGAAAGGTTCAAATGAAAAAACTCAAAATGATCAAATAGCAAAACTTGCTCTATAATTGAAGTATTAGGAAGAAGCAGACACAAATCTGAGATTCACACTACACCAGTGAAACCAATTAAGATAAAGCACATAAGATAAGCCCTCTAATACTGCTCAGTGTTGGTGCTACCAAATAAGCATCAGTGCAGAATAAAGAAAAGTTTCTTTCAGGTTTTTAATATTAACGGTGGTTACCCTTCACAGCTTACCTTAAATCCCCCTCCTACTTCACCAATAACATTTTCTATAGGCACTTTTGTGTTTTCAAAATGTACTTCACATGCTGAAAGACAATAAACAGCAGTTCAACTATTACACAGACATACTTAAATGTCATCAGGATGTAACTGGCTCTTCTTGTAGCAATAAGCAGTTCTCCTAAATATTCTGCATATGATGGAACTAAAGGGCTTTGCCAAAGAAGACAGAATTCTAACCACAGTTGGCTCCAATTTTTGATGTAAATTAATTTACATTTTGGAATTTTTACATTATGCAAACAGAGGATGATAGCCTTCAAATCCCTGTTTTATGGAACGGATACCCCAGTCAAATATGAATGACAGGTGGTAAAGCACTACAGTCATCAGGAAACTTAAAAAGAACCTAAGGAACCTCACATTAGTCCTAGACTAAAGCTACTTGGTTACTCAGTGTTCTGTTTAACTTGTTTCACTGCATGATTACAGAATTTTAAAGTGTGTTGAAAGGGGTTATACAATATGGATTTTTTTATTTCTGACCCTACAGAAGAAAAGGCAGGAAAAGAAATATCAGCATTAGACAGCTATATGGAATAGATATTAATTGGATTGCAAATCCTAAATATCTAAACAAAATTAAAACATTAAAATATTTAAACAATTTCTGTTAAATGATTCTTACTGTTGGATCCTCGAATGCCTAACTTATCCTCAGGTTTCCCACTGGTGACTCCACCAAAATCTCGCTCTACAATGAAAGCAGTAATTTTGTCTTTCCGTGTTCCATCTTTATCAACGATTTCTGTTCTAGCAAATACTGTGAAAATACTAGCGATGCCACCATTTGATATCCAAACCTGTTTGAGAGCAGAAAGAAGGAAGCATAATTATTCTGGTTCTGTAAGCGCTGTTCTTAAGCATTTCATAACAGACATCAACAAGGAACAGAGTGGTGAAGAACTGTTCCTTCTTTCCTTGAATTCTAATTGCTGTTCTCTTACTAGTTTTGCCTCTTGTTAATGCATTTTCAGTTCACAAGCAAGTTCAGAACAACTGTAAAAATCGATTGTATTATATTTGACTTAAACTGAAATAAAATGTAAGTTGTATTCTCACAAATGTTTATCTTTTTATTTAACATATGTGAGTACCTAAGTAAAAGACTGCAGTCCCATCTTGCTTAATTTCATCTCTGAGGAAAAATATTCTAAATCAGGGCACATCCACAGGGCCTCTCTCACAGCTTGGGTCTTTTCATATCACAGACAAATGTACCAACAACCCCAGATTAAGTCTGTAATGAATCGAATGCTGTCAAACCCGCTGCATCTGTGCACATCTTTAAGAGTGCACTTTCCATTGTTTGTTCTAGCACATCCCTACTACCTTTCTCACCTGGACTTTAGTGAAGATTATGCCCAAGATGGATGCTTTTCTATTCTCTTTAATCTTAAAATGACATGACTCATTTTGACCTGGTCTTTACTGACGAGCTTTAACTGACTGCAATTCCCAAGAGCCTGATGCAGCTCCTAGGCCAACCTCTTACTTAGCAAAAGCAACTAACTGCACTGCTGCAAAAGACAAAAATATTTTCTCTAGAACTTGTAACAGAAAACAGTCCTATGTTCATTCTGTGAGCAAATACCTTGGAGCCATTTAATAAGAAGTATTTTCCATCTTCACTGAGGGTTGCTCTTGTCTGGATGGATGCAGCATCACTTCCACTAAAAGCCAGAAAAGTTGTTAATGATTAAACAAATATGCTTCAAAAGTCAGAAGAACAGTTTAATCCCTCTTCCCATCCTGTAAAATGGACATTTATGATTGCACTAAACAGTGATATATAAATTATAGTTCTTAAGTAAGAGGGAAACTTGCTAAATCTAGAAACTTGCTGGAAATCTAGTTAAGTTACCTGACTGATTAGAACCTCCTAGACTGCAATATAAGAAATTTTGCTGAGCTGAGCCATATACATATATAAACACATGATGAGCATGTTATCCTAAAACATATCTAGTTTAAAAGATCTAAGTTATTTTTCAAAAAGCTTCCATGAGTGAGCTCCCAAAACTACTACTACTGTGTGCTAGAACTAAGGTATGTGCGAAAACTAAAGATATTAAGACTTTTTAAAAACAAAATTGAGCTAAATAAGGCTATTAAAAGAGCTTCAGAACATGGTTAGTACTTCAAGCACTTTAATTTGTGTCACTTCAGAACCATCTACATGGATTACTTCTTTAAAACGTCTATGCTAATAGGAAATTTAGCTGCAAATAGATTTTAGAGGGTAGGTCAAAATTCTGCCACATGACAAATAAAAGCCAACACTAATGGCTGGGAGGTTTCTAATTCATCACAACAAGGCAGTCAGCTCATACATCTCACCACTGTGAGTCATTCTAGATGACAAAAGTTTAAAAATGTTTTGAGCTGTTAATTTTGTATGGATAAGTTTCAACATCCGACATCCAAATTTCTTCAATCGGTTTCTTCAACAATCACACAGTAAACCACTGACATTTTTTTAAAAAAGAGGCATCTTTTATGCATTAAAACAATTTGCATGGTCAATAAATAAGCTTCATAAAATAACTCTATCTTTGAAAATAAATTGCTACTACAAAAATACCTTTTTTAAACCCAAAGAGAAGATCAAAATTTCTTCCTCTTACTTTTGGTGGCTCCTTCACTATTAGTGCAGGGGTTTTTAAGAATTTTTCAAAAGTAGCAAAGATTTAATACAGTAACCAACCACTGTAATTAAGTTTTTTAAAAAATATATAGTGTTTGTATTCCTCAGATTTTTATGATTATAAAAGAGTACCTTCCTGGTTCTGTGAGACAGAAAGCTGCAATGTGCTCTCCAGATGCCAATTTAGGCAAGTACTTCGCTTTCTGTTCATCAGTGCCAGCAATGAGAATTCCCTAAATAAAGAAATTAGTATGAAACTTTTCAGCAACCAAAATGCGTGAAAAGAAATTAAGCCGACAAACTACACCAAGTTCAGGAAGTTTACTTTGTAGATTATATGGCATAACCAGGTAATATTAAGAGAGTTTAATAAATGATGTCTGATTTAATTTACTATCTGATAAGGTTATACTTACCAGGCACTAAAATAGGAAATGGTAAATACCAGAAGTGCCTTCTAGGGTGGGTTTCACTACATGAGCACTGTAACTGAAGACTCAGCTGCTTCTCTGAAAGGCTCAGGCAAAGAGACCGCCCATCCTTTATAATCACGAGGATGATCAGGGGCCTGGAACATCTGCCCTATGAGGAGAGGCTGAGGGAGCTGGGCCTGTTCAGCTGGAGAAGAGAAGGCTGAGAGGGGACCTGAGCAGTGTCTGCAAGTACCTCAAGGGAGGCAGTGAGGAGGATGGTGCTGGCCTCTTTTCACTGGTGGCCACCAACAGAACTAGAGGAAACGACCATAAACTGAAGCACCAAAAGTTCCACAGGAACTTAAGGAAAAATTTCTTAACAGTGAGGGTGACAGAGCACTGGAACAGGCTGCCCAGAGAGGTTGTGGAGTCTCCTTCTCTGGAGATCTTCAAACCCGCTTGGACGCAGCCCTGTGCCACGTGCTTTAGGTGACCCTGCGTGTGCAGGGGGGTTGGACTAGATGACCTCTGGAGGTCCCTTCCAACCTTAAGCATTCTATGATTCTTACACCTGCACAACTATTTCTTACGCATATCAGGCTTGTTCAGGCTACAAAACTTTGGATGGCTTAAAAGTACTTCCTCTAAGAATTCTTATCTAATGCATCTTGGATTAACCATTTTCTTGTATACATCAGGCTCAACCTTTACGCTGCAGGTAAATCTTACACTGGACCACTGGCAGAGGCCATTAGACACTCTAAGGACCCACCTGAATTCAGTGCACCTAATTTTGCTTCACAGATATTTCTTACATGTTATGCCTAGTTACCACACCTACTTCTGTATTTCACCAAACTTCCTTTCACCTTTTTATGTAAGCACAGAACTACTTGACAGGAAAGAAGAAAGTTACCTTGAGCCCAATAGCTTGGTGAGCTGCCAGAGTAACCGTTATAGATCCATCTAAGCAAATGACTTCTCCCAGACGGGCATACATGATATTTGACAGACCAAGACCACCTGGAAAAAAAATATTCATGTAATTCTAAGTAGCTGCCTTAGAATTTAACCTCCTTCCTGCCCTGCCTCCCTCAAAAAACCCTTTCAAGTAAAAAAAAAAAAAAAAAAAAAATCAATAATACAAGACATCCCCCAGTTAATAGTCTTAGGGCTTTCAATACTGGATACATCCTGTCCACACATATATACCATGTTGCAGTGTCATTCCAGAACGATGCCTTTTGCAACAGGGACTTCCTTCCACAAGCATGAGCTGTTCCGAAGGGGACAAATTAGTTTTACTCGTAACGCAGGTGTGTTTGCGTCAGCGTAGATGTGCATGCACAGCAAATACACCACAATCCATCAAATGATAGAAAACTGACTTGTTTAAATATGTGAAAATGTAGAACTTTTCGTATTGAAAATTACTCTAAATTTCTGTGCTAATACAATAAATAACGAGTAACAAGAATACTATGAGAAACAGGATATTGCTTTGCCACTAAGTAAATATTGAGGTGTCTCTGGCTCTTTTTGGTTGTCACCAAATGTATTACATTTCACATTGTGCCTCACAAAAACGAGGTATTCCCCAACTGAAACTAGTTTCTACAGATGGTAAAACACTGTTTTGTCTTCCACTGAGTTCCTTTCTTTAAAATCTGCACTTTTAACAACAGAAAATAGATTTGAGGATCTATTTTCTTACTCTATGTATTTTATGATATTTATTAGTTGCAATCCCAAATTCTCTTTATCAATAAGAATATGATTAACATCTGCCTTAAAGTTCCTCTGCAAACTTAGGGGTTAACCCTCTGAAGAACTAACGTCTCAGATCTCAGTTAGCATTATTATATCCTGCAAGACACAAGTTTACCTCAAGACATTAGATACAAGTTCAGTATTGTATAGGAAAGTTTTTATACAAAAACCACAGTTTTAAGAAATAGAAAATAAAATTTTATACCTCTAGGTGGCCAAACATATTCCTGAGTGGCCATAATAGGTGACAGCTTTAAAAAAATCTATTCCATGAGACACTGCACTCTGCCTGGCTATACTTTTTAACTCAGTATAATCAGCTAATACTCCAAGTTCCACAACATCAAGCTTCTCTGCTGCATCCAAGAAAAGGAACGAACAGGAAATGCTGCACCAAGGGGGATTTACACCTCTCAATTTAGTTATCTAACAGGTGCCTAAGCTACGAGTACGTGTAGCTCTCCGCACAACTACATTCCT
>NW_010579504.1:228075-266628 GCF_000705375.1 Tinamus guttatus | reverse complement strand
CGTTACGGGCGGGCACGGCAATGGCGGCGCCGCCCGGCGCGGGGGCTTTGCGGGGCACAAGGCGCGCTCGGGTCGTGGTCCCGAACCAGCGCTGCCCGGGACACGGCGCGGGGGACACTGCGGATGGGGGGGGGGAATCGATTCAACCCCAGCTCACATCTGCAGATCCATGCAAGATCACTAATCAACTACTGAAACTTCATAATGAAAGAAACGGTGATCTATTCTGTACAAGACAGGCCACTAATCTAGTTTGTTAGGCATTTAATATTGCCATCCAATATCTACTGTTCTCACCTGTGCACAGTAAGAGTTTTCACTAACACATTGTTCATGCATGCTAAAATTCATTTACACAAAGGTAAAAGTAATTTGTTTAAAATGCACTTTCATATCCTTTAAAGTTGTCTTCGCTCCTACCTTCTGACATGCCACCTTGAGTTATATCTACAAATCTTTCCTTATAAGAATCACTTTAGTCCTTGAAGCCTTCAGCAATCCTTATTTTGCTTTGTTGTCTGAATAGAGACTTTAAAAATAGTATGGATTTAACAAAGCACCACTGAACAACTGAACAAAGAGCCCAGAACTTAAAGGTTTGGACCAGATGACCTCTAGAGCTCCCTTCCAACCTTCAGCATTCTATGATTCTAAGGTAAATATTCTTAAGGATCATACCTGGATTACTGTTCTTTATACTTACCTGTATAAGTTCTTCATACTTACCTGTAAAATGTAAATCCCTTAATCCTGTGGTCTAGATGAATCAACAAAGTAGGACAAAAAGTAGCACCTGCAAATGAAATCACTGTTCTGAGTAACCTGAGTGACCCAAGTTCCTGCAAATTTGCAGTCCATGTATTAGCACATATTGCCCCTGCACTGCAGCTGGGGCACAATCTGCCAGCTGGAACCAGCCCCTCCTCGGCAGCGGTGGACAACGTACCGGCTTCCCTTCCTTCCCTGGGCTCCATGGTCACACAGACAGCTCAAGAGCCAGCACTGTTTCTGCGATGTCTCAGATACTGCACTGCAGCACAGGAACATTTCTCAGGGTGGGGAGAAGGGAAAAAGTACAAAAATATATGATCTCTAGCTCAAAATGCTGTTATTACTGATTTTTATGTGTCAGTCGTCTGCATGCTGACCAGACTGCAGTCAGGTCTCAAACCTAGAGGTATAACTTGGCAAGAGGGAGAATATAACTATGTAACGCTGTACAGTGGGAAGAGGCAAGAAGTATTTTCACTCATTGGTGAAACAACCGGACAATGTTGAGTCCAAGCACACACAGAAATCTAATGAGCAAACATATTTGAGCAAGAAAGATTCTCCTTATCACTGACAACTCCTTCCATGAATTACAAATACCAGTCAGAGAGAAAATGCAGTACTGGGTGCTTCCTTTGGACCAGCCTCTTGAAGGGTGATAAGGTATTTTTTTCCATGATCTTTACCAACTACTTGTCTTGGTATGAAAACATGGATACCTTATTTTTGAAAGATGATTACATTAGGTCAGTCATTTGATAAAGGCCTTTACTGCAACAGATAGGAAAGGGCATGTGTAGGACCCTGTATTCCATAAGACTGCAGTATTTCCACAGTTTCATGGTTATGGGAATAAAGGAGTACCAACTACCAAAACTGATCTCAAGCTTCTCTGCATGTTCAGAAGAGTAAAAAGCTCAACTTCATAACACATCAGGTTAACAGAGCAGCAGGCCTGCTAACATCACGTCACTGAGACGAGGCTGCTGCTAAGATGTGATGGAGTGCTAAAACCATACCAGCACCATGTCCGGATTCCAGATAAAGGTTATGGATGCTAAAACAGCATCCAAGGGGCAAAAAGAGGAATTTTGATTCCAGTTATATCCTCTGGAAACTGAACAAGCTGAGGATGTACATTCTAAAGCTAATTACAAAGATGGGGCTGTCTAGTGCTCAAAGATGTTTCTGCTGAGAGAGACAAGTCAGACTGGTTTTGGCCAACAAAAATGGGGGTGACCTGGCAACTTTAAAGAAAGGATAAACAGAAAATACGACAAAAGACTGCTTGAAGAAAATGATGCCAGCAGAGAAAATAAAGCTGGGCTGCTGGGAAACAGCATGAAAAAGGTGTCTCACTGGAGAGTTCAAAGGACTTAAATAGCAGCCAGCACACTCCACCCTGTGCATTCATTTGCTAAGCATGGCATGGGACTGCGAGCACACCTCGAGGGAAGCACCTATGGAGAGAAAAAAAAACATCTCCAGCTGCAGAACAAATCACGTTATCATATCCCCAGCATTACGTACAAGCAAACTATTGCTTGCTGATAGAGCAGCCTCTGTTTCTGTGCTGACAACTTCAAAGTTGGCATCATTAGTGCATCAGATCAATATTTAATTTGTCCCATACCTGCAACTCTAATGCTATTGCAGATGCACAAGCATAACTGAAAGCACGATCCTGACAGCTGCAGTTCTCTTCAACTCTCCATAGCATCGTAAGTCCACCATCCTGATCTATAAAAATTTTCAAACCCCACAATACAAAACTACACAATATGCTAACATTTTTTTTTTTACCTTCTGCTTGAGCAATGTTCTCAAACTTATTCTTCTCTCATTTTTGTCTGTATCTCATCTCTGTTCCCCCTACTACAGAGCTCTCACTCAGACGTTCAGAAAATTTCAGCTTCCTTTGAAACTCCTAGACGACTCTTCACTACTACTATCTTTCTTGAACAGCCTCTAGCCGATCAGCTCTATTACGGAGCTCTTCAAAAGTCACGTTTTGGTCAGCCTCGAATTCTACAAAGATGCCCATTTCAGTCTGTTCCACAGAGATTTACTTTCTTGAAAAAGAATTAATACAACAGAGATATAGATCAGTAAATGAGCATCGTGAACTTACCCTACACTTTCCCTTTTCTTTTTACTCTTTCTTGTTAACGGTTTAAAAATACTTATTATTAACATCCAATAATACCAAGTTCCTAGAGACATTGTTACTTTACTCACTTAAGAGGTGGAACTGTGGCTCTGAATTCCTTTGCAAAATATTCATTTTTGCAGTATTTCCAGCAAAAAGAAAATACAATTCCTCTGGTAGCCTCTCCTCTTTTTAAAAAGTTTTGCTTTCTCCTTTTCAATCAGAGAGATGGCAGGAAAGTTTTGCCCTTGAAATTCATAACTGTCTTCCCTGCAGAGATGTGATGATGTGCTCATTGTATCACGTCTCCTGTCTGCAAATTTTTTAACTTGGGAAAGCTGAGAGCAGAAACTGCTATTTTTGCTCCTGGTTAGAGGCTGTAGAAGTAATGCAAACTCAAAAATACAGTCTCAAACACTGATGTTAACACTGTCACTTTATAACATGCTCGCCCAGGCTAACGTACATCCATAATTATTGCACTATGGCTGTCATAAGAAGTATCTGAAAAAAGAAATGGACACATATTATTAGTGAAAGCAATTCCCCACAAATTAACATGGCACTTACAGGTAACTAAATCATCAATTAGCTCTGTCATGTTAAATCAATAGGAAAAAAAATTGCCTTACTTTTCTAAGCTCTTTAATTTTTTTTTAATTTTATCACAAAAAAATCAAGGTTTATAAACTGCTCTTTGGAACCAAGTAAGCTTTTATTTGTCAAGAGACAAAAAGCAAGCTAAACATGGTATTGAAACAGAGCATAATGCTTGATCTACAAAGGATGTAACCTAATCTCTCAATCCAGAAATCAAGCTCTTCCAGGAAAAGTCTACATGAGCACATGTGTGAGTAAAGAGCAGTCAGCAAAACTGTTTTTTGTATCACACAAAAGTGAATGATAAGTGAGAAAACAAGGGTGACTATAAAAAGATCTTATGGTAACCATATAAACCACATTACAACAGTATTCATGAACGCTGAAGGGCAATGGGGTACAGCCTCCCTGTCAACATACTATTCTGCTGCACATACGGCCTGAGAGCAGGGCAGGACTTACAGGATTTGTGTATATAGTAGCTATAGTACCAGTACAGGGTTTTTTTGAGCCGTGTTACTGTAACTACATTGTTCATCTTATGCAAATAAGTTTATCAGTACATGCTTATGCTGATTTATGACAGTCTCCTAACAGAATCATAATTTTGACATCCTGTGACAGCTATTTGAGTAGCTACACAAAAGACTAGAAGTTGGTTTAAAATGTTTCAAGCTCAATATAAAATAAATAAATAAATAAAACTTTTATGAAGATCATTAGTTCATTTTACTGTCATTTCAATACTGTCTCTGTGTTTCAACCAAAATATTACACAAAATATTTACAAAGTAACTTCCTATTAAAAAGATGCTATCTGAAAGAGCTTGAAGAAATTTGTTACTGCATGAAAATTAATATGTGTACAGACACAAACACATACACCTAAAATGCACACACACAGGGACAAAGCTAAGGAGAAGATTTTAGGATGAGATTTCTGGCTTGTATGTGTTACTTACAGTTCATTGCAGAAAATCCTTCACCTTTAAAGTGAGATTGCCAATCCGCACCAAGGAGGCAAATAACTTCTTAAATTGAGTCATTTTTCACTAGATATATGCATATTATTTTTATCAAAGACTTAAGATAAGCTACTCCTTTAAGATAAGCATCTCAGGCTCATAAGGATATTAAAGCCTACAGTCTATGAACAGCACTTTAAAATGTGAGCATTTTACTGTATCAGAGACTTTATCTATATTGATTTTTTTTATTAAGTTACTCAGCATTGCAGCTACCAGTGTAAATTGTCCACAAACCACAGCTGGTGCTCAGCTTTCTTTGGCTATTAATTTTTCTTCATCAGTACCAAATATTAAGCACTTTAAATGTAATCTTCTAGGTAGAAAGCAGCAGCAATTAGAGATGTTACTTAGGCACTCCTTTAAAGCTGGATCAGAAAAAAAACATTTGTAACAACATTCAGAGTCTTTTAAGGGCAGTAGCAGTAGCTGTCTTCTAATGTGCCACACAGCTCAGAGTGAGGACACATTTTGTAGTCTCTAGTGATAAATAGGTACTTACCTCTCCAAGAGAGAAAAATAAAATCACTGATCAGGATGTACTGTAATTACAGCCATTCAGAAATATGTTATAGTTGACCATTTCCTCTAAACAATTCAAGAAAAAAATCCCCTAAAATTTACGGGGGGAGGAAAAAAAAATAAATGTAACAATTTAAATGGAAAGCCCACTATTAGCTTTAACTAAGGTTTTATAGCCACTATAACCCCTTTTATGCAATAAATAAACTAGGAACCAAAAATAACATGAAAATAATTGAATATGCCACAAGTTATCTAAACTAATTTCAGGACATCAAATGCCATGTAAATGTAATATCAAATATTATGAAGGCCATGCGTGGCATAACTGCCCAAGTTGTGATCCTTCTGGCGTGTAAATTGAGACACATAGCAAACAAATACTATACAAGTAATCTGGGTAATGCTTATTCAGTCATATCACTTACTGTAGGATCATGATGGTTTCCTGCCAGTGGCTCCACAGAAGCAATGAACACTCTCAGAGCTCGATCCCAAGACACTTACGAAATGAAGGATTGCACCCCTGGGAAGGACAAACTAACACATGGATGAGTCAAAGGCAGTCAGTCATCTGCACGTGAGCTCCTAAGGCAATGTGATAACCAAAAGGTTAACAGGACCAGTTTAACATGATAGAGAGTTCATGCTTAAGAAAAAGTTTCAAAATGTGCTATTTCTCAAAGTTAGAACGTTTTGATAATGCTGGCACAAAAAAAGCCTCTTCCATGTTGCCTCTTATTCTTTGCAGATCTAGGTGTGGTATTGCTGCCTGTTGAGAAGTGACCACAGTCTCCACAGTACTGATCATAATTTCCCCCAATTTATTTTAATTTAAGATGAAGACTGCTACATTGGACCCACTGAAATCAGCAGCAGAAATCCCACTGACTAATGGGGCCAGGATATCACAGCAGGGAATCTTCTTCGAGTCTGGACCATTGAAGTTTACTTAGATTATACAAAATGAGAAACAAAGAGTTTTAAATGATTTATTTGATTTCTCCACATGATCACAATTATAGTTTTACATCAATAGGGTCTGTAACTACTTACAAACAGAATGCATATTAAAATGAAAGCACTCCTTTCTTCCCCATAGTTACAAAAGGGGTCTCAAGCCTCCCCAGAACAGAAGCTTCTTGTAAGCATAATGTTTCTTGAAGTCTTTAACAGTCTGCATTCAAGACCTAATTCTAACTGTTTAATACAACTCGAAGCTGATTTAAGTTCCTAACAAGAGATAGGTATTGTAGGCAACTCAGAGTGACTGCAGACTTACAGTATTACTAATTTACACACTATGTACAATTTAGAGATCTATTCCCCCTGCTTGGTCCCATTTTCACCATGCCCTTTTCTCTTTCCCAAATTTAATCTTGTTATTGGTTCCACTTTTCTTTTAAATATATACACAATAATCCATTTTGCAGGCAAGAAGTGCGATGATATTTTACAATGGAACGGTAAAATGCATGCTTAACTGCAGAAAACACAGCTTCATATGGAACAGCAAGTCAACATCTAGAGATTCATTGTTTAAATATCTGCTGACTGTCTTTCAGCTCATTTTTTCAAGAAACAAGAGGCTTCTGCTGCATGCAGTACATGATGGGAAATCATTCTACACTGTATGTTAGACTTCTTTAGCAATACAAGACGTACATTATATTAGGATGAATTTTGTTTCTTTTTGTACGTTTGTTTTTACATTGTTGTACATTTCATTCTTAACTTAAAAAAATTAAAACTCCCAAATATGTATTTGACTGTTGTCCCAGAAAAGATTTCTTTCTTGTTGCCACCTTCATTCTTTAGGTTTCCCTTTCATTTTCTCAAATCAGCATTACTACTCTGCCACATTACTTACAGGAAGAGAGAAACACAGTCATGCTACGCTGATCTGCACCAGTTCTTAATTGACATAGGAATTTGAAAAAGAACCACAAAACCCTTCCAATTCTTCTCCTGCCTGCAGGTCAAAAAAAAAAAAAAACTTCTTTACCACACAAAATATTGAAGTATTGTCACTTTCCTATTCTAGGCATGATCCACAGTGCTCTACGTGACTGTTACTCAAGGGTGGATTCAGACAGGTTATGCTACACGCCCGTAAATCAGCAGCAAAGTTCTAATGCTGCCACCAAGACACATTCATTTGTTAAAAGTACATACAAATATATGAGAGGGGTGCAGGGGTGGGGCGAGGTGTGGAATCAAATCCACTGGCTCTCCTTACTAACCTGCAATAAGAAATTTTACAAATCCTGTGCTTATATGAACAGGTTGTTTAGTTGTTTTGGTCAGTGATTTACATGTGCAACTTAATACACCTACAGAGTAGGCACAAACTCTTTTTCCATGTGTACATGAAATCATGCCCTTTTTTTTTTTAATGCATGCATGTTTGTGACAACTTCTGAATATTTGATTACACATGGAAAATCAGTGACCACATATTAAAATGCGTCTTACTGGGTAAACTTGAAATATTTATATGCAACTAATTTAAATGAATGAAAGGGCTTTTAAAACATAAAGCAAACATGGATCTAGGATTATTTAAGGTCTTCATTATTAATCAAGTAACACAGCTTGGGTCAGATCGTCCTTTTCACTGCTACTGCATATTCTGTATTTATTCAGGCAATTTTACTGACATTAAGAAGTCTGCATCTGAAAAAAGTACAGCCTATGTCACTCAGTGAAGAGAAGCATTCTTACCTCTTGTTAAGATGCACTTTCTGAAAGGTGTTTATACCTGAATAGTATCTTTATCTTTTCTGGAACAACCTATAAATTACAGTTAGACTCTACCATTGGTACAGAGGTATGAAGAAAAGTCTACATATTTAAATGTTATCACTTTACTTCAACTAATATCAACAGTAACACTGATATATTTTGCAAATATACAATATGTAGAGTGTAGCCTCACAATAATAACATTAGATGACATGCAGACAGTTCTACTTTCCCTTATAAGAACAGTACATATTTTTTAAAACTGCAAGGAACAGAGCCTCAGGAGGCCCATACGAGCCCTCTTAAGGTAAGCTGTGGAATTTAGAATAGTATGAGATACACTTAAAAATGGTGATGTAATTACTTGTTCTCTTTCTTTTCATGAAATAAATTTATAGATAATTTATAGGAGAAGAAACAGAAGGGAAAAACATATTGCACACATGAGGAACAAACACGGACAAAAATGAACAAAAGGCTAAACTCTAGATTGCTGTATTTGCTCTCTGTGGAGGTTAACAAAGTGCTCAGTTTGCAGTTTGCTGGTATTGCGGTATCAATGGTATGAAAGGGAAAAAAAAATGCCAAAAATAAAATCCACCCCTCCCCTCCCCAAGAAGAGATACCAAGAGCAACCCCATATGAAAAGTCACCCTCTTGTTCACTTTTCCTCAATATTCCCAACAGGTTTACTATTGTTGTTAAATAGAGAGTGATTTTGTTGTTATTATTACTTATACCCATCTCATATTGGAACTTTTTGCTCATCCTCTTCAAGGTTTGCTTTTAGGCTGGTACAGTTTTGCAGTTGTGATTCCTTTGTTTCTATTGTTTAGGTGTAAAGTCCTTGCAGTGGCTCAAAATGCTGAAACTACAAAGTAGGCGCCATGTATAACTTTGTACAGGATTCAGGGATAAAAAATTATATAAATTGGCAAATGGTTTGATTACAACACACAAGCAACAGCAGCACAGCCTGTTTTTATGTGATGTCTCGCAACTATCTGGGCTATGGAAGTGAGGTTTTGAGCATAAACTCAGCCTGCTGAGTGCTGGGTACTTGTAAACTAACAAATGTGATGAGTAAAAATGGTGAAGCCACTTTGTTGCTAGAGCATGGCTACATGGAATTACAGAGTTTTTAAATACATTTATATATATATATATGTATATATATAAACCCTATACTAAATCTAAAACAAACCTTAAAGTTTTAGAGCACTTCCATCTGGAAACACTCTCAGACCAGAATTCAGCTTAATTAGGGGTAAAAATATGAAATTATGGCAAACAGGAAACAAAGTAGCTGAGAAGGATGGAAATTTGCCATTTCATGTTTGAGATGAATGTTTTTGCAGTGTATACATGCACTCGTTAACTCGTCATGTGTGTTCATTAAATCATATGCATACAAAAGAAATGTGGATCATGTAAATTCACAGTTATTACAGCCTTTAAAGTGTCTAAGAATTGGTGTGCCCAATGCTTAAAGACGACCCCAGGTAGATGGTCATCCTACATTGCTACGGTATAACTACTGCATCTTAACAAGTTTGCTTACCTGAAATAGCAGAGCAGTTATAATACTGATTACGTAATGATATTATCATGTTAATAAAATAAGAATTTATACAAAGCAGTATTTGACTACAACATTTAAATGCTATGTTACTTGGCACATTTAGTAATGATTAGAAATCTCAGTGAGTCCAGAGGACTTTTAATGAAAATACTGAAATGTCTGAAATTTGTTTTTAACATTTAATATTTTTGGTCTACTCTTTCATACACTATTCATCTATTATACTGTCCTATCAAGTAAGTGGAATTCCTTGTAAGGTCTATATTGCTAGTTTTGTGGACTGAAAAATTTCTTTCCAAGCACAAATGTTAACTATACAGTATATATATATTTATATGTATATATTTATATTATATAAAGTTTACTTACGTACTTTCATCAACCATATCAGGTCTACTTATTTTTTTGCCCATTGACAATAAAAGAGCAAGAATGCAACACTTGGTTCTGTATCACTTTTTTCCTTTTTTCATAGACTAAATCTTTATTATGCATGTAAAATTGTCATGGGATTTGGTGTAAAAGGTAGCTTTACTCATATTCGGCAAGCAGCATGTTTTCAAGGCAGTGTGGAAAGAATAACTAACCAGGTGGCAAGCATCTAACAAGTAGGTAAGTAGAACGGTATTGACTGCCCTAACTTGAATTATTTTATTTAGTATCAGCAAGCCTTTAAGCTCACACAACTCAGTTAAACTGTGTAAAAAACAACAGTATTATTTGTTGCTTCCTGTAAGTGCCTTTGTAACTGTATTTAAAAACTATAGTTATTGGGGGGCCATTACGTTCTAGACTATTGTGCTGATGCCACTGTGCTTGGGCTTGGTGCTGGCTGTGGTGGAGGGAGGTGGTGGCGGTCCGTGGTGATGCTGGCTGTGCGGGGGATGAGATGAGTGTGGAGGCGGCAGCGGAGGGTGCGCAGAGTGGGAATGTTGCCCATGGGGGTGCTGCATGTATGGAGTATGTGGGGAGTGTGCCGCATGCTGGGCATGTGGCACGTGTTGGTGATACTGGTGCGGGTGCTGCATGTGCTGGGGAGGGTGGTAGTGGTGGTGGTGGTGGTAGGGCGGCGGGTTCTGCTGCATGTGGCAGTACTGCGAGTGGTGCGAGTGCCCTGGAGCCTGCGCCTGCCCCTCGGCCGGCCCCGCGTGGTGCAGGGCCGAGGGGTGCTGAGCGTGCTGCTGATGTGGGAGCACGGCAGGGTGTGGAGGTTGCTGTGATGAGCCGGATGGCGGATGGCCTTGGGAAGGTGGATGGCCTTGGGAAGGTGGCTTTCCCCTTTTGCTACCAAATAAGGACCCTAGGAGTGAGGAAGAGTTAGGCATAGTCTGGTGAGGGCGAGATGGACACTCTCGGGTTGATGTAGCTCTTCGGCGCATGTGAGGACTGCTAATGATGGACCCCTAAAAAGAAATTAATAGAAATAAAAATTAAAAAAATCTTAAAATGTTTAAAAGAAAAAGTTCACACTGACCCACAAACTCCTCCTTAAATGCTCACATGGGTGGACTATGTTAGAGTTCTAGGAGAATTTTTTTTCCAGCTTTTCTAAATTGCCAATGAGGCATTCATGCCCTTCTTGGGATCTTTATAAGCATTAATAGTTTTTCTCTCAATACTTCAATAGCAAAAGCTGTCACTTGAAGAAAGAAAAATGTCACTTAAAAGTAACATAACATAATATGTAGAAGTGCATTTTTAAAGAAAAAGTACATTCTAAAATACTTTAAAAGAACATAATTGTGTTTTTTAACAAAAAAGTTAAATTCAAACTAAATACACAGCAGCATTACAGTTACAATTCAGATTTCATTTTTTTTTAAATTTAATTACAGTAGTCTGTTACTACTACTATATACCACAGTGCTGCTTATCAAGCCTTACTCTACACTGTATGTTAAATGGAACCATATCACTCTTGCCACTAAGATTTCTATAGGGTTTTTTATTCTGATCTATGGTCCAATGTTTTCTATTAGTTAGCCTGAAATGGTCTTTTTAGTTTCTGAAAGTTTGGCGTTTCTATTTTGTAAAGACAGTTACAGGACATAGCAGTACTTATTCAAAGTGTGCTAGATTTAAACTGCAATCTACCTAAAGCAAACAAAAAAACAAAACCAAAACCAAAAAAACAAAAAACCCAAAAAAAAGAAGTCTGCAAGCTGAATTCAAAGACATGAACAATATATATAAATGGTTTGAAGATGAATGAAATCTCATGAAATCCACATTGAATTCACCTATCTTACTCATTTTTTTCCTCCCATGCCCTATCTGTGCAATTCCATGGTGTCATGACTGCATACATTTAGCAATTTAACTAGAAAATAAGCAATGTGAATGGTTGAGCATGAAAGTCAATAGTTTTAGCTAATATCAAACAACAAGAACAGTGTACTTCTGTAACAAAGAGCAAGTGGGCTTTTAAGCTGGGACTAGACTGAAATGGAGGCAAAAGGACATGTCATATTCATTTAACCATGCTTGCAGGAACAAAGGAAACAAGGTTAGCTCAAACCAAAAATGGCATTGGTCTAAAACAAGCTGTCAGTGCTTTTTAAGCTGGAAGAATACGAAGTGAGTAGCCTAGGCATGCATTTTTTTTTCTTTTTTTCGAGGCAGGCAGGTTATATGTTAGAAGAAAAAAGAGCAAAAAAAAATATGTATATAAAAAAAAGGTTTGAAATGCACATCATCACATCCAGCTAGACATCAGTAACTTCCTACTTACTTCCATATTGCTGTCTAGCGATCCTGCACTGCTGCGTCGCCCACGCTTGCCTGCCCAGGACATGCAACACCATAGATTAGAGACTGAGACAAGACCCGGGTGAAAAACAGCTGCTTTCCCTCAATCACTAGAGGAGTCTCTAAATGCAACTAGAGGGGCTGCAGGAGGGGTCACGTTGCACTGGACTGGGACAGCAGAGACTAAGGCAAAAACTTAGATTTTTAAGGCCAAATTTTAAGGCCATTAGTTATAATGAGTTTCTGTACCTGACTAACTTTTAAGAGATACTTGTTTTATGAATCAGCTATCATTGCTGGAGTGTGATTCTTTTTATTTGTACAACTCTTAATATACAAGTACTTTAGTATCTATACTTAGTAGTGTGGTAATGATGTTGACCAGCTAGGATTTTAAGCTGCTTGATTTCCTGGAAGCTATTTCTCTACATTTTTTTTCTTTAAACACTGATAGTATTAATATGCACTTGTGGGGTAGTCTGTCTTTGAAGATACAATTTAATATTGGCCTATTCTGAACTTAAATGTGAGAGAATGGTAAGGGACAAAAGTTTCATCATTTCACCTCCAATTTTGAACCTCAGTGGATTTCATACAGTCTTCTTTCATGATGTTTGAAAAAACTAAACTTAATTTTTGATCAGTAAAATCTGAATCTCTCTTGTTATTATGGCTAGATTTTGTTTGTTTAGCTGTGCAGTGCTTTATCATTAACTACCTTCAATGTGCTGCTTATTACGACATGCTCAAATTGCCAAAGAGGTCTGACTAAAGCTATACACGAAACACCACGCTGGTTGTTTAAGAACCAGAATACCTCAGTGGCTATATATAGGACACAGGACCCCAGACTTTCTCTCATTTCATAGGAGAGAGAATAGCATGTGGCTGGAGTAACAGTAGATATTTTTGAGAGGATAGCTTGTTGAGCATTGCTTTGGAAAGCATCACTGGAGCGGTGTATAAACAACGTTAACCTTTGAAGACAGGACAGTTTTCCAAGCCTCTCTAAGAGTGATTTCAGAACCACAGTTTCTCCCTCAATGCCAGTGCTTTTCTACAAGACCAAAATCAGGGCAAATCTCCACCCTACACTGCACCATCACTGCCTTCTGTCTTCTCCTCCAAAAGGCACTGCTGGAGATGAATGCAAAGACTTCAGCATCACTGACCCTGTAAGCCACATACCCTCATCTTCACAAGACCAAAAGCCACATGACATCTGTTGCTTGACTCAGAGAGCCCAAGAGAAGTAGTTTGGGATTTTTATTTATTTACTTTTTTAAGTGGGACACAACACCGATTCCTGGGAGGTTCATCCTTACTTTTCACAAACCTTCTGATAGGGCAATTTAGGTTACTAGTAGGCCTTGCATATTAGTATGATTTAAAAGTAGCACCTATCTGATCTGTGAGCATCAAAGCATCACCATGACCCAGGTGGTCACAGGATATTGCTTTGCAATACAGGCTTCACTCAACAGCTACTGTATTGTCTCTGGACTGATATCACATACTTCCCTCTCTCTCTCATGTTCACCACGAGATATTCCCCAGTACAAGTCCTCACACTGAACAGACAGAAATTTGTCTGTGGCCAAGGCTTTTGGGTTGGTTGCAAGTCTCCTAGTCAGGCTCTTTGTCAAAAGCTTTGTGGCTTATCCTTCCTGGCACCTTAAGTCTGACCAAAAAATGTGGCACCACCAAAAAAAAAATGGCCCTTGTCTTTTTTTCTTGTCAGCCTTTGATCTTTTTTTCTGCTCTGCTATTGGAACTAATACTGGGCTAACACTCAAATCACTCTTGCTTGCCAATACATAAACACAGAGAAAGAAGCCCATCTCCTAACTGAGCAGTCAATATTGTAAATGAGACTGACAGTTGCCATAAATCATTAAATATGGCCAAAAATGAAGAAAAATAAAAAAACCTAATGTCTTCTGCATATGGCAGAAGTCAAAATAGTTTAATAAAATAACTATAAGCACAGTATATATAGACAGAAAGAGACAGATGGATGTTTGCTTAAAATAACTGCAGGGCAGAGAAGTGCTAGCAAAGCCAAGAACAAAAGGAAAATCCTACTGAAAATATCTGTGATTTCTCTTAGGCACTATTATTACAAACAGAGCTTAACTGACTTTCTTTTAAATAAAAAATAATACCTGGCCAATTTCTGTATTGGTTTACAGTGTGATATGAAAGCTGTTTACTAAATTCTCTAGAGCACCCCCTCTGCCAGTGTATGTTTGTAGAAGACTGTTCTCTGCTCTCTGAGATGGCAGCCCATCTCAAAAACCCTTCCCTAGAGCTGCAGTGTTCAAATGCCTTTCAGGAAAATGGTAACTCTCAACTAGAATTTTCCTATGTAAACATAATTTTCTACTAGCATAATTCTTAGCCACTGCAATATAAAGCAAGGCGGTATTTATCAAATTTGGAGACCAGTTCTGCATAATATATTCTGTTCAACTTGTTATTTTTGAAGGCTCTTTACAGTAGTTTTTCATTTCTTTTTATAAAATTAATGCTATTTTAATCTCTTCTGATTCATTCAACCAATCCACTGATGTTTAATATTGATATTCTTTCTGAGAAGTATGTCCAGCTTATCCACTATCATGTATCCCCCATATGTGCATGCTTCGTATGGGACTAAGAATATTTCATGTTAATATTCTAACAAAATTGAAAACTCCTGTAAAATATTCAGCATTTCATTCATTAAATCCGCTCTACCTTGAAGCAAGCGAACTCAGGTGTGAAAATCATTTCAGGAAATGTTGAAAATTTATCTTCTCTTATTTTCTTACTACACTGCATTCCTCGGAAATTTGCTATACTCCAATGAGAGACATGGAGATACAAAACACTTCTTATGATTTGTTTTGTAATTTTTGGTAAAGCCAGGTTGGAAGAGCTATAAATGATGTCGTTGGTGAAACTAATCTAGCAGCTCTTCTGATTCATGCCACTTGCCTCCACAGGCTGTGGGATTGGGCTTCCCAGCAGCAGAACCTGCAGCCACCCAGCCGCAGAGCAAAGGGCTACAGGCCAACCCACTGTGTTCTAAAGTATTTCAACAACATACTCTAATCATAGTTTAGAGAGACTGCTTTCCAGGGTGAAAAGATTGTTCGTAACCCTTAATGTTTTCATCTTTGTTTTTTGGATGTGGTAGGTATCATCTAGAGAGACGACACCACCTGTGAAAGTAGTGACCTGGCAACTTCAAGCAGATCTTCCTCAAGATCCTGATGATCTCCAGGAAATGAGGAGACAGCATAATTACACCTCAGCTGCTGAGCTCATTCCATAAATTGCAAACTTTCAGGGATACCTTTATACAACATCTTTGGAGAATGATTTGATATTGACATGGATGTACCACAAAAAAAAAAAGTTTCATACAATCTGTTTTATTAAAAAAAAAGAAAAAAAATGGTAAACTATATCATGGCCATTACTGTTGATATATTCCCACTAAAGGAAACTAACATCAGTGACAAGGGAAGAGGAAAATCTCTCCCTGCTTCCTTAGGAAGCTCCTGTGGTGGGGCAGGAGTGTGCTAATGTCCCCTGTCCTACATAGGGCAGCAAAATCCACGGGAGAGGAGGGAGCGAGGAAGCTCGGAGCCTTGCCTGCATCAGATGAGGGAGGAGCCAAGGGACTGCACCAGCCCATCACAGACTGATTCAACACATGGAGGGGTTCTGCAATTGCATGAAATCAGAGGCTATATAAGGGAGTTACAGAGTAGCAAAGTTTCACAGTCTTTTCCAATACATTTGGGGATATAGGAAACTTAAAAAAAAAATGGAATAGTTCAAAATAAAAAAGGAAAAAAAAAGATGCTTTTTATTTTTCCTCTGAGGGTAGGAAAGAATGTTTTAAAAGTTCAAAGCCAAGAAATTAGATTATATGCAATATACAAATAACAGAGTTATTTTAATGTTTGGACTATTTTTTTTTTAAGCAGTCAAAACTGGTCTGTGATTACATATAATATGCTTATTTGAGCTAGTTCAAAATATTATGAGACAATAAGAATTTTTACTCACAGTAAAAACATTATACCACCTTGCACGTCTATGCAAATTTCAATACATTCCCACTGTTAATCCAAAGCAGTGTGCAAGTGTTATCTTCACTTTGCAAATTGCAAGCAAAGGGAATAAAGCTCAATTTCCAGAAGTACTCATGCCACTCTCAGCTCACTGCTAATGCCCTACGTCCCACAGAAACTCTCAACCACTGGAATTCAGGTAATAGTCTAATATCAGCCAAGTAACCTTCTAGACACTGAAGCAGAAACTCAACCATTCTGTGCTTTAGCAACCAAATCATTCTCCTCACATGCCAATGATTAGTAGGTTTACACAAATCAGGTAATCAGATACAGAGGAAGTGGTGAAAGGATCTACCAGTTCTACTAGAGCTGGCAGAACTCATTTTAAACTGCATTAAAATCTGTCTTCTTTTATTTTTATGTAATTAAGAGTTCCAAATTCTGGAATGAATAAACTCAATTCTTCCTTATCTGCAGCTCAACTACGTGTAACAAAAATGATGCTCACAATCTTCTTTTGAGAATAAAGCACTAAATGTTTTTGACTCGATCACACCTTGGAACACAGTCCATGGCCACTTCCCACTTTTGCTTTTTATTTCATGGAAACAGACGCCAATCCACAAAGAACAGCACTGTCTTTAAAATCCAGGGGACCTCAAACACACCCTTCTTGCAATTGTGACCTAAGCTATCCCAGCAAAAGCACAGAAACAGTAAACAACTGATATTGGTTGTCTGACAGAGAAATCTTGCCTTTCCAAATTGTTCTGGAAATATTCACTGGAGCAAAGCAGCTCCCCAATCTTCATTCTTTTCTGAGGGAAGCCACTTTCCACAGCCTCCAAGTCACCTGGTAGGCAGTAAACGGCTCTTTTCTTAAACAGTTTTGTCATGCAGCCATGCAACCCGTGTGCTGCTCAATCGGCTTTCTGCTTCATTGAATTAATCTTTTAATTTTTTTCAATTTGTTTTTGCAGTGTTCACTAGGTAATTATCTGCCTTACTGCATACATATGCAACGAGGCAGTTTGTTCACTTTAATTAGCTTTTTTATTTCTTAATACAGAAGGGAACTCTAAAATCCATTTTCATATGCTTATTTCCTACAGAAAGATATATGCACACTGCCTCACTTCTCCTGATCCTCCTCCTTTTCAATTCTGTTTTTCACATCCAAAAAAAAAAAAAAAAAAAAAGAATTGAGGCAATCTACTCTGTACGCCTTTACAGAAGTAATTTAATATGGTATAATCGCTGGGGCACAGTATCTTGCTAATAGCAGTGATTGCTTTGTTTTCCTACAGATCATCTCTCCCATATTAAAGCAATGTCAGCCTCACATGCAAGCTATTCATGGAGAAAAGAAGAAGAAGCACCTTATTACCACGCTACAGCAAGTCACAAAGCAAGGTACAGGAATGGCATTGCTCAAGTCAGTTGCACTGCACAAGACCAAACAGAAACTCTCCATAATTGTTGTCAACTTGATAAAGTTAAAATTAAGTTTAGTTGGGTTTAACAAACTCATTGATAAACCCTCTACTCTGTGATCACTACTTATTACGGAAAAACATTATTTTCAGTAACGAGCATGCCAGTTTTAGGCATGCGCTGTGGGAACATGAAATGTTTTCATGATTACAAATACTTGTTTATTGCATAAAACCTGTAACATGAATTTAAACAGATAGCCATGTTCGAAAGACAGGGATGAAAAATTTATATGAGACGAAGGAATTAATCATGGATCACAGCTATGGGTACAAATACCCAGTGAACTCACATATTCAACAATATGGCAGTTCTAGGTCACATGAAATGAAAACAAAACAATCAAAAAGGATGATGGAAGTATTCTGGAATCTGAGATACGATAATGGTGAAGGCTAGTGGCTTGATCTAAAATCCATTGAAGTCAATCAAGTAACTCTTCCCAACTTCAATACGATTTTGGAGCAAGGTTGTAGGTCTTTAAAAGGAAAAATGTGGAAAAAGGAATATGAAAGCCTAAACAGAGAATAAAACACAACTGATGAAAGAGGTCACTCTCTACATATTTGTACACACACACATATACCCACAAAACACAGGCTATAATTTCAGTTTATAAAGATTTTATTTATTGCGGCATAGCTAAGATGTCCTCTTCAAATAGGAAAAAAAAAGGGTCTAAGGAAGTGTCTATTACCAAAGACATATGTAGTATTGAAATCATGTCTATATTGTAAATCATCACTGCAATTAATGAGAAAAAAGCAGAACATGTAACACAGCGCATGAACTAAAGTATATAAATAGATATCTAGTTGATATTGTCCCCAGGAGTATTTTCTGAATACTGAGCACAGTGTTTAGGTATGACTTCTTGCAACGACAGGGATTGCGCATACAGCACTGGAACACAGGATTACCTGTGGCAGCCTGTGTTACGTGGGTATACCAGTTGCGTATAACAGAAGCAAACAATTAAATTTTAAACTTCCTCCAATTTTCATAAGCAAATCCCACCGGTGCTCCGTTCCAGTCCTCAGTTCTATTAATGAGTTAATAAGTTTTAGACACAGCAGTCTTAGAGGGGGAGATATCAGTATTCTTGTCTACTTGGGTTTCTTTTATTATACTGGCAATAATACTTCACAAACAGCTGCATTTGCAAGAATTATAAACCATATCTTGAGTTGCAAAACAGTAAGAGTTATCAGTGACACAGCATAACTGAATTACGTAGCTCTAGGCAGAATTTAGCAAGGCTTCACTCAATTTCATTCATCAATATAGTAACACAGGTACACGAGCACAAAAATACACAGAAAGCAGTCATTGCACAGAAACCCCATTTTTTTTCTTTTTTTTTTTCTCTCTAAGCCTACTGTATCAAGGTGAAGAGGGAAGGGAAGGAAAGGAAAAAAAAAAAAAAAAAAGGCAAACTAAGTGGGCAACTCCTACCACAAATCAACCAAGTGTTTTTTTCTATAGCACACTTACAATTTTTCCTCTGTCTTCACGCTCCTTTAAAAGTATATATAGCAATCTAAAATGGTTTAAATGCTTTCAAACAGCGCTTGCTCAACAGAACAAAAAACAAACAAATTAAACACAAGCTATCAAAGAGGAGCTATTAAAAATGCTTCAAATTTCAGTATTAGCAGTTCTCATGGGCCACTGTGAGCTGCACTTCTCTATGCATCATCCACACGTCTTTACATGCACTAGTCAGGGCGAGGAAATAACGGCCGTGCTTACCTGCTTCTGAGAGGTCCCTGAGGGAGCTGCTCAGGGCACTTCTTTTCAGCCCCTCGCCGGTCGCGTAGCTGTCGTCCAGGCAGGCCCTGTTGAGGGTCCCGTTGCCAGACTCTTTTTTGAGGCTGGAGCACTGAGACATGCTCGGGCGCACCACACCCTTCTGCTTCTCTAGCTCAGCTGAAAGAGAATAATTGTGCAATTCACACTCAGGAACTGCAAGGAGACAGGAACAGCACAATTTCTGTCTGTGAGCACGTACTATCATCAATTCAGAAGAGTTCATTTTGAAACTGTTAAACACTAGAGAAGTTGGTTCCTTTCCTAAAGGCTTTGTGACACAACATAAAGGATGAAAGGCTATTCCTCTGTTGAAAAAACTGAGAAATTACAGTCATGTAATTTCCAGAAAAATATGTGGATTTGTTCTATAGCTAATTGACAAAATATAAGAATATAAGCACAGAAGCAAAGAATAATACAGTGAATCTCTTTGAAGGACCATCACGTAAAGTTTCAAGGTAACATAAACTATCCTTATTTTTTGTCACTGTAATTTATACTACAAATTGCAAATCTATCCCTCTTCTATTCATTGCTCTTTGTTCATGTTAAATTTCAACTGCAGCTACACTGCACTAAATAAACATCAATGACCTCAATTGGAGCTTCACAGATCACTGGGTTTTTCCTCTTTTTAGGATTGAACTCGTGAAAAAAACACACTATTTTGAATGTTTAAAGAGTTCTAACGGATTAAAACTATACAGATTCAAGATGTTCCAATTTTCATTACATTGAGAATGCTCTATTATATGTACCTTTGTACTTACACTCTATTCTGTGCTTTTCCATTTCTTGGACCTCTGCTATGGACTCCCTCAAATCATCTGTAAACTTCTTCCTGTCCTGAGGATTTGGTGCATTGAAATTTATTAGTACTTTGATATCTGCTCCCGGAACTGCTGATGTGAGCCGGATACCATTGGGATAATCTAGAAGAGAGAACATCAATAAAAACACATGAGCGTTGAGCCTCGATCACTTCAATTATTTTCTTTTTCTTTCTTTCTTTATGAGCCCAAAGGCTTTTTACAAATATTATCATAGGGGGACAAAAATAGAGAACAAAAGTCAAAGGACACGGAAGTAGAATGAAAAAGCTCTAACATAAACCTAAACTTCTTAACTGCAAGGTTATAAATACGGAAAGATAGTGAGTCTTCAGGCCCTTAATGTACTTAAAAGAAAAATCTAAAAAAAAAAAAAAAAATTGAAGTTGATTATTTTTGTTTAATGATGTCATTCTTGTAATCAATTATGCATCAAAGTTTTTCTGAATAAAGACTTCTCAAATATATCTCAAATACTGGAAACTTTCTTGTTTTTCTAACAATGTTTGAAAGAAGACAGAAAAAACACACTAGCGTATATGACTTACTATTTCATATCAAATTCTGTTTTCTGTTCATCCTGTTTTTATTTCTTTTTCTTCTTTTACTTAGAAATTATTTGTAAATCTACAGACTGAAGAAGGATGGCACATATTATGGACATTTTTGCAGTAGAAGGGAGGATTTTCTGCCAATTGTCTTTATCCCTTTTCTAGTTACACATCTGAGAATAATAATTTTAACAACTGGTCAAAAAAATCTCCCTCCAAAACTACTTATAGACAGAAAAATAATTTGTAGTGAATATTTTTTCTGCTATAGAAAACAGAGTCGGTTTCTGTTTGAGTTGCAAACCTGTAGAAACAAGGAATCACAAAATCTTTCAATACTAACTATAACTCATGAAGGTGCCTGACCCTATTCCTGCTCTCAAGTGTTTACTTAAATGCTCATTCAAGAGCTCCCACATACTAAAAGTTCACGCAGGCTCCAGTAGATAAGGTAAGGCAGTGTTTTCTCTCAAAGCTGTTAGGTTTCAACATTGTACAGCTTAAAAATATTGAGAAACAAGTGCAAAAACTGCTGCTTTTAGAAGATGCCTTCATTTCCAAATCAGAGTCAAAATTAAAGGCAAAGCATGTCCATTTACTGTCCTCAGGTGAGGAAGGTACCCTGAGCCAGCTGCCGTGGGAGCTCAGGGTAGCGCGGAGATGGGGAGGAGGGAGCAGGGAGCGCAGGTACCCTGCTCAGGGTACCCTGTGCCGCCGCGGATCCGCTCCTGAGGACGCGCCACCGGCGGCCACGCTCCGCCAGCTAGGGCAGCTGCCTCCAGATGTCTGCGGCTGCTGCCAGGCACCACGTAGCCCACGGCCAAAAATACAGCAGCGCCTGACGCCAGGCGGCCTAAAGGAAGAGCTCAGCCTACACATATAGATCACATAATGCTTGGAAAGATAAAACTCTGCCTTTGAAACCAGACAGCCAGGCAAGGTGGTGACCGCAGGCAAAGCTGCACCGTTACCACGAGGCAGGAATAAAGCAACAAAAGCCATGTGCTAAACAGACAAAAATAGCTTATTACAATATGATATTGCTATGCATCCTACTAATTAAGCATCAGAAAATGACATTATAAGTATTTATGAGTTTCAGATACACTATATAAAATATATCCTTTCTGTTTTCAGTGATCTTCACTGAAAATGTAGACATACTCTTCTTGTGGTCTATTTATGCACTAGAGATAAATGACAGTGTTTTCCATCCTGGACCTAATCCACCTTCAACATAATTTATTTCTATCATTAACCGTGCAATGCCAATCATTGCAGTCAACTAAACCAGGAGCCAAATCAATATTTCTGTCGCTGCTTTAGTGACCCTGCATTTCATCCACTTGCAAGCAGCTGACCTCGCCAGCTGCTCCCTCGCATTTGCTGGATGCCTCGGCTGCGCTGGCCGGGGCCCCAGCACTTGCTGAGGGCAGGAGGGGAGCTACCAACAGGAATTTTACAAACTGCATGCTGCACAGCTGGAAGTAGCCTCAGCTTCCCTGTTCCCTGTACTGTCCTTTTTTTCTCCGCTTCCTCCTTTTCCTCTTATTTTTTAAGCTTAACTTCAAAGGCAATACATAGACTTCTATTTATAGTAAAAGCAAGGATAGAACTACTTGGTGGTGCTCTTTAGAAATGAATTTTGCATTACATAATGTGTGCATGTGAGAGAGTAAAGCAGTAGGCACATAAATAATCTCTAGGCTACACTGCTGCTACACGCTCAAGAAGATCTTCCCTTTTGAAATCTTCGGATGCTTTGACTCAAAATACAGCAGTGTCTGTTCAGGAAGATGAGCCACTGAATCACATTCTCAAGGACAAGCTAAAACTAAATGCTTTGCACAACAGAAAAGCACTGGAACTATTGAATGTCACACTGAATACCACCCAATTTATCATCAAGGTCAAGGTTTAGGTTATAAACCATGAAGTCATGTCAAACAGACTGTCACCTAGGCACCAGGCAGCTACACTCTGGTACATTTTATGGATATTGTCTCTGGAGTCTCTGGAGCATTAGCAAAATATTTGCTTTTTAGGTGGATTATAGTCTCCTAAAAAAGGAGAAAACATATATGGGATTGATGCAGATTATAATCAACATCGTGGGGCAGAAAATAAAACCTTGAATATAGATTCTCTAATTCTACTTTGTATTTACATTATAATGAACATACATTATCTAGGCACAAGAGAAAGTTATAAACCAAGAAAATAAAAGTCATGACTTGAATTACATAACAATTACACAAACAATCCTTACAGATATTATTATAATACCAGCTAACTGTACCAGTGGTTCAGCAACAGACACACTGCAGGTGTTACAAACATTCTGCTCTCTACAAGCACCCACACACAACACCTATACTTGGTCTCTGTCTACAACCAGAAGTCTAACAGCAGTCCTGCTGTTCCCTGTGCTAACGGCAGTTTGGCTAAACTTTAGGGCAAATTCAACTCACAGCAACTTTATTCCTCCATTTAGAAACAAGCTTCTGTCCATTCTTTTTTTTTCATGCACATGACTCAATTGTTTTATTCTTAAATAAAATGACCATTTTAAAAGGGAAGACAGACTTACACTGGTTTTCGAAAAGAAGAACCTGCATTCCATAGAGGGAAAAGGACTGTCGAAAACTGTATGTAACTGAGTTCTTCTTCTTTTGAAAGATCTTGGTCACCTGAAAATTATCATACAACATAAAATATCTCCCTTACCATAATCGTTATTGGAAAATTATTGTTCATAAAAATTTAGCATACATTATAATTTTTTCGGCTAATAAAAACTTGGATCTGCCAGAAAATATGAACTACTTATTATTAAAAAGGACCCGGTTCTGAAGTGTTAGTATTTCTTAGCAAGTTTATGTTGCTCAGAAGCTTATTTTTACTAGTTCTTGCTAATATTAACTTGTGGCTTTGGAGTTCCATTTTACCAGCACTGGCAAAATGAGTTTGTATTACTTCTGAAAGAGTTTGATAAAACTATTAGCAGATGAATAAGTAATACAAAACAGCACAGTGCTGCAGCCTGAGGAAGACAATGTTCCATCCATTTATGCTCGAGTTCACTTTTCCAGCTGGAAGGTTGCACTCAACCAAAGGGGCAATTTTTTTTTTCCATTTACCTCCTGGTATTAATGTTTGAACATATGTAAAAATTATACTCAATAAAAACGCATATCTGACATGTGTCTTTTTCATAATAAAACACGAAATATTTAACTTCTTGGTTCTCCAGGTAACAGTCAAACACATTCCAAACAGAGTGCAATCAATTTCCCTATTTTTGAGAGGAGACCAACCAAATAATTCCAAGCTGTCACTAGCCTTGTATGCCTGTTTTTCGAAAGACTGGGTCAGGTTAAATATACACTAGAAAGTGAACTACAAAATGTATTCCAATGCATCTAATTTGTATTCCAGTGAATAAACATGTCTGTCTCATAAAACATCTATAGAATACAAATCAATATGCAGATTCTAACTCCTTTTTCTTTTCCACAAGTAACTCATTTAAATTCATTATTCGTGGAAGAGAAATATTCTTTAGACAAATGGGTAAATTTGGGAAAAAATCTTTATAATAAAAACTAATGCATCAAAGCATTTTCTTATAGTCAGATGCAGCAATTAATAAAAGGCTTCAGTATCAAAGCAAATCTCTTATATATTTAAGAAAGTTTAAACATTACTCTCTCCTCCTAGGTTATTTGAGGCTTAAAAACCTATTATGTGCCAACGGTAACATAATTTAGATTCTGGATTTTCCTAAATCACCATGCATCGATATTTAAAATAGATAATAGATAAATGAAATATGATTAACTAAACCTTTAACAAAGACTCAAGCAACAAAGACCATTGACATAAGCGATAGTCACTGAAGCTCACATATTCAAAACTGCATTTTTCAGACTTCCCAGGTATGATTTACTGTTCTACAAAATACATGCAAATTACTCAACAGGTAACAGATGTTTAACTTTGGAAATGCCTACATGCAGTTGATCCCCACTGATTTCAGAGAGAAAATCATTCCTGAGTATCTTGCTATAAGACTATCCACCCCTATGGACTGCTAACCACAAACATATACAGTGCCTGAACAGCAGCAGAAGTCTAGCAATATAATGCAGTTTAAAGCAGATTAAAAATTGTTAAATGACAAGGAACACATTTGAACTTTCCCTGAATCTTTGCATTAGTAAAAGTAATCTTAAAAACAAACAAAGAAACTGAATTTGAAAACACATACCACAAGAAGATCATTAAATAAAAATATTTCTCTCTGGTGCAACCCAAGCTTCTGAGGTTTATTTGGATCTGGAACTTCGAAGAGTCTACAGTAGCAAACGAGCCTCCGGTGGGGCAAAGAGAGGACCTATGAAAATACGAAGTTCATGGATAATATAGCAATGTTAAATGACAGAGAGGTCCTTTCATGCCTAGAATCTTTTGCTGAATAATTTAAGTATCTTTACCTCTAAGACCAATAGAGTGTTTTTAATCAAAGGACCAATAACACAGATTTATATGCCACAAACTTGCAGTACACTCAATGTCAATAATATCCTTTCATTAAACATCCTCCCACAGCACCCATCCTGAATACGGATGCCGATGGAATTTTTATTAGCAAGAGGAGTAAACCTCAAAACAAGGTAAGTTTAAGCAAGTGGGAGCTCAAAGCAAAGTATGCTTCCTTTACTGAGCATTTTTACACATCTCTATTTGTGCAAGGGTTGCAAAGCAGCTTTATCTTTTGTGAGATGATGAATACATGGATATTGTAGATTATTTTTTGACAGCCATTGAATTAATTCAATTTGTTCATTCCAGGATGAGGAACGGTGTACAAGGTGATATCAAAAAAAGGTAAATGCACTTTCAGGCTAGCTTATTTTCTAATGTTGGTAAGAAGACTGAGAATAATTTTACATTTATTTGAATTGTCTGCTGAACTCAGCTACAAAATCAGTTATTTTCCACTTACCAAGACTTCATTTTTTCAAATGTAAATGAAGCTATCTTGTCAACAATATTAAAAGGAGTCCTTTGAACTTTGCAAACGGGCAGTAGAGAATATTTTCTGGCAACAACACATATTAAATTTATATCTTATATTTGTCTATAATATCTGATCCTGCATGGAGGAATTCTGAGATTTACAAGGCCAAGGAAAATGACCAAAGATACCACTTCTCTAAAGAAGCAGAGAAAGAAAAGGAGTGGAAAAGAATTAGGGTTCGCTATCTGCCCTGTATTTTATTCCTAAGACAAACACATCTATCACTGACTAGTTATCAAGTCATTTGGTGACATTTCTATTCTTCCCCCCAAATCAAAAGGGAATTTTGCTTTGAATTAAATGCTATTAGCATTTTATCTGCTGCCTGTTGATATTAGTTCAGTTGTGCATTCTCCCTGAATGTGCCAGAAAGTATTTAAAAGCATCTGAGGCACATTCAGAAGGAGCCAACGTGGAGAAGAATGCTGGGGAAATTGTTTTTATTTGCAGGTTGCCCGTGCTGGTATCCTTACATATGCCTTCAGTGGAAAGGAACAGAAATACAGACTGCCTTTCCTCCAAGGCTAGCACAAGGCTGCTTGAGATTTGCTACTGCAAGATAACAAAATGCAAGGGTAGTCACTGACTTACAATTAGAGTGAGATCCTGACTTCAAACAGCCCTAACAAAAGCCTAATGAGACACAATCTGGTAGGATTTCTTTCCACTGTATTTTACAGAAGTTGAATCTTGCAGTTTGTTTCTACAGTCCCTTGGTCCATGTTCACCTGTCCTTCACAGGGGAACTATTAAACTAACTTGCAATACCTTTCTATCATATCAATACTGAATCATGCAAAATAACAAACATGGCTATAAACTTTGAATGAGTACGAGAAAAATACCTACACAACCAAGTCCATGATGCAGAGATCCAATCTACAGTAGAAAGACATATACAAGTTCATTAAACTTCAGAGAAACACAGTATTGTATCATAGCAAGTAAATACGTCATGGTCTTACTATGACTAAATGCCTATAAAGTAAAAACAAATATATCTATCAATAAACACTGTTAACTATTTCCTAAATTATTTCATATAATTAAAAAGTATCTTGACAGAAGAGTCCTTGTCCCTATGAGCTCATCTTTTTCTTAATCCCATAATTTACAAGGTCAAAATTAACCTCATGATTAAGATTGCTACATGCCTGAATAAAATAGGCAGCAGGAAAAAATAATCTCTCACAGAAACTCATATTAAAAGCTAAACTTCCAAACAATTACAGAAAATGAGTTTCATATGAAAGCATAAGTGATTTAGAATATTTTTCCTTTCTCCTCTCAAAAATATATACAGCTTTTACTAGCCTAAGTAATTCTGCTTTCTCCCTCCTCTGCTGCTTCTGGGAGATCTCCTCAAACAAATCATCTGGGGTTTTTGTGGTGGTCTTGTTTCTCCTCTCCACTGGCGAGAATCCCCAAGGAGACTTCAGGATCCTTCCTCTTTTTTTTTTCTTTTTTTCTTTTCTGTATTTGTTTTTAATGCAGTCTGTACTGCAGAAAAAAATCAACAAGCTGCTAAAAAACTGATGGAAAACTTAGGAAGAGTCCAGCCTAATCTTTGTTCTTTGTTCTGGGCTGCTGTTTTAACTACAAACAGGTAGATTTTCAGAAAGCAACTCTATGAGTGAAATGCAAGAAAGCTGAATATCTGCTGTCGCTCTTAACATCAGATACCACATTAGCACGTAAAATGGTGGTCTTAATGTCTCTGGCTTAGTCACACAAAACACAGGAAAAAACATCGTGCTTTCCTTTCCTCACTTCCAAACAGAGGCTTTGGTGATTAATTTATCTGTTACTGTTTACTACTATTCCAGGATGTTTCCCACATTAAAATGAGAGATATCTTTGGAAAATAAATATCCATATCAATATATCAATATCAATACATTAACAGCAAAAGGAAGATCAGGGAAAACGTGGGTCCGCTGGAGGACGGGATGGGCACCTTGGTTACAAATAACACAGAAAAAGCAGAGTTGCTCAATGCCTTCTTTGCTTCGGTGTTTACCAAGGGCAGCCCTTTAGAGCCCCAGGCCCTAGAGACAAGAGAAGAAGCTGGTGGAGAGTAAGACTTGCCCTGGGTAGAGGAAGATTGGGTCAGAGAGCACCTAAGGAACCTCGATACCCACAAATCCATGGGCCCTGATGGGATGCACCCCAGAGTGCTGCGGGAGCGGGCAGATGCCATAGCTAAGCCGCTCTCCATCATCTTTGAAAGATCCTGGAGAACGGGGGAGGCGCCGGAAGACTGGAAGAAGGCCAATGTCACGCCAGTCTTCAAAAAAGGCAAGAAGGAGGACCCAGGCAACTACAGGCCAGTCAGCCTCACCTCCGTCCCCGGAAAAGTGATGGAACGGCTCATACTGGCCATTGTCTCCAGGCACATGGAGGACAAGAAGGTGCTCAAGAGTAGTCAGCATGGATTCACCAAGGGAAAATCTTGCCTGACTAACCTGATAGCCTTCTATGATGAAACGACCGGCTGGATAGACGAGGGGAGAGCGGTGGATGTCGTCTATCTCGACTTCACCAAGGCTTTTGACACCGTCCCTCACAACATCCTCCTGGGCAAGCTCCGGAAGTGTGGGATAGATGAGTGCACAGTGAGATGGATTAGGAACTGGCTGGATGGCAGGGCCCAGAGAGTGGTGATCAGCGGTGCAGAGTCTAGTTGGAGGCCTGTGGCTAGTGGGGTCCCCCAGGGGTCAGTCCTTGGTCCAGTCCTGTTCAATTTATTCATCAATGACCTGGATGAAGGCACAGAGTGCTCCCTCAGCAAGTTTGCTGATGATACCAAACGGGGAGGAGTAGCTGATACCCCAGAGGGCTGCACTGCCATCCAGAGGGACCTGGACAGACTGGACAACTGGGCGGTGAAAAACCTCATGCAATTCAACAAGGCCAAGTGCAAGGTCCTGCACCTGGGGAGGAATAACCCCAGACACCAGTACAGGCTGGGGACCGACCTTCTGGAGAGCAGCTCTGCAGAGAAAGACCTGCGTGTCATGGTGGATGATAAGTTGACCATGAGGCAGCAGTGTGCCCTCGTGGCCAAGAAGGCCAATGGAATCCTGGGCTGCATTAAGAGCATCTCTAGCAGGTCGAGGGAGGGGACCCTGCCCCTCTACTCAGCCCTGGTGAGGCCGCATCTGGAGTACTGTGTCCAGTTCTGGGCGCCGCAGTACCAGAGGGATGTGGAGCTGCTGGAGAGAATCCAGCGCAGGGCTACAAGGATGATCAGGGGCCTGGAACATCTGCCCTATGAGGAGAGGCTGAGGGAGCTGGGCCTGTTCAGCCTGGAGAAGAGAAGGCTGAGAGGGGATCTAATCAGTGTATATAAATACCTCAAGGGAGGGAGTGCAGAGGACGGTCATGGTCTCTTTTCAGTGGTGGCCACTGATAGGACTAGAGGAAATGGCCGGAAACTGAAACATCAAAAATTCCATAGGAACTTAAGGAAAAAGTTCTTAACAGTGAGGGTGACAGAGCACTGGAACAGGCTGCCCAGAGAGGTTGTGGAGTCTCCTTCTCTGGAGATCTTCAAAACCCGCTTGGATGCAGTCCTGTGCCACGTGCTCTAGGTGTCCCTGCGTATGCAGGGAGGTTGGACTAGATGATCTCTAGAGGTCCCTTCCAACCCTAAGCATTCTATGATTCTATGATTCTATGATCCCAATTATAGAGAAGGTGGAAATCAGAAAAAGAATGAATGAGCTGCTCAAGTCAAAACCAGCATTAGAATTTCTGAGACTTTATTCCCAGATAAGTTCTCAGACAAAATGACACTTTTTGCACAGTCTTCTCTCTTTTAAACACTTGTTCACCGAGCTAGCTGCAAGACTGTGAGACACCGATATGAATAAAAGTTTCTATTACTCTTGCAACTTACGGAGCTATAATTGTTAGCCTAAATGTGGAAATATGATTCTCTAAAGCTTCACTTCACAGCAAGATACTTCATTTTTCTTGAAACAAACATGAGAGATGCCTAAAGTATAGGCATTTTACAGCCTAATTTCAGAACTGTAAAGCTTTGCAGGAAGAAAATGTTGGGGAAAAAAAAATTAAGACGCAGGATTTCATCATTCATGAATACCACGCTGCAACAACAGATTCATCTGCACTGTGAATGCTCCAAACTAAAGAACACTCTACAGCAAATTATTATTTTGACACAGTTCCCACTTTTTGCCATTTACTAGCCAATTTATGCTTCTAAGCAATACACTTCTGTACTGTTCTATGTTGTACATTGTCCTACAACTCTTTAATACTTAGCAATTGACAGTCAGTGCAAAATGAACTTACTGGTTTCTTTCCTACTATGAGCTTTTCGACCTTCTGGACTTGGGATACGTGATCCTCATTTGTCTTCAGTTCCCGCTTGCGGATTCGCTCATAAATCCCAATCAGCATTTCCCGCGGGATATCTTCTCCATCATCCACGCCTGGAGAAGACAACAGTTTTTATTACTCGCCAGGCTTTCAGCGATCCAGCTGGCAAGCCCTAGCCCTTCTCTGCAGCGCAGGCTTCTCAGCAAGGACACAATAAGAACAGAGCAATCTTTGCTCTGCAAACGGCAGAGCCAGCGTCGCCCAGGACTCTGCTGCGCAGCCGCGCTCTGCAAGGCAACATCTCCCACCAGCTCCAGCGACCGCCCTTCCTCAGCGGCAGGAATGAGGCTACTGGGCACCGATTCTGGTCTGCATCCCTCCCCATGCCGCACTTCAGCACCAAGATGCCAACGGGAATTACCCACTTAGGTTTGTTTGTTCATTTTTGTTTCACAACTTTAATCTACAGTTAACCTGTTAAAAGGGTAACCTCTCACATTTGTAAAACATTTCCTCTGTTCAGGTGTCAAAGCTCACACGAGTCAACTCTTTAGACGTTAAAATCCCGCTGAGCTCTGGAGTGCTCAGCTTCGGGAGGCAGGAGCACACTTGCTCCTCTTGGTCCCTTCCCCCAGTATTACTCAAAGCTTCGCTCATCAAATCATTTCTAGAAGAGAATCCTAAGGATGATTTGGTAAAGCTAATTTAACCAATGCTTCCTGTATGACTTCAAAACAACTAATTTACTTGGGAAAAACAGCTCAGTTAAAATTATATTTTTTAGTACTTTGTTATCTTTATCAGCACAGAAGTATTCTAACAAGTGCCAGAGCATCTTGATCCTGAACATTTAACAGCAGTGAAAGGAAGTCCAGCTCCAGTAAGCGACTTAAAACTGAATTTCCTAGGGACAAGGAGCTGCATGTTTGTTTTTAATAGGTTTTAGACCAACAATCTATCTCACACTCAGAAACCAAAATAGGATCTTTTGTCACCTAAAAAAACTGCTCATGCAAAAAGTGCTTTGATAAAATGTGGCTTCTTTGCAACTAAACCAAAGCACAACAGCCTTTGCACATGAGCACATGTGTGACAAACCAGTCTGACATCCACTTGAAGTTGGAGGCAAGGTAGTGCGTTACAAAATTCTCTGTAAGAATGAGCTGCTGGCGTTCAGGCTGGAGCATAGAATACGACTGCAGTATTACTGCGACAGAAAAACATCAGGCCATTGTTAAAATGTCTTTGTGGACTTAAAATCTCACAATTAATTTTTGGTAAGCTAAAACTTCTATTACAAAACAATTACTCACTGATTTCTTTCATTTAGGGAAATAAAATAAAAAAACAGAAATTTCATTTTCACGATCTAAAATACCAGAACAAGTACCTTTGGCCAGCAGCGGCCTTGCCAGGCGCAGTGTCCCCATAGGAGGACGGCCAGGCTTGCACGTGGCCGCGCTTGTCCTTGTGTCTAAAAGCAGGGGAGCAGGAGAGGACGGCAACCACTGAGCAGGCAATTTCCCTGGCCTTTGCACAAGCACACGATAATGGTGCTGTAATAAAAGCTGCTTTTTCCCCTACAGGCACAGACAACCTTAAAGGAAAAGAGGGATGGGGTAGGGGACTCTGGCCTCATTTTTCTTCCCCAGTGTCTGAGAATTCTTCTATGATAAGAGCTAGACGTCTGCTCCATTTGTCCTTGAGTGCCCAGGAACACAGGGGTATTGTATTTGCCCATGTGCCATCTTTCTCCTCAGCTCTATAGTGACTATTTTTTCTGTTAGGTGAAACTGAGTGCTGGCTGAACTGGTACAAAAACTTGTTCTTTATCATCCAAAAAGAACCACTGTAGAAAGACCTGAGATAAAGATTTGGAGAAAAGGTTGGGCTAACGAATTAGTTTTAGGCATGACACTGTCTGGGAAATGGTTCTTGATCACAGGTAATACCAATCAAGAGACCAAAGCAAAATGTATATCCTGGATCACCAAAACCTTCCAGAAGGGTGTGTGAATTAGGAATTGTTTTTTCTCTTTCCAGTGCATCTAAGTGCATCTCCAGTGCATCTCTTTCCAGTGCATCTAAGACTTCAGCTTATTTTCAAAGGTGGTCTTCAGAGCAGAGTGATTTCTGTTCCTCAATACACATACCCTTAGGGAGTGAAAGTTTTCTATGCCAACACCTTATTTACAAACATCTAGTAAATTTATTGATTTGCAGCTCTAAGAGCAAGGAAAGCACGGAAAGCTGTTACAGTACATAGGGTCCCAGGTTGGTAATTAATAAAAACAAGGAGACAAAAGCTCACCAATCCCCTTCCACATGTCTGCTTAAAAATAACAATAATAAAAAAAAATGCTTTTGCCACTAAGGAGGGAAAGACGTTTCCTTTTAGAATATAATTTTGGATAATATTTGAGAACGCTTACGTGTGCAATTTTTTCAGACTAGAGATCTGATATTCTTCTTAATATACTGGTTGCTATGGACAAATTAAAATGCCAGCTATGAAGACAGCATCTCTATGAGAGTTCATTAGTAAGTGTACGCTGCAGTGTGCTGACAGTCTACTCTAGAAATCACACTCCTCTCACAAACAGCCTGCAGCATGCAGTGACTGATTTTATCTACAGAAAGATACATACATCTATAAACTCACATACTCTCACAATCTTGGTAGACTAACTTTATTGCTAGAGTGTTTTTTCACCTTCATTCATAGAATTACAGAATGCCTAAGGTTGGCAGGGACCTCTAGAGATCACCTAGTCCAACCCCCCTGCACACGCAGGGTCACCTAGAGCGCGTGGCACAAAACTGCGTCCAGGTGGGTTTGGAAGATCTCCAGAGAAGGAGACTCCACAACCTCTCTGGGCAAATTCATGTGTGTGAAGGTTGCTGTCTTTACATGTTCCTCTTTGGCTTTGTGAATATTGTCAGTTGGGCAAATTTCAGTTATAGCAATGAGTTGTGAAAACAAGGCAATGGTCACTTTTTGGCCACATTTTAAAAACCAGGAATAAAAGAACCTGATAGTAGAGCCTATATATATGCCTAATTCTGTTTTCACTTTGTCAAAAACAACAACTACAGCCTGCAAAAATTACAGTCCTTTAAAAAGAAAAATGAAATCAGCCCCCTGTATTTGTCTTTTTTTCAGAAAATACATGGTGTCCTTCCAACGGCAATTACAAAAAAAAAAGCTTTCAAGAGCATCACACAATACTTGCTTACCTCTTAGATTCTTGACAAAATCTTCTAGCTTCATTTTGCGTTCTGGTTTCACATTTGGGCTATACATATCTGTGTTTAACAGTATGATTGCAAAGGCTAGAATGAAGATGGTATCAGGATTCCTAAACTGCCTCACAACACCTGGATTGCAGATGCAGTATCGCTGGCTGCAAAAAGCAAAGAGAGGTAGGGCTGTCAGAACCAAGGACTGCTCTTCTGCTACCACCAAAGACACCAATGGCTACAATGTAGAGACTGAGCAAGCTGTTATTTATGGTCCATATATAGATTTAAGTTTCTGCTCATATATTTTTGTAAGGTAGTCCTAGAAAACAAAAGCCTTTCACATTTTATCATATGCAAATTTCACTTCTTAAAATAGATCCTGTGCTACAGTAACTTTGGGATTTCATTTTAATCTGGATTGCTGGAACTATCAACTGCTATCCAACCACCACCACCTAATAACAACAGAGTAGTATCTAGTGACACCAAGTAAGAATATAGTATTGATTTTAGTTTGGTGCTGCTATTTGATTTACATCTGCCCTGGATAAAGCAACTTGTGTCAGCATGAATAAGTTAATGTAATTTACTCCACTGCTGTTGTTTAATGAACAGTTTAATTAAAAGTTGGCACAATATATACATAAAGGTAAAAAGTTTTGTATTTTCAGGTATATTGACTATTTTACACACATATATTCTATTACAGACATGCAAAAAACCTCATCTTTTCAATTAATGCCAGAGGGAACGTTTCACTGAGAAACCACGCTCCATTAACACAAACACCACACACGAACAGCACCGGCACACAAAACTTCCTACTGTCTGCTTAGCAGAAGCAGCACTGATGATGTGCTACACTTAAACCTGTATGCTGCTCACAAGGACTGTGCAAATAAACAGGAAAATAACACAGATCTATCAATTTCCCTGGTTCTCCAGTTTGACAGTTAAACAGCAGCTTTCTGGTGACTGAATAAATTATTTTAGCATCATACCTAAAAGCTTCAATGAGTCGCTCTACTTTCTGGGCTTCTCCTTGAACACGAATATGAGCCTGAAATTTCCTGAGTGCTTCATCCAGTTCCATTGTTGAGAAGTCCATCTCATCCACAACGCAGCTAGGATAAAAACATATTGCCTTTGGGTCCTTTCATTTCTAACAATAGGCTACTGAGGAGATGATTATGAGACAAGAAAATCCTTCAATTTTCCTTCCCTTCCAGCCAATTCATGGAATTCTTTGAAACACACAGCAGCAATTGCAATAGCTGCAGGCAAACCACAAAGGAAGGATTGCAAAAAATAGATAAATGAAAAAGTATACATATATGCAGGTCCATATTTATTTTTCAACAGCAAAGCTCCTGGAATTGCAAATGTATGACCTGTAAGACATGTCTTTGCCATGAATAATTACTGGTTTTGTGCTTTCAAACCAATCAATTACTACTACTTAGTGCTTGTAACAGTAATAAATAACGAGTTTATACTGCTTGAAATACCAGCTCTCAAACAGCCTGCAGCAAGCAGAATATCCTGCACCAAATGGTTTTGTGTCTAGGAATGTTCTCACATGCTGAGGAAAAAAAAATCTTGTTCTGGGGACTCTCACACTGCATTTCTCATCACCCTCTCATTGTCATGTTCTTTAGTTAACATGTATGGAGGAAGAATTACTTTCTTGCTATTTGATGACAAATAATAAAACAGGAATCAGTCCAACAATCAATGATGGCAACTATGTCATTTTAATACTTGTTTAAAGACTACTTTAAAATCAAAAGCTTATAATTTCTTTTCTTTTAAACTTTGCTTTTAGATTTTAAATCACCAGACAAGAATCTCTTCAAATAGCAGCACTGTAATGCAGAAACTACAGAAAGAGAAAACAATCCAGTTTTAAAAGCTTTCTCTTAAACACATAGCTGTATAACAATAAATTAGAGTAGTTCTAGTTTCTTCTAGTAACATTCAATTCAAAAATTTATTCACTTTGTATATTATTCCTTTCAAACAAAAGTGTAAGGAAAAAGCTAGTGTAGCATTTCTCATGCTTTTTCCAACCCACACGTAAGAACGTACTGATGGTTGTTCCCAGTCTACCCATAGACTACCTGCTGTATGGTCTGCAACAGTTTCAGAAATCTCTTTTCTCCTTCTAAGAGTGTAAAAGCAGATGTGCAAACATGTACTTACTTCAGACTGAAAATTGAATTAATCCATATAAAGACCTTCAAGAACCACCATCCTTCCGATATATGCATTAATTACTTAATTACTTCCAAAAAAAAACCGAAAAATAAAACAAAAAAACCACCACCACTACCAACAAAAAAATACACATACAGTAGATACACTGGCATGGTTAATATTCTTAACTGAAACCAGTAGTTTTCACTAAATATTTTAAAAGAGCAAACAGAACTTCTCCAGTGAGCATATAATTAACAAAAATGGAAACACAAATTACTTTGGCTAGATCTATATAGCAAATGAGATCATGACAGTACAGGCACACTGATTTTGCTAATGAAGGTCGTAACAAGCAAGAAAACCCGATTCACTGGATTTCAGCAACTTCAGGAGATTTGGAGCAAGTAGGAACTCTGACGAATGGGCCCACGTTTGCTATGACAGCTGTCTCCCAGGCACAACGGCGCGAGAGGCAGGAGGCAGTTGGGCTTCAGTGCTTCTGCAAAGGCAGATAAGCAGAGCTTCCTCCCAGGACCTATCCTCTGCTTACCACCTCTTGACAAAATTTAGGCAAGAAGAGTCTAACAGCACCTGGCAGGTCAGGCAAGCTTCCCTACAAATGCCCTAGTTGTACCATTTTCCTGAATTCTTGTAGAGAACTGTCTAGTGGAAAGAACTGAAGCCCTGAAAAGAACCAGTGGTTTAAATGAACATCCTCTTAAAACAAATCAGCTTCTTTTTCCAGTCAACTATAAGATTCAAAAAAGTATGATCAAACTGCTGAAAATCTAATTTGCCACTTGGAATTTATTTTTTAAATCAGTTTTTGTTTATCAAGCTTTTGAAAAAAGAACAGTTTGCATAGATCTTGTTGACATATAACTCTATACACCAAAATCCCTGCTTATCTAACATCTGAGACAATTAAATTAAATAAAATAATAATAAATGGTTCTGAAACTGTAATAATTAGTTTCATGTTGTTACTGATGAAGCCTTATGCTGCATATAATGTTATTTTGTTTCATTCAGTAAATCACTGCAGAGCTTGTAGAAGGAAAAAGGCTTTTAAATAACAAACATACTCTACTTCAGTGGAATTAAAACATAAATTTAAGGGCATATTTACATGGCTGCAGAGAATATAAATCCTTGTAAGCATCCTGCTGGACTAGTGTCAGAGAAACAGTAACTTAAGTGGAAAGTGAAGAAATATATTTATGAGTGATTTCTTTGTTATCTCATAGAGTCTGCTTTTCCCCTCCTTTAGGAAAATATTCACAAGTTATGAACAAAATATTCAGAGAAAATAGCCAACATTAGCTTCATGAGACACCTTAGTTAAGTATTAAAATACACTTGCCTCCAGCCCCCAAACAATACTCACTCTAAGACATCCCGGTTGAACTGCTTTTGCCGATTTCCCAAAAATTCTCCAATCATCTGTCTGCTGAGACCTTTCCTCTGCAGGAGAAAGTGGGCAACACCAACCGGAGTGTCTGGCACAAAACCTCGCTCAATTAGGTACTGGACTCCTTTTTCAGGTTTTCTGAGGAGAAATGAAAATGTAAAACCATTTATCCCTTCCACTGGACTTGAAGTCATTTGGAAAGAAGCAGTTACACAGGGGAACTCCCATCTTAAGTTTAAAATTTCTTCTTGTGTCCCTTACCACACTTCTTGCCCAGATGTAGCACCTTCCTACCTTCTGGGGTATTTCCATCTCTTCAGACATCACCTCCAGGTTTAGCTGTAATCATTTCCAAATAAGAAAAGCAAGCTACTCACTGAACACATTAAACAGCGTACATTTGGGGCAGGGAGGTCGAGGTTTAGGGCAGTAAAATGTACTGTATAAAATGGCAGATGCTGCTTATATTTTAAAATGACAGAAAAATCACCTCCCTGCATGTTGTGCACGGTGTTTTTGACGAGCGTGACACAACAGATGCCCAAAATTTTAACTATATTTAAGGAATAGCTTTACAGAGCCATTAATTCCATCCCCATCTTTATTTTGTAAGAAATTACAGTGGAGATTGCACCTGCAAAAGTAAAAGCTTGTAGCACGCTGGAGGAGCTGGAAGGAATTTCCTTTCTTTAGGCAAGCAAAATCAATTTCAAAGGACAAGGTGACCTTACTATTTTTATACAAGTCTGATCATACAACCATAACCCTTCCTCTGTACTTTTTAATTGAAAATAACACTATTAAATACCTCAAGAGTCAGTTCTCATACTCTTTTACATTACACTATTACACACTTAATACCCATTAAGTGTTAGGTAAATCAGAGTAATTTATATAATTTAATGGAGTTCTCCAATCTCCTTCTCTTATCAGGCCTTCTAGCTCTTTTTATCTGGAATAAAATGACACAAAGTTATTTTTAAGTATTATCTTGTAGAATGATCTTCTTATTCACAAGTACTCTTTTTCTTAATAGCATGAAGTGCTATATTCAAATACTTTTTTATTTGAATTTCAGAATTCTTCATATTTCTGTATTTATTCCTGAATGGATACCATCAAACCAAAAAGAATAAAGAATACTCCTCCCCCCACCTTGCCAGTAAGCTAAATTTACCCACAAAATTCTGTGTAGTACAAACTCAAGAGAACTTCCTTCAAGCAGCCACCAAGGCACAAAAAGACCACTGTCAAAAAGACAAGCTTGATCCAAAAAGCTTCAGTTCTTCCCCATTCCTCCCCAAAAGCCTGAACATTTAACATCATCATGGAGCGGACATAGGACTTACCTGGGACCAGCTCCTATGGAGC
>NW_010579504.1:209571-228021 GCF_000705375.1 Tinamus guttatus | reverse complement strand
CATTCAAACTAGTTTCATATGAGACTGGGCAAGTCTCCAAAACAGACTTAAAAATCCCTTTAGCTACCAGAAGCCAAAGGCTCATTTTCCTTCCATTCTTTCTTCACACCAAAGGGAAACAGCATGGGGGGCTCTGGTCTGGGATCATTTGGGAGCAGACCTATTTGTTAAAGAAGTTGCAATAGCAAAGGAATACCGGAAAAATCTAAGCTGCCATAATATGAAAATGACTTCAAACTTGAAACTGTAAGAATGAAGACTACTGTTTCCTTATCTGGCAAACCAGACTGTGGTAGCAGCACCATAAGCATCATCAGAGCAACAAACCACAACAGACAGGCTAATGAAGTTAACTTAATTCTTTATTAATTCTGGCCTCATTCACTGAATTTATCAAATTAAGCTCAATAAAATGGCATTTTATTATTTTGAAATCTGTTCACCAGAAACTAACTCTGAGCACTAAACCTAGAGAATATTGCCAAAAATACACAAACAAGAATTAAAGGGCTTGTCTAGGGAATTCCCACTATCTTGGGAGATGAGAACTGAAACTTCTGTTCCTGTTACTTGCAGCTTTCTTGGGAGGTCCTGGGAGTCACGACTACAATGGGGATGAAGGACTTCGGAGCGCAAGCCGTGGCAGGACAGCTGTTCTTCACGGCAGAGCCTAGGGCTCCCAGCGGCCTTTTGGGACCTCACCTAAAGGACAGCATAAAGGAAAAGCAGCCAGAAGCGGCTGGCACCAGTCTGAAGTTTTGGGGTTTCACTGGTTGGGCAAATCACAGCCTGTAAGTTTGTCAGTTTTGCTGTTACCAAAGCAAATACTATCTGGTTCTCAGGAGAAGTCTGAAAATAAAGGGATTTCACAAACCAAGTTCTAACCAAGTGAATATGGCTACAGCTGGCCACTGGGTATCAAAGGAAGAAAAAATTTCTTATCCAGGGGGTACCTCCTTAGTTTCACATTGCATTCATAAATGCTGATTTTGGTCTGTTTTGCTGGTCTCTAATTTGCCAATGAAATTATCTTCACACTTCTAGTTTTGATGATCTGAAATGTCAAAGCCATTCAACATTTTAAACCAGAAATTTGAATTTAATATGAACTAATTTTTTTTCAAATAGCTTCCTGGGAAAACAATCTCCTTTTACCAGCTTGCAAGCTAAGGAAATTTGGGGAATTTTATTGCTGTTTTATTGCTGTTTTGGACTTTCCTTAGCCCTCTATGGACTGTTATCTTATGTGACAGAAGGAATATTTAATAGAGATATGTGACTTTAAGAGCATGCTGAATTGCTGAACTTCTGATGGAATTTTATCTATAATGTCAAGTTAACATACATTTAAGAGAAAAAAACGCATATAAGGATGCCCGTCTTCCCTCTCCTTTAACACAGAAAATATTAGCCCTCTTTGAGATTTCAGAGTAATCAAAGCACTAAGCAAATCCATGGAAATGTAAGTCACTCCCCAACATTTGTAAACCTCAAATATTGTCAAGCATGAAGACATTGCCTCCTAGATGAACTGAAAAGGCAAACAGGTTGTGGGGTTGGTATAAGTCAACTACCAGAAAAACAGTATTTTTTCCTTCTCAATGAAAGGCAAAAACGCTATGTAGCGACAAGGTTTCTAGGAGGACAGGTTTTAAAAGACAACATAGGCAAAACGGGGCCTCTGGTGCTGGCGAAAGCTGCTGCTTTTGGATGGACACATCCCCTTTTTCACCAAACCTTAATTTTCCAAAAGAAGCGTAGGGTGGTGTTGGGGGGGAGGGAGGTAGACATGACAGTCATGGGCTTGACACGAATGGGATGACAGAAAGGACAGACGTTATCCACACTTCTGCTGGCTCAGGTCTCAGAGAAGGCTGCTTTGTACCTACAACTTCATCTCTTGCGATTAAGCGAATTCCCCCTGACGGCTCATTAATTACACCTCCCGATAACAGTGAGCACAGGGAGTCTATAAAAAGCAACAGTGGAACCTGCAGAAGTTGAATTCTCATTTCCAGATTCTAATTAGCTAATATTAAAATACAGCTGCTAAAGCTAGCATCTTATATCTCTGATAATATACATATTCATAGGACTTTTTGTATTTACAGAATACATTGCTACAACGTAGTCACTTCAAAACGAAGCTAAAAATACTTCGTATCTCAGAAAAAGAACATATTGGAAAGCATCTACAGAAAGAAAGAAAAAAAAACACAGACATAAAAGAAGTAGAAAAGATATTTAAATAAGATTTTTCAGATGTTGCATAAAGGGCTAAGAAACTTTTTAAAATTCATTCTAAAAGACCTTCAGGATGGCTGAAAGCAACATTAAGGTGAAAAGCACATAGGTGGAGAAAGTCATACAAACTAATGAAATCAGTACAATTTAATAAGCGTACTACTTGGATAGTATTGGTCGTACCTATTAAAAAGTCTATTTTTGTGTCTTCCTAAACATTCCTAAATAGATATTGCTGCAAATTTTGAAAACTTTAAAAGGAAGCACACTATAGAAATGAAGACAACAACAGAATTACATACAAATAGTAAAAAAAAAAAAAAAAAAAAAAAAAGAGGAGGAAAAAAAAGAGAGAGAAAAAAGAAAAAAAACCACTCCAGATCCCAAGGAAATAGCAAATTCTTGCACTTCATTTGCTGCCTTTGCTTTCTAAAGTTCATTTACACAGGCATATCTAGAAAATATAAGAAGTGAAATACAAGCTAGAAGGAAGTGCCGTATTTACTCGGCAGCCCTGCATGTATTCTGCACATATAGAGTCAGCAGAAGGTCATATAACTTGCTGACATTTGTGCAGATCTCAATAGAGCAGCTGTTTGTTGGGGGAGCATTTAGAGATTGTGAAGCTGACAGCTAGAAGAGTTGTTGCTTTTTTTTTTTTTTTTTTTAAAGGAGGTCAGCAAATTGAACCTTGAACAGCCACAAAGAAGTCAGTATGTTTAGGACTCTAGCCAATCTAACTGGTGTAACTAGGCACCTCTAAAAAATGAAGCTTCTTTTGGGGGGTACAGGAAGTAGGAGAGAAGAAAAGAATAAATAGAGAAATATGAAAGGGTGGACATTCCCAAGAGAAATGTCACTTATTTACAAAAAGGAAAAAATGTTTTTCTTCTTTTTAGTAGACCAAAACCCACAAGTATTTTTACATAGCAAACAGCATATTTCTAACGTGTTTGTTGTCATGAACAAATTAGTAAAGAATGAAGGGATCCTAATGTCTGTGACACGGAATGCATCACCATTTGTCTCAAATTACTTTTACCTGGTTTGAGGAAGCAATGACATCTCAGGCTATTACACTGACTTTGGCCCAGGAGAATTTGGCCCAGAAATAATCAATCCACAAAGACAATCACCAGCTTGCAGCTGCAGAAAATCTCATTTTTCAATGATTAAATAAATAAAACTCCTAGATTTCCATGGATTACTAATTGTGGACTATCGAATTACGTAATCCCAGTCACTGGCTAGACCTTTCTTCGAATTCTGTTTTCTGAGGTGCTCTGGGCATTTATGAACACTGTACAATGTCTGTAAAACACTAGTGTGGAGCAAGGTATGGAAAGGCATACGGCACGCAAGAAGCAGAGCCAGGCACAGGCACATGGCCAAAAACCGAGGCACCCACCTCTCCAACAGCCAAAAGCAGCAACTGTGAGACCCCACGAGAGAGGCAGGCAAAACCTTCCCTATTCCTGACTTGGTACACAGGTGAAACTTACACACATCCAAAATCGCATTAATCGCTGCATTTTCTCTTAGATGTTGAAACAGCAGCAGAGCTGTAAAATGGCAGAAATAATCAACAAGTGAGCACAGAAAGTAGCTTGCCCAGGTCTACCCCTCCAATGACCAGCAGTGCTAAAAGTAGCTGTGGGTAAAATACAGTTTTATTCACACAATGTAAATAACCATAAACATTCTGTTCTTAGAGTCACTTGAGTGAGCAGGGAAAACGCTAGCCTGCATCAAGGCGGCTTGGTGAAGCATTTAGGAAGAAAGGCAGTGCTCCTCCGTGCTCCACTGTGAGGTGGAGAGAACCTGAAAATGAGCAAGCCTGAGCTCTAGATCTGTAGCAGCTGCCAGCACTGCCAGCAGAAACCATTCGTAAAGGCGCTGCTGCCAGGGAATGTCATGCTAGGGGTGGAGAAACAAATGCAGCTACAATGCCAGCCCTCTCCACAAAAAAAGTGAATCTTCCCCCACCTTTGATATTAGAGATCCCATGTTTTGTGTGTGTTTGTGTTTTTTTTATTATTTTTTAAAATATACTCAAGATGCCAATAAGATGACCTGAATATTCTCCTAATCTTGGCAGGGAGGTAAATTTGTTTCCATGGTTGCACTTTACTTTTGCTGAACACCCTACTGTGGCAGCAAGGAACCCGGGAGAATGGCTAAGCCTTTTTTAAAGCTTCTGTGAAAGAAGGAAAAACAAGAACTTTAAAAGGCACCCAAACTGGTGCCAAAGCAGCTTGTCAGAGTTCATTCAAAAACACAGCAAGGCAACAAGGGCACTGAAAAATAGAAAAAAAAAATTGGCTGGAAAATCTGTTCTCTCTTTTCCTAATGTTACAGAAATGCCTACTGAAGAGAAAGAAGTAGGTATAAATTGCATCTTCTGGTGACTGAGCCTCTCAGTCATGAAAACAAGTAAATAAACTGAATATTTCTCGTGGCTTCTCTGTACCCCCCGCAATCAGGGACACAGTTCTTCACAATCCCTGGGCAGTTTACTGGGAAAGGTTTCTCCCCACTAAATTATTAATCTTCTCAGGAACTTGCCTACATTCATGCAAGACAAACCACCACAAGAGTGAAGGTCACAAATTTCTTTCAATTGCAGCAAATTATCTGGAGCAATGTCTATTTAATGAAAGCTCCTCTATACTCACGCCACTAAAAATAAGTATTTCCTTGGAAGCAATCCTAGTGCCCACCAGTGCTATTTGGTGTGGAGGGGATATAAAGAGAGGAACCTCTGCAGGCATCTTTTTTTTTTTTTTTTCCTCCTCCAGAATATCAGATAAATCACCTGTCTGAACAGTTTTTCCATAACTTCCCATGTGGTCAAGTAGTTTCTATATGGTAAGGTGCTACAAAACTAAATATTAAACAATATGACTGCCACTAAATATTTCGGTTTGTTTGAAAATTAACACCTGAACCGGAGTCGATTTCAAAACTGCTTATGGCATAGGGTATAGGTACTGAGCCCAAGCAGATGAACGGAGAGTTATTCTAATAAAAGTGGGAAAAAAGACTTTAAAACTACTCCAGAAATATGACTCTTCTGTAAGAAAAGCATGAGCCTGAGGAGCAGAGCAGTCAGTGCAGACCGGAGAGGCACAGGGCACACCCCAAGCAATCGCGAGCAGAGCTGTGCCTGTCCAGGCTAGCAAGAACAACCTGAGTTATGGTGCTGGAGCAATTCCTGAGGCTCTGCACTGCTTCCTCTCTTGGTAGTGGACAAAATGTACTATTTTGCCTCCACTTCCCTCCCGACAAGAAGGAAAGAAATACTTTCCTGGAATAAATGGAATAATAGGCTCTGCTAGGATTATCTCACCTATTTTGATCCCACTGTGACTCTGCATTTCTCAAACAGAAAAGGAAAGTTTGCAGCATCCAGCAGAACTAAGCATACTTCATTGGAACACGAGAAACCTGCAGGCTCTCTCAGAGGCATTTGCTAGGATGGAGTATTGCTTTCATGTTTACCCACTTAGTAGAAAGCAGAAACTAAGATGACTATGTCCTCAAACCTGGCAAACAGTCCCTGTATTAGTGTTTCTGGTGTCCCTGCCCTAATTCTCTTTCCACGCCCGCATTCCTAGTTACACACAACACAAACATTTTAGCTTCCGTTTCTGAAAGCCTGCTGACTGCAAATCCGAAAATACTGACAAGTGAGTTTATGGAAGGGGATCCCAAACTGGCAAGGCAAAAAAATTAAAGGTCTGCATATTTTTCATGTAAAAATCCACCAAACAGCAGTTCAGTAGACAGCTTATTAGTATTAAAATGGAGGTAAGAGGTGGTGTCATCTTCTATTTTCCTTAAAACTGCTTCCAAAGGTCTGTGCATAGCCTTCCCAGCTCAGTCCCCACGCTGCTCTCAGCAGGCCTGCACAGACAGCCGGCCACATTTTTCATTCTCAAGATCTGGTCACTCGAGATTTGGAGGGACACAAAAGAAATGAATTAAAACTCTGGCTTCCAGAATCCTACCAGCTCCCGGCGGCCCAAGCCACATCCCCGCGCAGCCGCTGCGCCTCTGCCGGGAGCGCCCGCTGCCCGTTCCCGGCGCGCAGCCATGGGCAGGAGCGCGACCCAAACGCGCAAGGGCGGCGCGTGAGGCAACGGCCGCCTCGCAAAGGCTGCGTTTGTCCTCAGCATTTGGAAAAGTTTATACTCCCTTCTAATGACAACAAAAGGGATCCTTCTGCCCATACTTGAAACCCTTAAATACAGGATGGGCTGGATCCTCCCAGTTACACATTTGAGCTGTGTTTGGGGCAGGGCCTTGTGGATGCTAATCAAAGCTCCCCCTGGAAAGAGGGGCAGAAAAAGGAAACACTCTCAGGGAGGAAAAACGTAAAACATGCACAGAACAAACCCCACTGCTTTTTTTTCGCTGGGTGTTCTCCCTCTCAGGGCTGAACGCTTTTAGCAATAATGAGACTCATACTACAAACATTCCTCTCTCCTTACTTAGCTCCTCTGCGTGCTAGAGGACAAGCTACATGGAGCGCTTTGATTTTAATTTTTGTTGGAACTGTCTGTGGCTGAATAATCTGCACTCCAGATGTTGTAACAACAGTAAAGTCCCCTTCAGCAGATGCTCAATATTTCTGGGATAGCAAGCAGCTCTCTTACAAAATCCCAAACAAGCCTCCTGCCCTCCTTCCCTTTCCTTTTTCTAAAAAATCCTTCCAAAAAGTCACACAAGAAACGTGACTTGCAAAGATATCAGAGGTCAGTTGACAACACACAGACAAAATAACGAAATATTCAAAAGTAACAGTGTGATTTACACCTGCTTCTCCCTCCTACCTGATACACTCTTACAATGTGTAAGCCCATTAGAAATTTTTTCCAGTAAGCTTTAAATTTAAAATTCTAAGGGGGACAGTCTAAAATATGTGTTTTCAAACCAAACACAATACTGAATGGATGACAGGAGAGCTGACTAAAAGCTCACACTGAAAGCATGCTTAGCATCTTAATTAAGTGAAATTCATGAGGCATGTAATAGGTGTAAATGGAAGAACAGCAGATTAGTAGGCTTATTACAGTATTTAAGCTAGTAGCTATTTGCAAAACTATTTTTTTTAATAGCATATGCCAACTTCTAAGGATTTTAAATGGAGAAAAGTTTCACAGTACTTTCCAAATGCAGCCTTGGATCTAAATGTAAGTGATGAGAACTATACACATCTATTCAACAGTTAAAGGTTTATAGGAAAGCTGATGACAAACATGCCTCCTCACAAATACTACATTCTGATCTGTCAACTTTCCAGCAAAAATTTCTCCAAGAGTCATCATGCACGACATTTGATGACATTTTTAAAGATATCTATACCTGGAAACAACATCCAAATCACATCACTAAAAATTTTTCAACTTTAAATAAGATCACACAAAAAAATGAAGAAGGCTTAGAGGCCAAAGGATGATGCCTCAGTGCACTGCACAAGTACGTACACATATTGTTCTAGCCCCGCTGAGAAATCCTGTGAGAGATATTTGGAAGAGTGGGAACTCTGATAACAGCCTCTTTGTAAGGAAGCTACAGAAATTCTATTCTTTAAAGCAGATTAGTTCTAATGGATGAGACATATACATGCAGAGAACAGTTTTCCAGAAATAAGAGGACAAAAAGAGTAAAAGGCATCTAGGAAGATTAAGAGTTGTTTTACTGTAAAAAAAAAAAAAAAAATACATAGCTTAGCCTATGTTCTAGTACTGTGCTGCAGTGTTACACTCATTTACCTTCAAGACTTGCATGCAACATTAGGCAGTAAAACCTTGAAAATACTACGGAAAAAACCCTCTTTAATAAACCTATGCAACAGCGTAACAAAAAGCACAAGTGTAGGTGAGAGCAGTGCACAGGCAATACTTTACAGCCGGCTTTCAGAAATTTGCAAGAGCACCAAGATCATTAAGATTGGCTAAGAAGGAAACAAATCACCACATGATCACTAACAGAGGAGAGGTTGCCAGCACCTTCCAGTGTCTCGTAGCCCAAGGGAAACACTACATATGATCCCAGACCTGCTAACCGGCTAGATTAACCGAGGAATCTAAGAAACCCAAATTTTTATTCCCATGTTTTGTAACACTGGACACAGTCAGAACATGTTTTCTGACCACTCCAACAGTGCCCAAGTAGTGCTGAGAAGGCTTTAGCAGTAAAGTGCACGGACGCACACTCGTGCTACGTCTGGCTGCCGCTGAACACTCACTGCGCCCGTCTGCGGCTGATGCCGCCCGGCAGCTTCAGCCGGAGGGGCCGGCACTGCGCCGGTCTGCGGCTGATGCCGCCCGGCAGCTTCAGCTGGAGGACACGGGCAGCGGGGCCAGCGCTGCCAGCGAGCACTGGCCTGCTGCCCCCTCACAGCAGAGCCCCCAATAGCCAGAAGGGCTCCACACGTGCTGCCGCTGGCACAAGAGGGAAAAGGGCCTGGCAATACAGCCCTTCCTACACGAGCACAGCACAGAACTAGGATCTGCTGCTACTGATGGCATATTTGACCCAAGGACATGTTTCTTCAGACCACTGAGGTTAAACCTGCCTGTCCTATTTAATATATTGGGACTATCAGTGCAGCAGTAGCAGAGAACCTGAATATCCTACCATATTGGGCTGTGGCAACTGGTAAACCTGGTATTTCCAGACTGCAGTCAAAACAAACACGATAATAAAATCACAGTATGTCCTCTTTCCCCCTGCCCCGGCCCAGGCTTTTATTTATTATTTAAAGCTTTTTTTTTTTTTTTTTTTTAAAGCAGCCATCAAAAGCCCTCTTGAAGCTGTGTTGGTAAGTCTCAGAGGCTGGATTTGCGTAGGCAGCGTTGGGATCCCGCAAAATAAACTCCTCTACATAGTGTTTTCCTCCTGCCTCCAAGGAAAGGTTGGTTTCTACAGTCATTTCTTCAAGGCCGCAATTCCTTTCTGAGTTTGATGAGGAAAATGCCTAGCAGCACCTCTGGCCTTTCCAGGCTTCCCTTTTTTAGCCCTTCCTTTAGGAAGGTGACAAACATGAGCGCACAACCTGCTGCCTGTTCACAGAGGATGTTCATGAGCCCCATTCAAAACCTGACTATGTGCAGAAGCAGTTGCAGTTATTCTGCATAAATCATCCCGTTTTGGTGACAGCAGATAGTCTGGTTGAGAGGTTACCACAGAACAGTTTTAAAAAATACACTTTTAAAATCAACAGTAACATCCCAAGCAGGCACTACAGGCACCAAGCAACAGTTTAAAACAAATTCTTTGATCAAGTGATAAAACGGATTAAAATGGTATCATTTTATCTAGAGTTTTTTTCTCTACTGTCCTGTATTCTCTATTCTCCAATGACCTTCATGCTACAAATGTTTTGTTACATTACTATGTTATGTTTTTGTAATGCAAAGATGGCAATTAAGTGAACTAGACATGCTAGAACCAGTCACGCTTACCTTCTATTCTACCCGTAATCAGCTACCCTAATAAAGGGCCTCCAGCAAGAAAACTGCAGCTTGGCTTCTGAAAATTACTGTCGTGTAAAGAAAGGCAGAAAAATCTTGAAACATCTCCTGAAATTTCAACTGTGGTAAAGAACAGTGACTTGCCCTGTGTTTTAAAACATCATTCTTTTGACACTCCTTGTAAAGAAAGCAAAAAACATTTTCGCTACTAAAAATTAAACATCTACTTTCTTCCGTTATATATATATTTTTTGTATTTCAAACAAGATTCATACACCAGAAAGAAATGAAATTAATTAAATTTTGGGATTCTTAATTTGTGAGAAAGATTTCAAAGATAAAACAAAACTAACATGAACTTCCTGTACATGACAGCTCTAAAACTTCCTCTGCTACATATAGGTTTTTGGAAAAATCCTTATTTCTCATAACAGGGAGCTTCCCAAGCTGCTGCTTTTCAGTTCTGTGCAGAGCTTCTGCCTGGCTGGAGCAAATATCCTCTTGGGAACACGCCGTGGAGTGTGTGCACTGACTTGAACACTGGAAAAAAGATTAAGAAGAAGTATCCCATCACACTGTGGGGGAAGATCAGGTCTCAGATGGGAAACACAATGCAGTTTGTAGTGCAGTTGGAATGCAGAAGCAGCCCGTTCAGACAAGGTGCTGGGCAGTGGCATTTTGGTCATGTTCTGACCCGATCTGAGAAGATGGGACTGATCTGTGTTAACCTGCAGGCCACTATGGTACGTGCAACAATGAATTTCAGGTTGGACAATCCTCCTTTTTGTTCTCCTACATGTGAAATAGCAGGCTTCAATTGAACTGGCGTCTTGGATGCAACATATTTTTCAAGGAATGGTTAGACACATGACTTTCCTCAGTTAGTATGACTTTCTTCACGTGTCAAGATGATGTACTAATTTATATTAGTTGTTGCTTAGAAATTAATTGACAATAAAGTAGCTATGCACAAAAGGTTCTTCACATGGAAGAAACAACTACCTGCAAATCCCTTCAAATGCCACCAAACAGTATCTTTGTCTTTGGTTACCACAAAAATACAATTTGTAATCCCACTTATGTACTCTCATGCTCTCCTTCTGAACTTTTTGAGGGAGAAAGCTTCAGAAGTTTCCCCAGGTACCTTTCTGAAAGAGTACAGACTCATGCTCCATGAGGTTTTGTGATGGTTTAATCCTTGAGACAGCAAAGAGAGGAAATAAGGCTATTAATGAAATGTCACAGTATCTATGGACATTTGCTTGAAAAGCAAAATAGATGGACTAATGGGGTCTGAGTTATCACCACAGAGTGACTCAGCAGAAAGTATTGTGAATCTTCAGTTCTTAATCAACACAGGAGACAAAAAGGGTGAGGAGAATGAAGAACACAGCAAAAGATCACAGATGGAGCTGGTGTGCATGGCTATATTTCAGAATTATTTGCTCAAACTGCAAGAAATCATCTCAAAGCCAGTCAAAAGCTGTAAGTATAAATATATATATACACACACACACACATTTAAAAAGACTATTATCCAGCATTCAGGTCAATGCAACAAGATCTCTTAGGTGCCTTTCAAAGAACAGTCTCTCCTATTCTTCTCTATTTTTGACACTCATTTTTCACTCTTAGCCTCCTACCGATATGACTGGGAAGCATGTGACAATTTCCAATGCTCTCATTCATCTCTGCATTTTTCTTGAGCACTTTTTCCACTCATCTTTTTCTCTGCCACCTTTTGCAATTGACTCAAAACGCTGTATTATCCAGCCTGAAGTTCACTGATCACTTCACAGTCTTAATTACTACACAAATAATGAGCAAACACCAAGTATTTTGAACGCCAGCACCACCTCCCTCCACAACCAAGGACAGTTAATGTTTTCAAATAGCCTAAGAAAGCAAACTGCCATACCTTCCAGCCCAATCTGTTTTATGAGCACAAGAGATTTGCAAAGATCCTTTGACTTACACACTTCCAATTGACTAAAGATTCCTAAAAAGGCCTATTAACTTATTTTACAAAGGCTTAAGAACAAACTTGAAAGTTTTTACAGCCAAGTTGTCTGATCCATTCTGACAATGTCACCTCACTTACATTAAAGCATCAAAAGACTTACAGTATTTCCAGTGTTACAACATATTTATTATATGATAAATATGATAAACCAATGACCTATCAATCCAAACAAAACAAATCACAGAACTGCTAGCTGAAAAGGAGGGCTGAATTTACTTATGTTGTAAGAAATTGTGAGTATCAAAGTTTTGATGAAATCTACTGAACAAATTTCTGGTCCTGCTAAGTTAAATGGAAAAACTAATCTCACACTGCTTGTTATTTTTAATGCCCACATGACAAGCATTCCACATCTACATGACTAGAGCAGAAAAAAAAAAATCTTGAATCTCTTCTGTTGAATCTACAAACATCAAAAACAGGTCAGGATGCAAAAAAACATTTTTCAACAAGGGACCTGATCCTTTTAAGTAGTTCACTATAATACAAAGTTGCTTTTTTTTTTTCCTCCTCTGAAGCTGAAAAACTGTGAAGATGTCTACCTTACTTGCAAGTCCCTTTAACATGAACAGTCATCACCAATAGGGAAAGGAGCTGTTTGACCTAAGGGCCTATAGCCTCATCTGTCTATCCTGATCTTCAAGAAAGTTTTTTTTTTTTTCTTTGATGGAAAAGCCAATGTTGGACCACCATTTTACTTATCTGACACATTTAAACATTCTTTGTCAGGTGGCTGCAATTCCACCAAACACAGGGAGGAGGAGGAAACACTGTACTTACTTGTTAAAAAGGTTCAGTCCAATTCGATAGTGGCGTTTCCTGATAACATCATTACTGAAGGCAGGGGAATCCCAGCTGTTCCGAGTTTCTTTGTGGTATGTTTGTTTGCTCAAGGTTTGTTCCCTTAGGCTGTCTCTAGAAGAAGATTCTGAGCTGCAATTTATTGTATCATTAGAGTTGGAAGTGCTGTTGATGCTGTCATTGTCCCCATCCGAATAATCAGACTCTGATTTGCTTTGTCTGTTTGCTGTGCCATTAATAGCTAAATGGCTATCTATAGGCCTTGGCCTATGTCTTGCCTCCTGTTCCTCTCGGGATATAATCTTGGCAGGAATACTGTGAGGGATGTGTTTTGGGCTTCCTTGTTGACTCGTGATTCCTCGATCATACGCATTTTGTCTCTTTAATGACCCTCTCTCTGAGCGATCACTCAAGTCCACTGAGCTGTCACTGGGTGGCTCTATAGTTAGCAATGGCAGATGGTCCATTCTCATCCTCTGGTCCTGGCATTCCAGGGAAGGGGTGCTCCTGCAGCTCGTATCAGTGTCTATTTTATCATCTTTGTGGGTCATGGACCAGTACTCTTGGGAAGAGTTCACTGAGCGGAGCCTCAAATCAGATTCAGTGCTGGATGGTCTGTCTACTGACTGGGAAAGAGGAAGGGGCGGGGATAACTCTTCCTCATCGATATATAACGTAACATCACTGTACGATGCCGTCATCTCATCCAGCTTCCTGTGATCCACATTATGGATTGCTGGTTTACTCTGAGTACAACTATCTCTTTCCATTTCACGACTTCTGACTTGATCTGGAGTCTGGACTTCATCTGAATGAAGACTACGGCAATTTAGTGCATCATCAATGGACTCCGCAAGAGATTTCACTTGCCTGGAAAAAGCGTCCTCCAGTTCTGTTATAGCATCCGCAAAATCAGTAGATGCTGCCGGAGACTTCATCGTAGCTGACTCTCCAAGGTCACCACATTCAGATTGTACCAGGGATCCGAGTTTTGACCCATCATTTGTAACAGAAACTTGCTTTCCTTCGAAGTAGGAGCTGTGGACTTTCTCAGGTCCTTCAAAAGAAAACTGCATTCTCATATTGGACAGTACAATGCGTCTTGACATGCGATTTTCAGACATAGAACTTCTAAGACGCTCAAAGTTTTTGTTCATCTGATACTGGCGAAAAGCTGTTTGTATAGTACGCGCAGCATGTCTAGTTATGAGACGGCCCCCATATTTCCGTTCTAGCATTTCCACCTAGCAAAAGGAAGAAATATAATCGCTTTGTAACTTGAAGGAAGGTTATAACATGGCAAGTGTTTTCCAAGTATATATATAAAAAAGATTTTAAGATAATTGTCAAGAGCTTTTCATGTTGCTGTATACTGTTTTTGAAAGTAAAACCATGAAGCTCCAGACTAATTACCATACAAATAGAGAACTGGACAGCCACTTGCAAAGTTCACCATAAAAATAGAGGCACAGAAATATGGATACGCGAACCCGTCATATAAAGTTAAGATATTGGCAATTTGTGAGCATACGGGTGACTAAATTTGAGTTTTCAAACATTTAGATTGATGTGCCAAAGTGGACAATATAGGACTCTATACCATATCATACCATATGCTACATTTTGGTAATAAATTCTGTAAGTGGCAACAATCTTACCAATGTTACCAACAATCTAACAATCTTGTGACATGGATGAAAAGCAAGTAGCATAGTTTTACCCAAGCCTGGAATCAGATGAAATCTGAATCTCCCAGACCCTGTAGTTCAGCAGCAGTTGTTCTGAGAGAATACAAACATGCACAAAGACTATATTTTCAGAATTTCTAAAGAAAATTTCAAGTCTTTTATCATTTTGTAATCATATTCAACATTATTAGCATTTCCAATTAATGAAATGAATATGCAAAATAATACACTATAAATCCCATCAATTTAAGCTAGAGAAAAAAAAATCTGAATACCTTTGGAATACTAAGACTCATTAGATATTTTCAGACAATTCCTTCCAAAATATGAAAAGAATCACTTATTTACCAATACATCAATGAACCAGATGAATATCTATTTTTAGTTCCTTTTTTTTTCCAGTATTCAGTTTGTGTCTTCCTGATTAATCTTTGGTGGACTCGTATTATTCACAAACCCAAAACACTCATGATAAGTCAGGATGTGCAGTATGACCCATACTAAATGCGAGCTCTCTGGAAGCTTTTTTGCTTACACACATGCAATTTTCATAACACTCAAGTGACTCAAATGCCATTTCTCCACTCTCCCAAACCCAGGTTCCCTTTTCCATTAGTCTCTATGTTTTATTTACATGCACACACACTCCATACTTGAGGGACCTCTCTAAGCACTGTTTAATCCAGATACTACTGAAGTTCAGTGGGCTTTTTTCCCCATCCTGTGTAACCAGTAGCAGTTTGATGCTACTAAAAATATTCTCTAGCTCACTGGGTCTTCCTTCAGGCATAGCTGAAGTATTTTTTTCCATGCTACTGTGAGATTCAACAGCCCCCATTCTCCTTTCACATTAAAAGAATCTCTCTCTTTTTCTCTCTCTCTCTCTCTTTTTTTTTTTTTTGGAGAGGTTGTTTTTAAATCTGAATCATTGATCTGCTTTTGTATCCAGATGTGTAAAGTTTTATGTATAGCTTACTGGCATAACCAAGGAAACTAGCTACTGCTAGAGCCACTGCTGAAGAAATGCTATTCCGACTAGATCACAAAACTTAGATCAGCTCAGCTAGGAATAATTTTCTATGGTCTGTCTTTAACAAAGTGGGGTTAATATTACTAATGCTAAAGTGAGGTTATATTACATGTTGCCTGAACAGGAAATAAGGTTACTTGTATGGCATTCTGATTATTAAAAAAAACAATGCAACAATTAAGAGCTATCACAACCCTGCCACTGCTCTCATACATTTTCTACCACTGCTATCAGTAGTATACATTAGGTCATGTGTGGTTAATGCATTGCAAGAGATTATTCTGCTGGACTAATCTCAAAACAAACTATGAATTACTCATTAATTTAGTTGCCCTTTCAAAATTAAATGTCAAACCAAAAGAAAACTTGAAAAGCTGGTGTGAAAAAAAATCTAAAATTCTATAAAATAAGTTATTTCAAATTGCTGGACTTCATACATTCCAAAAAGCTTATTGCCCTTTAGGTTCACACAGAAAATGATATCATCATGTATCATACACTAGGGGAGTTTGGTGGGAATTTTAAAACAAGACTATCTGAGAAACTACCTACATGATTTGCTAGACTCATGGCTAAAATTCCTAATACTTTTTAATGCATATCTTGCCTTTGGACAAAGCCTTAAGGCATTTTCCTAAATAGTTTAAATACTTTCTGAGTTGGCAATGAGAGCTTTTAAGGAGCAGAAAGCAACTCTCATATATCAATCTTCATTGAGACGTTTTACTGTGGAGGACTCCCTGAAAAAATATGAAACAACAACTGCAACCCTGATTCTCTGATAAACTGGCATAAAAGGAGAGGCAGAATTAGGCTGCTGCAGTGCAGGAACCTTTTTAGTTAAGCCTAGCACTCGATAGCAACTCCTTAAGCAACATCTAGCAAACACAACTGTCAAAGGTGGAAAGGCAAGTAACATATTAAAGCTCAGAAGGAAGTGTGATTTAATAGCAAAGCTGGCAAAAGTTTAACTTTTGGGAAATCAAACAGCTGGCAAATAAGACTTAACCCATATGAATTTAACATGCCATCAATTTACGACCCAAAAGCAGGAATAGCTCTCTTCCTATCTGCAGCATTTTGCCTGTTTTCATGCTGTCCATGTTCACGTAAGTGTTGGAGCGACCGTGCAATACACCACAAAGATTTGCAGTAAGTAAAGTTCTCTAACAAAAACAGCTGTCACTGAAATCGAGTGTATACTGCATATTTGCTTACTTGAATTATCAATATATTGGTTTCAAAAGATACATGTGGAAATTATACGGCAATAAACATTTTTCAAGTATGATTACATTCAGAGTAAAGCTCAAAAGGTACACGTACATGTACACAGCTTTGTACACGGACACAGCTTCTACCCAGTTCTTAGCACAGCCTGTAGGAGTTTTAGTGGGTTTTACCAACCAGGCAAAGGCCTCGAATTCATCCCACAGGTTTGAAAGTGTGTTAGTGGCCATAATTTCTTCCTTTCTTTCAGCAGCAACAAAGACATCCTGAGTTTAAAATGACTCATTTTCTTAGATAAATATTTTACATTGTTACATTCTTATAAACAATATGAGTCCCAAGCATGAAATCACAATTCCTGGGAGAACTGTTTTTACTTTTAATATTAACATCTTTTAAGAAGGGGGAAGTACAGAGAGTCAAAAAGCTCAGCAATACTATGCTAATATTGAGATAAGCTGGTTACAGGAAAAATGGTATTATCAGCACCACAAATAAAGCCATTAGAAGATTCTTCCTAGCTTAAAGACATGTTGCCTTTTCTATAAATGAGGTAACACAGCTCAAATACCTGCTTATCCTGTAGGTCTGAAGAGAGTTCATAGCTCTCAGAAAGTGATCTTGACCTTTTAATAGCTTCCTCCTCCGCCTGTTTCCGCAGTATGGATGTTGAGTGCTGAAGCTTCGGCCTCCGAGATCTTTGTTGCCCGGGGGAGATGGAATACAGCCCGTAGGCGGAGTGATCGTAATGGTCCGGGCTGAGAGCTGAGCTGTGCGTTATAGGTCCTTGGTGGTAAGCGGATGGACTGTCCAAAGATGTGCCAGTTTCGCTACTCGGAGCCTCGCCCTCGACGCTAGACGGACAAAGGAAAAACAAGAAAATCCTCAAATAAGTCTCGAATACCACAATTCTCAGCAACTAATAGCATCATTTTGCCAGTGTCATTTTATGCAGACATCTGGCACACTGTGTTCAAATGCAAATGCAGTTATTACGGGGTTATGTGGGTACCCTGTCAAATACCATAGTTTTCACTGTAAGCTAAGCAATCTCTATTTTTATTGCAGAGGTCATCTTTAAAGCATGAGTCAAGCAAGGAAATGGAGTTTTCAAGCATTATTTAACTTTACACAGCAATTATTAGTAATATCCTGAGTAACTCACTTAGCAACTGCCATGTAAAATAAATGAAAACTATTCATTTCTTAAAATACTTTGTTACACCCATTTCCAAGTTGGTCTGCTTCAAAACCACAGATGACTATTTGTATCTTTTTCCTTGCTATGACAAATAAAATGGTAGTTTTGTATCACTATATTACAGTTCAATGTTAAATTATTATTTTACCTTCACCCAAAAGAAATTTGGGATTTAATGGAGCTTTTGAGCTACTACTTTCCTAGAAATTGAAGTTGAGAAAAATACCTACAGGAGAAGTCTTATCTATTTCTCTGCTAGAGAAAGAATGCTCCCATGGGATCTTTTTGGCACGCTTTATGGTAAACCATCCCAAGGGATGATGTTTCCAGCTAATGAAAGGAAAATAGTTTCAGGTAGGGAATACAATAGAAACTATCTGGCAAATAAAACACTGCTCTCACATGACTGCTGTTACTGCTAAGGAATAAAACAAAGAAAAATATTTTATATCAAATACTTCATCATACAATTGTGATAATTTCACAACTGAATCTTAGTCAAGGCTCATCCTGAAGTAATGGTGATTCTTTGGGGTGATTTGTATCTGTCTTACAGTCAGACATTCTCACATCACAAGAGTATGTGCACTTCGACTCTTCCACAGTGTCTCTTTTTTGTACAATTCACATAAATATTTACTATTTGCTTCATCCTGTCTACACAGAGCACTGACAGAAAAACAATTTTATTTTTTAATCACTCAAAAGCCTTAGGAAACACACATGTACCCCCACACAAACATTTGCATTTC
>NW_010579504.1:195577-209450 GCF_000705375.1 Tinamus guttatus | reverse complement strand
CCCGCGCGCCGCGGCGTGCGGGGCGCCGGGCCCCGCCGCGGAGCCTGTGCGAGAGCTCCAAGTACGGAGGGCTGCGAGAGGAGCCGCCCCGGCCCGCGCGCCCGCCCGCGCAGCGGGTGCTTCGCCCGAGCGCGGGACAAAAAAAGCCCCTCGGATTTCTCAAAATGTTTGTCTAAACACTTTTTTTTTTTCTATAAACTGAAAGCAGGTCTTTTCTCTGCCCATCAAAATATGACTCTCCCCAAAGGCATTTACAACCAGCTTTACTCAAGCTGGAAATATTTTCAGTCTGCACACATCACTTTTTCCAAAGAGGAAGCTAACAGGAAACTAAATCCCTTTCCCTCAGTGATACAGCTGGCTTTCAACTTAAAAATGATAAATTATCCAGGGCTTTGCTGGCGACATCGAAAATGTGTAACCACTCCTTGGCAACAAACTAATCACTCTGAAGTAGCTATTGAAATAATTAGCATTAAAATGCTTCATATTTTATCTTTCGATAATAAAATACATTTCATCTGCTGACTCATGAGGCCACACTATTTTGTTCATCAGTGGTTCCTAATTAAAAGCCTATTTGAAAACAAGCTCAGCTATTTGTTTTAGAATATAGTCACGTGCAGCAGGAAGCCATGAAGTATCTGCATTTCTCCCTTAGATTCTGTAACTTTTTGTCTTCCACTCCCCTAAATTGGGAACTGTTTAATAATTATTTTACTTAACTGCAGTCTCATGTCAACATTTCAATAATGATTCTCCCAGATGATCACTTAACAACCTTTCTAATGTCATCAACAAAATGCTTACAGCCCTGGTCAAAAAGAATTTAAAAGGGTTTTACCTCAAATTCTAATTAAAGTTTGAGGATTTCTTCCTCATTTTTAACTTGTCTTTTGTAGTTTTTCCAGACATAACTGTGATAAACAAAAATGACTGTAATGCTCATAGGCTCTCATTTGCTCATGGGCCTATTCCCTGCCATCACATGTCTGACCTTTGAAGCGGGGAATTACTTTTGCAACATGCTGCCTCCTGTACCACAGCAGGACAGACCTTACAGCAAGCAGGCCTGCTCAGCTACTACTGCACATGTGAACATTTACCACCCTTCACCCCTTCCTCGTCCATTAATTTTAAAGGAGCAGAAGCTTCTTAAGAATAATTTCATAGAAAGGAAAAATTTTGCTTTCGTTTTAGTGCTACTTCGTGCAGGTTTGTAGAAAGGGAAAATGTTTCAACAAATAAGTCTCATGTGAAGCACTAAAGAAAACAGATTTCGTGGCTTCACACAGAGGCGCATGCGGCAACAGTCCGTACCAGCTCAGAGCTTCTGCCCCCCTTTGCTCGGAAAGGCCACATGTGAGAAGGCTCCTGCGAGCCACGTCCCACCTGAGACATGAGCCAGGCACAGGACGTTTACAAGGACCTTCCATGGATTCAGTGATGTGACCAGTGGCAAATGCCAACACACGCACACACACACACACGGCAGAGGCTCTGCTGCAGGCTTGCAGCAACACCTAGAGCAGACGCCCTTCAATCGGGGAGGCAGCTGGACGCTTCTGCAGTCTTGCACCTTGTAGGGATGAGCAGGTTTCTTTCTCTCCTGCCCTCACCTCCGCAACCAATGTGAGCTGCTACTCTTTCCTTATCTCTTCCATAACCAGAAGCAATTGCTTTCAGAGATTCATTATATGCCAAGCCAGAAAAAAAAGAGATTTACTGTCTATATTTTACAGAAAAACACAGAATGAAGAAGCTAAACAGTGAAAATGGAATTTAAGTATTTAAAAAATTATTGCTATGAACATGACTTTGCATGAACAAAGGTTTAATGCAGACTTATAAAAAAACATGTTTCTTCCTAAATCTCAATTACTTTCTTGGAACAGCAGCCAGCACTGACTGAATCAGTATTTTATCAGAAGCTGACACTGAAGTTTCTGCCTGCATAGACACCAATTTGTAATAACGCTTGGTTTTGTTTTTGTTTTAACAGAATAACACCCTCCACACACACAGACAAACACATACACCATCTTAACAACATTGGGAAGTAAAAAATACAATTTTGCTATTTCTAAAGAAAATGAGCCAGTATTAAACATCAAATATAGCTGGATTCAGGCATTTTCCTCTTTGCCTGCATGCCTTTGGTTTTCCTGCCAAAACTGAGCCACACGCTCCACAGACATTTTAAAATTAGAGTACATCAGCTCCGCGCACGCGAGCAGGATGCGCTTGCTCCAGCAGCAGGCAGCGAGACGAGGGTCCCCTGCGGCACTCGCCGCGTTTGCCCATCGAGCACACGCAGCACGAGCAGCTCCAGCACCACAACTCCCTGCTGGGCCTGAACCAGAGAGCAACACCCTCGTGCAGGCCGCCAAGAGCCCATTTTCTAGGTGTCAAAGCCCACTAGCTTATCTTTAAAATGATACCTACATAAAGATGAAATATACAGCTCAATAATATAAAAGCTTTATTCAGTACTCCCATTTATCCTAAAAAACTCACATTTTACCAGTTGTGAAGTGTCCCAGTGTGCAAGTAAGCTCGTGTGCATACAAAGATAATGAGAACGTATGCCTACTGAAATCATCCACATGTTCAGGCCAGTAAGGCTGTAGATTTTGTTTGGAACTAAAAATAACAAAGAAATTCGACATGCTTCTAAGTAATGTAAAAGCCAAGCCAAAACTGCATGCAACATCCTAAAATAGAACCAAAAGACCCACTGAGCAGAAGAGTAAAGATTTGAGAAAATGATTTTACTAAAGAACATTCTCCAGTTGTTTCAGTCACTAGTTATTTTCATCATTCATCTAAAATGGACTTTCACCAGTGCAATATAAAGACATGAAATTGAAAACAGGCTGTAGTAATTGGATGGTGCACGCATGAGAACCAATCAGCATTATATTTACTCTGTAAAAAATGTGTTTTGAATAATGAAGAGAAGTATGACAACATAGTAATTTGGGGCTTCTACCCTGTAGAAATTGTTTTCGAGGATTATCATCTCCACAAAAGAATGAACAGGAATTCAAAGGTACACCCAATAAATCCTTTTACTTCTAAACAGTGGAAGGTGTGTGCAAGTATTATGAATAGCATATGAGAAACAGTCATTGTTCTAGTCAGCGTCAGATGGCAAAACCATTACTCAGCTTCACCATGACACTACCCTGCTCCGGTTTTTAGGAAGCAGACAACTGTTAAAGCTTCTTCGTGATAGAGCATCCTTTGCCAGACACAGCAGCCGAGACTCCAGGCAGCCTGCAAAACCTGAAGTGAAACAGAACCTAAGCAAGAACTTGCACGGTTAGGATTTCATACAGTGCTGCAACTGTAGAACACTAGCATGAATTGTTCTTCATGAAATTCTTCAAACAAATCTGTCCCTTCTCTACTGTTAGCTTGTCTACTCTTCCCTGAAGCCATGCCATTTATTAGCCAGGAAAAATGCTTGTAAACCTGATTCTCTTTAAGATATATTTACTGAGAGAACAATCCAGCATGCATATTTTCTTCCTTTGTTTGTCACAGAAACATTTCTATCCATAAACATTAACAGGGCATCTACAAATAAGGGATCTAAATATCTTGGGATTCTGCCATATAATTTATGAAATGGATTAAATGCAAACCTAACAGTGAAGCTTCTGACTGAAACATTCATTCCATAAACATGACTCTCAAATAAAACTTCTGTCCCACTCAAAAATAAATATTCTATATAAATATGTGCAAGTGCGCAGGAAGGAAGAAAGGCTGCCTATTTCTTCCACCCAACCACCTCTTTTAAATTTGGAGACTGAAGAACTCCAATCATAACTACTAATTATATATAACCACTTGAAATGGATCCAGCTTCTCTCTACCTAGCTCAGGGAATGCATTCAGAAGCCACCATGGAAGTGGCTCTAAGCAACACAGAGTCTCACTGGCAGCTGTGAGAGCAGCTGCTGTGCTCAGACACCCCTTTTACAAAATCTGGAAAAAAAAACACTTAAAGGGCAAAAGTGTTTAGGTCAAATCATGGCATTCCACACAGGTACAAACATTTAAGAAAAATCATTCCTTTCCTTGTCTTTGCAAGTACAACTAAGTCCTAACTTTAATGAGAAAATTTAAACCACAATTACAAGCAAAACACTGCTAAATAAAACTATGACTCCTCATCTGTAACTCCAAACATAAGTATTCATTTGACAAAAGGGTGCACCCCATTGTTTCAAAGCTGGCTTAGATTTCAGTACCTGTGGTGCATTCTACTATAAATGAGGAGGTGTATTTAATTAAGGCTATGCTGCATGCATTGTATTATCTTCAATTGCCTTCCATAAAAAAAAAAAACTTCATGTAACTTTAAAAAATGCAAAATTAGCCATATGTAGTTCATACAAGCATGTTCTTCAGTATTTTTTCTACCTAAAAGTATTCCCCACTGGAGTGGGAATATTTGAACAGCAGTATATTATTAGTACAATTTGCAAGAGAACAGAAACCAGTTCTCAGGACCACTTCTCTTTTGTACTATTCTAGTAAATAAAAGTCAGTTATATGAAGAACTTACACAAACCCCCCTCAAGTTCAGTAAAAGCAATAATATTAACAAATCAAGCTACCTACAGATACATGCTGCCAAAGTGCAAAGGCATCATGGTGGACAACAGTATTCACAGTCATTGACCAAGGGTTTGATCCAGGAAAGAAATATTGACCAAATTGTTTTGCTAAGAACGCACTTGAACAGTTCAGCTGTTTCTGTATAAAAACAAACCTTTGAATGCACATCAAAGTAATGTCCCAAGTAATGCATCTTATTGAAGTTAAATACTGCAAGAAAAATCCGAAGAGCATTTGCATATTTCTCAGAAGTGAACAGGAACAACTAATAAACCAACCACTTCACTCTGTAGTGTTCTGTGTGACAGAGTGCCAAAAACACCCAGATGAAGTTAAAACAGTCACAGCAACGGAGCAAGAGAGATCAAAGGTCCAAAGACAAGTAGCACTAAGTGATTGCAAAAGTTTCATTTGCCTCTGCTTCAAACCCTGTATTCAGGCTTACAGGAAAACTCCCAACACCTACTGATTCGGACACTACCAACTCTTAATTCTCCCTAAATAACTCCGGTTAAAAACCATTAAAAATCACACACACAAACACATCTCCCTTCTCCACCCACATCTTGACCCACAATTCCACTAACAGTAACGGAGAGCAGGCAAAAGAGACAGGCTTCTTTCCCTTACAAAATCTGGGTAGGCATTAATGTCCCTTTTTTTTGTTGTTTTTTTTTGTTTTGTTTTGAATACAAGGCGCACACAAGCACAATGGCAAAAGAACTAAACAAAAAACTACTCAACACTTTCATTTTTGAGAACACCCTTTATAGCAGATGTAAGAACTAAAAATAGTCATTTGAAGAGAGCTTACTTGAGATTATCTTCAGCTTCCAAGGAGGAGGAGAAACGCTAAACTCCTTATACATCATCTTTGTCTAAGTCAAGCAGTGAAAGCATGTTGACTAACAAATAAGTATCTACTCCTTTATAGTTAAAAAAAAAAAAAAAAGAAAAGAAAAAAGAAAAAAAAAGCTCTTCCAGTTCCTGGTTATTTTCTATGAAGCCTGTCTGGTAAGGAGAACGCTTTATTTTCATTATTTAGCAGTTCAAGAATGAGTCTGACAGTATCAACAGACTTGCACACAGCTTAGAAACATTAACTTCCACCCCAAGTAAGGAAAGAGAATGTCATTCCTGGTTAATCTGGGTTAATCGCCAACAAATACATGTTTGCTTAGCAATGTCTGTATTCCACATTTAATACTTGCTAGAAAAATACAGGGAATGCTATTATCAGAAGGAGACTATAATAATGATTTTAGGCTTTTACCAGGGAGAGAAGTTCTCAAATTTAGAATAGTTTTATAGATTTTTTTAAAAATATTTTATTATTATTATTTAATTTTATGGTCAGCTTTCATGTGTTAGCATAAATAAACCATGCAACAACTAAAACATTAGAAAATATCATTTAGACTTCTGAAGGATATTTACCTTCTTACAGAGAATAATGCTAACAAGTAAGTGTATCTGAGGTACCTAACTATTTAAAGCTGTGAGAATCTACCTACCAGTACAGATTCATTCTGTTCCTCCTGTGTAAATTCTTACACAGGAAGAAGAATTCCACAAATTTGCAGATTCTCGACATAACTGTAGCAGATTTTGACCTCAACTAATTATTATTTATTCAAATATATTATTCAGCATTTTGAATTCTCTTAGTGCACATACAACATACATTTCAGATAGTAACATGTATTCTAATGTTCATATAATCTCGACTTGACCTTTATACAATGCTAATTTTAAAAACAGAGATTTAGTTTCTACAGCTGAGAAAGAACTGATCTGTATGCACAGCTGAAGCAGCATTTGCTGTAATGCAAAAATCCTCAGCCTCATATCCCAACCAACCTTGTGTTTCACCTCTGCTGCGGCTTCAGCTGTTGTGCCACACCAATCGGAGGAAGAGGTGATGATGAAAGACACTAAGAAACCTGCTTGCTGGCAGTTAGACAATATTCTTTGTTTCACACTTTTTAGGCCAATAAAGCACTTTTTAAGCATGAATTAAAGATCCTTAATAAAAATGCTATGTACCAAGTGAAAAGGTGTTCTAAGCACTGAAATTTAATACATGGAAAAAATATCTCAGAGCAAATGTACTTGATAAAGTCTATCATTTGACTCATTTTAAACCTTTAGCTCTTTACTATTTGAAATAATAATAAATAAGGTACAGTATACAAAGCTGGGGAAAAACTTTGAGCAGAATGGCCTTTTTCTTCACGAACATCTGCACCCTGAGGCAGAGGGAAATTAAGAATCATCAATAAAAGGGCATGTTTGGAGAGCCCATGCAACAGGAATGACAAGAAAATCAAACATTACTTTATGCTGGATAAAGCCATGATCACTTCACAACTGTATTTATTTTAGGCCATATTTTCCACTTACATAGCAAACAAACATTACACACACGCACACACACAAAAGCAAAAAAAAACACCTTATTTGGAACAAGCAAAGGATCCCATTTCAGTTAGTTAATAATACAAGGGCATTAACTACTGAAGGGTACTTTGAAAGAGTATGACTAAAACACAGAATGTCTTGTTCTCTCACTCGGATTGAAGTAGTGATCTGTGAAAGTTCTTCCTCTCTTAAATTTAAGAGCAGAATGGGAAGGACTGGCCAACTTCTAGCAGTTTCTAGCACTTGTCTGGATCCTCCCTAAAGTTACAGGTAAATGTTAAGATGTTCTAAAGCAATATACTTACAAAAAAACAAAAACCAAATATGAGATGAACTGCTAATGGTCAAAACAGAAAAAGAACTTTGATTTGTATGTACACACACATACTTACACATGTTAATACCTATATGTGCATACATAAATATTGCTCAATATAAACACTATGCAAACCCAACATTTTGACTTCCTACCTTTTGTTTGGTGTGTGATGGAAAGATAAAAAAACTATTAAGTGAGAAAATAATGTAATTTCAACATGCATAAATGCCTACACGCACTCCCGGCACATAAACACATACAATCTCCCATCTGGCAGGAAAGAAAACGGATGAATGAGAACACAGAAGCCCTTTTCCTGCTTCCAATGAAGTTTACAGCTTTGCCATTGACTTCAGTGAGAAGGGGAACTGGTCTTGAGCACTCCTCGCCCACTGAAAAGAGGGCTTTACTGTAACTTACTGGAACAGAATCACTGCTAGAACAGTCTTTAATCACAAACAGCCTCATGAAAGTGAGATTTTTATCCTCTGCAACACACCCTAGGTTTGTATCAAAATGTAGAGTACATAAGAGTTAAGGAAACAATATGGTAAGAAACTTCATGTTTGCAGTACGGAGTTTAGTAGTAAAGAAAATGTTTTAAACATTACTTAGATTCTGAACAATGTGTTCAAACACAGAATATACTTGCAGACATACTGAGAAAGACATGCAGCTCCTTACTGCATGTAAATCTATAGTCAGTCCAAACAAGACCCCAGAAGATTACATACAGCCTCTGAATCAGTTGAAGAGCTGACGAACGCATTTTCTCATTCACAAACATCCTTCCTTTTACATTTCCTCCCCTTTATGCTGAGCCTGTACATTTTAATAGCTCTTTCTCTGTTAGTAAAGAATTAAATGCAGGCTTTCAGTAGGAGCTTGACCCTCCTCACTGATCACAATAAAAAAGTAACTCAGGTAGTAACTCTTGGCTCAGCAACCTGTAAATGCTACTTCAAAACCTGCTGTAAGCCAAGAATTTTCTACTTACAAAGCCTGTATGTTATCCATTTTTAAGTTCTGCCTTTATTATGAGCAATATTATAAGCAACTTTGAAGCAATGCTTAACACTAGAGAGTTATTGCACACACACAGATCTAAAAGCAGGAAAAGCCCCCAAAGCAGCCTCGTTTGGATGCAGGGGGCAGATGCCCAGTATAGCCCTGTAATTCTTGGCCCCAGGAGAGGCCTGGTGACCTCTCCTGGCTTCTGCTGATAGGACCCGCTTGGGCTGGGGACCACAAGCAAGGCTAACAAAGGCTTCCCCCACCCTGTCCTGTGTGAGAAGGGGCTGTAATAGCAGGCTCCATGATTTTGTGGGCATTGCACTCAGCTGGTGTCAGCAAAAGAAGGATGATGCTCCAGCTAGAAGATGCTCTAGCTAATGTAAAGACATTTTGCATCATTTCTTCTGAAAAGTCAAGTCTAGAAGAATGGAGAACTTGGGTTCACTACTGGTTCACTAAAAGGTGCGGGGGGAAGGGAGAGGTGTGTGTCTTGAAGAGTTTGCATCATTATTAGACTTTATGGGATCTTCATCTATAAGAGTGAATTCTTAATTCACACTTTCTTCTACAAAATGCTCTTTTAGGACAACAAGAAAAGTTCAGCTTCTGAAAACAATAGCCACCTTTTTGGTTACCAAAAATGAAATATCATACAGGCTCTCTACACACACATTTTGCCAGTGTCAATCAAAAGTCAGAAGCATGTGTAGCACACTGCCCTGTGACAGCACGGGAAAGCCTGGATTTTCTTCTTCTGGATCAATCTAATGCAAATCATCTCAATGTTTTATTAACAATAAGTCCAAGACTGCAACGAGTTGCAACCATTTCCAACTATTACCAGTAGATGCCGAGCAATCATCTTTCTCCATCAATTCCACAAAATATTAATAGATTCCTATGGATGCTAAGTGCTCAATAGTTCAGTTCTCCATAAACTTGTCGCATTATAATCAGCTCCTTTTTGAAACCACTGTTCCTCTCCAGTGCTTCACAGCACTGGCATCTTATAAACAAGGGTCACAGAATAAAATGCAAGAAAGGAATATATAAACAACAATAACAGACTTTCTTTTGAGGCCTCAAGAGTAGCAAAAAATGTTATCTAACATTCAACACCCTGTGAAATGTCATTAACTTCAAAGCATGAATCTCACCCCAGTCACCTCCGGGATGGAAATTCAGCTGCTGTTTAACAGCGCAGCACAATTGTGCAGAGCCACATAAGAAGGAACATAATTTTTATTCCCAATTGAAAGAGCAGGGAAAATTTAGGCTGAAAGAAAAGCTCCTGTTTCAGCTAGTAAGCTGAAGGATGACCAGAAAGGCAGATGTTTAAGCAGGCTGTTCCTTTAGAAGTAGTGACCACTCCAAGGAACTGCAGCAGGATCAGGCACATGGCTGTCCATTTCATTTAGGTGGTGATTTCTTCCACACGACCTCCACAATGACAGGGAATCACTGTCATATACATACATATATATACATATATATATATATATATGCTACCTGGATATGCGGCCAATGCTCACAGCTACCGCTATATTGAACTCCCTAACTGGTCTGAAACTATCAGATCAAGTTTGGGCCATTCTGGTATCAAGCTGGTAGGAAAAATTATAGAGTGCCAAACTGTGAACTTTTCCCTAGTGTAGATTAAAAATTACCAGTAAGTATTTCTGTAAAAGATACCAAATATTCTGAGGTTGTATCTTCTTCCCTTTACACTGCATGAAGATGACCTGAAAGGTTGCACATATATCACCAAACAGAAGGAGCTTTTTGTTTTGTTTTTCTCTCTTCCTACCAAAACATTTAAACTCATGGTATGTCTATCCTGCTAATCCAACAGACTTTAGGGACAACTGAAGTTTTAGGGCTAAACAATGTAAATTCCTCCCCAAAAAAGGTTAATCACCCTTCTGATTCTTCTTCTACTGCCTGCCCCATATTTAGCCATTTATATTAAGACAAACCAAATCATAACCATTGCATTTTGCTTGTGCTTGCACAACACAAAGCAAGAGGGAACTGGGTCCTTTGTTTTTAAGCACAAGTTTAACCCAGATGACACTGAATTACAAAAAAAATCTGATTAACAGATATACAACATCAATTTCCTGTATTAAATTTATCAAAGCCATCATTCTAATTTTCTGCTTCCCTTGCACAGACAAAAAGGTTTGATATTTTTAGTCACACCAAATGCTTTTTTATATAAAGACATCTGCGCAAAAAAAATAGTCTTTTGTCTATTATAAGGAAGCAAAAGATTTGTTTAGCTAAATTTGCAGTCGCCTTTAATGTAATACTAGGGCTTTGTGCTAGAGTGGATTAAAGCAGCATCTGTTCTTCTCTGGAAATCTGCAGGCAAATCACAGCAGTGCAGTAAACTTGTCATCTCTATCTGTACCCTAACTACTATTGTTCTTCTCCCAAAATAAACTCCAGCAAGACATAAGAAATGTTACTGGAATGTACTTAAGATATTTTTGATTAATAAGTGCTGCTAAAAGCCCATGATCAGTAATTACCTTTGCAGAGCAAAGCTATATGAATTAAACAAAATCTGTATTTACCTAAGTTCTGGTATTAGGTGACAATATACAAGAAGCTAAAAATTAACTTTCCAATTCTTTCAATTTTTTTTAGGCTATGCAACAAAAACGTTGAACCAAAACTGAAAATATAAATTTGGCTGTGGCCCGTATTCTGTTTAAACACAAATGAAATTTAAACAAAACATTGCTAGCAAAACCAATATACCAACATATTTTCTTCCCCAACTCTTATGATTCATTTACTCATAACTCCAGCTGTTCTTCTGTTGATCAGGTGCACATCCTCATATATTTAATGTAACAAATAGTGCAATCAGGGCTCCATATTGACTACAATTTCTGAGATCTCCTGCAGCTCTCTTATTAAATAAACATAAGAAAAGACAGTGACTGTGATTAAAATATGTCTACTCAGAAATTAATGACAATGTTGACGTTGATTCTGATGGAAAAAAAGAATTATGTAAATGCTGAAGGAGTAAGAGAATTGCATCCTTAATGTCTTTCACGCATGATGGTCAACCCTTGCAATGGAGAGGCGTAACAAGCACAACTGTTTTATCCACCTCAGGTGGTGATCCTTCACGTATTTGAACACAAGGAGAATGGGCAGGTAGGAAGAATTATTCCTTTGCACGTGCCAGAATCTGTCAAAAAGTGCGAGTCAGGTGAGGTTATGAAAAAGAGAGTGGATAAGTCAGCTGTCTTCCTGCAAGAATGCTAGAATTCTCTGAAGGCCTAGCAGATAACTTCCAGGAGAGCTTTATGACATTAGTATCTCAAAACAAACAAGAAAAAATGTCCTAGAAGTGGGCTAAACTAAATTCTACTCATTAAGAGCATGGGAGCTGAGACTATAAAGTTAAGGCAATGCAACAATCTAACACCATGGAGCACATGACAGGATGTATTGTACTAGGAAAGCAGGCTCAATTCTAGCTTTTTTTTTTTTCCTTTTTTTTTTTTCCTTCAGTGCTCAGCTGGAGATGCCTGAAGTCTGAGTTTCACAGGTGTCAAATATGAAGAAGCACAATTGAAATCTGAGGACATGCTAGATGCCTAGAAATAGCATTTCTACAACTGCAGGCAAGTATTGGGTTTGGTCCAGAATGACACTTGCATCTACCAACTGGGGACTGGCTACTTTGAGGCATCTTTCAGAATCACAGACACTTCAGGCAAAGGCACTTTGCAAACATGGTCAGAATAATCTTACAAGTGTGTTGATCATCCACATAAGTGTGAAACCTTCCTCTTTAGAAGTTTGATTTTTTGACATTTCATCATTGCACTTCAAAGTAAATCTCATCAGTATAAAGCATAAGACAAGCTGTGTTTCAAAAGTTGTTGTTCCAGTCTTAATCCCGACACCTCATATCTAGATCCTCAAAAAATCAGTTCCAAGTGAGGGATTCATTATTTTCATGATGAAGACTAAGCATCTGCAGGAATACCTTCTATGACTCCCATGAACAAAAATGCAATTCTTTCCAGACAATTTTCATTTTGCAAACATGATATGGTCACCAAGAAAAAAAAAGAAAAAAGAAAAAAAAAAAAAAAGAACACATAAGGCAGCAGTGCTGTCCATCCTAAAAAATTGCTCTTCAATTTTCAAGTGAAGCACCCTATCAACTGTTAGTGATCGTACCTTCTTCATCAGAGAAGGGCCGCTTGCCCAGCAGCCAGCAACAACAGCTCTTCATGCCAAATGCTAGGGATGCTCAAATATCAATTTGCAACATGAGCAACAAATCAGAGTACTAGTTCAAGTTTGTAGCTGTACTTATAGGTGAAAAAATGAATCCTTTGGGTTTCCTTACCTGAAAAGAGCAAATTATTCAGCAGAACCAAAACATAAAATGCATATTAACCACATCAGGATTTCCTGGCAGCTTCTGAAGTGGGTACGAAACACCAACTCTGTTGCTGAACTCTCTATTAAACACCACTGGTTAACTCAGCTCTTGTAGCAAATTCGTATCTTTGGCAGTAACAAATTATTTCATGTAAGCACAAACATGAAACACCTCACACAGAACGGCAGGGCTGCCTCGGCCACCTACTCCGCTAGGAGAACAAAGGCTGCCGGATGACAGCGCTGCCACCGCCACCAGCAATTCCTGTGATTTGAACAGGGGATCACAGCAACAAAACGAGTTTTGTACCAAAGGAGAAGTAAAAAGGGGTCATTTTAATCTGCAAGACTGAAGCTCTCCAAAAGCGCTGGACAGATGTCATGAGCTCGGCGTTTATGGAAAGGGTATCTGCCACAAGCACCCGCGGCTATCTGAGCCGAGGGCTCAGCAATTCTTCTGCTAAGGCAGAATAATCAAGCTCAACTGAAAGGAAGGGCACAGCAATGCGCAAAGGGAGGGGAAAACAGCCCCAAACAGCGACCATGTAGCAAAATAACTGTATGCACACAGGCCATGTCATTAAAGCAACATGTGCATTATGTTATGCAGCAAACCATGCAACTGTAACGTCATTTATGCAAACATTACTGGCATTTCCAAATCCACGCAGCAAACTTCCCATCTGAACTTCATTTTCCCAAGGGTAAAAACTGACCTGAGGATTTTTAAATATGTGACTGCAACCTGTACAGTAAAACCTTTTTCTTATGACAGAAACATTTTCCTTGCACAGAAAGGACATTTTGTATTCATATACAGCCACACCGGGTTGAATCACTTCTTTCTTTTGTATTACTTTCACACACGCTTTAAAACGTTGAATATATTAAAACAGAGGGTTCTTTAACAGCAGCCACTTCAGGATGCAACCGAACTGTTTCCCAAGCAAACTTTACAGCGTGCGGAGCCCCGCAGCGACACGCGAGGGGTCCTGCTCAGCCCGCGCCGCGCGCCCGCACTCCACAAAGAGGCGCGAGGCGCCCGGCTCGGCGCCTCAACCGCCGCCA
>NW_010579504.1:172403-195411 GCF_000705375.1 Tinamus guttatus | reverse complement strand
CCCGAACGAGAAATGGAGAGAAAACAACACAAAATAACACAAAGTGACACAAAATCCGGCAGGTTTCACGTGTCGCGGTACCAGTCGTATGCCGCCCCTGGGAGCGGTGGGAATCTTACCCCTGAGATAGGGGGCTCTGGCCCTGTGGAAAGCCCTAGGAAAGCGGCACAGGACCACAAGGCTAAAAATGTTCCACGTTCCCCAGAACAGAAAAAAATAACTTAGCTTCTAGCTTCTTTTTAATAAAATCGCAACGCAGTGGCAGCAGCTGTGCTGGTGGCAAGTATTCCATTAATTTCTCACAGTCTCTTATTGCAAGGCACACAGCTCGGCAAGGCAGTTCAGCCACTCTGTCAGCACCACAGTCACAATAGCCTCTAAATTTTCCCACTGTTGTTCTGAATCACAGCACAATAATCCACAAGATTACTTTCAATAAAACGTTTTCTCTATATATTACACTACTTAACACATCTACTTTAGCAAAACTACTTGTGGTGCTTCGTGATGCTTCCCAAGCCTTTCTCACCAAAGCCCAGCAAAGCGAGGTGTCCACAGCACCCTCAGGAGCACCCCAGCTCCACCACTCATCCTTCCCCACAAACATCTCCAGATAAACTGCCTGTCCCTCCTTACCACGCAGCAGGAGCCCCTCTACCCCTCTAAAACACACAGCTTTGCAGGGAACTTGCTATTTCTTTGGGAGACCATTCTTAGAGCTTTACCACCCAGGCGAACCTCCAGCACGAACCCAGCAGATAAACAGTGCTACCTACAGGTATAATGAAGTTAGTGTTTTGAGCGAACAGGAAGTCCCCTGTAGTTTTACCCTGCAGTAATGCAAGGGAGCAAGATGGGCTGGAGTTTCCTATGAAAACATTTAGCAGGGTCATCGGAAACGCTTGCTTTCCAAATAAGTTTCTCCACACCCAAATAAACACTGTGTCTATGCACACTGTGCAAACGGCCTGACCGCAGACGCTCCTGGGCTCCGTCCCATGCCAGGCACTGGGAACGGGAAGCTAATGAAGAAAACCAGCACCCTTCCTGTAGGGCGTTTTTCTGTTTTAGTTTTTGGAAGCTCTCCACAAAAGGCTTCATTCATAACCAATTGCACAATGTTTGCTGAAGTTTTATGTGGGGACTGAGCAATTTGCAGTATACTTTTTAGGAATAAAAATATTTCAGCAAATAAATGCTGCCTGATCTCTGCAGTTTGGGGGAACTCCACAGTACTGAAAATGTTGCTCAAACAGATCTGGTAAAGAAGGAGCACAAGGACTTGTATATATAATTACTTGTATATACTGGTACTGTATACACAACACCCCATTTCTTTATAACACAGACTATGGCAGCAGATCACATCTTCCTCAATGATAAAAGAATCAAAGCAACTTCGCTTAAGCCCAGTTAAATATTTAGATCCAACACGTGTTTTGCACAGGTTCCTAGGGAGGCACTGGGCATGGACGCCACAAAGCACACAAGCACTGCTCTGCCTGGCTTTACGCGAGGCTGAAAGGTGTTAAAGACAGACGTGCCTGTAGCCACGGTGTTGACAGCGGCGTTAAAGGCAGCCGACAGCGTGCGGCTCTTTGCACCGGCCGTGCGGCCTGGCCAGCGCTGCCTCCACAGCCCCTTCTGGAACTGCAGCCGGGACTTCCCGGGGAAGTCGAGCCTCGGACACACAGCCACTAGCAGCAGCCCCACGTCTTCTGGTCCTGACTCAGTGCCCTCCCACATCAATCGTGCCCTCTTCTAGGAAGCAGAGAGGGATCCAGAGCAGGCAGAGTTGTACACAGGTCAGCTACTGCAAGGAAACTGGTTACCGAAGGAGGAGCCAAGGGCAGACAGTTTTAGCACAGGCAATAAAGGAGAATACGTATGGAACGGGCAGCTCAGATGGCAAAAATAGTTACAGAATTCTTTAAAGAAAAAGCTTTTCCAAACCCATTTCAAACACAATCTTCCTTCAACACTGGTGGGCGATACCAGCATACCTCTTGTTTCCGGTACCACTTAATGTATTGTCAAAGCTTCTCCTTTCCTCCCTCAATCTCAACAATTCTCCAATTTGTTTTTTAATAATTCTGCTGCAATGTTTCTGTATAATCATTTTGCGTTTTAGTGGCAGTCCTTAAAACCTAAGGTAGCCATTAAACATCCAGATCTTGTATATATTCAAAACATAATTACTTTCACGTATTCTAACAGGGGGAATTAAAGAAAAACAAATTCTTGCTGCACTAGGCAGATGGCCTTGTGGTTTGCAAGTCGAGACAGCCTGATGCAATTATTTTTGGAAAGCTTTCTTTAAATGTTTGTTTTTAAACATTCCCAGACCATCTTCACTGAGCCATAATCCGTTCTGCATAAACTCTCCTCAGTCAGGTAACAGGTTGTGATTAGGCTTAACTTTTTGGGACGGTTTTCTCAGGCACGTAGCTGTGTGTTTTTACTCTCCTGCCTAGATAGGTGCAGTGTTGTGTGCCAAGTACATCAAGGTGTTGTTTCAGGCCTCGGAAAAAGGGGTCGGGGAGGATTTTCTAACAGCACAGAGCTAATGTGGGTTTTTATACCTCTTTATCCATCTGCTCTGTGTAGGAAGCTTTGGCACAACCAGTAGGACATGCGGGGGCTCCTATAGACTGTTGTTTTCCAGCTGCCATTTGGCACCTAGCTCACATTCAAACTGCCACCAAGATACTGTGGATATGTGTGCTGCAGGGTAAGAACACAGGAAATTAAGTTGCTGTATCTTAGTATCCTTATCCCCAGCAATTTCTGGGAGCAGAATTAATAGTACAACACAAAGTTATATTTGCTCCACTAAAACAAAATTGAGTTGACTTAAGAAAAAAATAAGTCACTAGGAAATTTCTGTACAACAGGAAGCAAACAAAGATTTCAAACCATGAACTTATTTTCACTAGACCTGGGCAAATCTTAAGGAGGTGAGGGACCCTGAAAGCAGCGCGGCACAGGGCACAGCAACGACAGCAGCCGCAGCGGATTGACGGCTCGTTCACTGTTCTCCCTCGTCGCATTTGGTACCATCCCCATCATTTCACTGTGCCCAGTAAATACCAACAGCACACTTACAAAGATGGCTCCATGTTTGTAACTCTTATTATATTTAGTAATGTCTCAATAGAGAATGCCATCCTTAGAATAGTCAATCTGTCTTGCTGAAGCTAACCACATTTTGTTTCGCGGATGGAAATATAATTAAACCTTAATTTAAGTACAGCACACTGAAATTTTGGGCTATTCAGCAATTTACATAAATCACTGTTATTTAAAGTGTTAATAGCTAAGATAGGGTTTATAAGCCCCTAGAGTGCAACAAACTCAATTTGTAATTAAGAGCACACAGTAATTTGTATAACATGTCATCTAAATCCACAGTAATTATGACCCTGCTTAAGAGTAATTCGCAACTTAATCACATTTGATACACCATTATTTCCAAGACCTAATGGGTAAATGGGTATTTTTGCATTTTACTTGAATGAATTTTTCATTTTGCTTGAATAAAAGCAAAGGCTTATCCAGAAAACAAAGAGAAAAAAAGCTACCAGGGAGGACCTTCTTCAGAACTTAAGTACAACGGGTAACTGTCCTATAATAAAATGCATACACAGATCAAAATGTTATTCCTCTCATGCTGGACTTTTGGGAGATGTTAGTTCATCTGTTTCCTTTAATCCAATTAACCTCTTGAAACAAACTCACTACCCCATTACATGGCTCTCCCTCCCCCTCCTCCATGAATTCTCTGTTTCTCATAGTCTCCCTTCACCCAATAAGCCAAATGAAAAAGTCCTTTAACAAAAATTTTTTTAAAAAAATTGTGATTTAAAAAAACTGTGTTCCAAGGGTGTGCACATGAAATGCTCTTACTCGATATTGTTTTGACGTGTCATGATTATCAACAAATATTGATTCTTTAACTGTAAAAAAAAAGCCAGTATACAGTGATAATTTTTTCCATAAGATCTGGAGTTTCATATAAATTATCCAATATCCCATGCAGTTCCTAATATACTCTCCATAGTTTCACATTCCCCAAACATATTTCTTACCACATCTCCTATAAAAAGTGCTTCATTTCCTTTGGTAGTGCCCTATTTTTTTGTTTTTATTTTTTTTCCTTCTTTGAATTGATACATAAAAATCAATGTTAAAACAATAGCTACAACTTTGCTTTATTTTTTAACCGATCTTACAATGTCTTTAAATAAACACATCTGGGAAAAGGCTTTATGGTGTCTGTTGCCATGGAGTAGGCAAAACAATGAATCTTTAGAGTCATTTTGCTCTTCTAAGAACAGATCCAAAGCCTATTAAGGCAATGGAAATCTTCCCTCACTTCAAGGGGATGTAGACTAGAAACTGCACTTTTCAACTACGTACCTCAAAAGAAACCCTTGCAAAAAAATAAACCAGCATTATCCCTATGTGAAAGATGCAAACACCAAAGCACAAAGAACATAAGCCCTAACAGAAGAAAGTTAGAACAACTTTTCAAAGTCACCTTGCAGATCAGCAGGAGAACTGAAAATGAAACACGAATCTATACATTCCTGGCCTTTTACCATCTTGCGTAAACAAGATACTCTGGTTTACAGCAGAGAAAAAAAAAATGGTCCAGCACTGGCTTCTGAATAGAAGCCCTGCTGGAGTCTGCAATAAACCCTCCCCCTAAACCCTGTTTAGGAGATTTGGATAAGGGGCCTAGTTTTGGAACAAAAAAAGTAATTTTCATGAGGATAAAGATGTGCCAGGATGCAATGCAATGTGCAATGTGTAAGTATGCAAACCAGACAACTATGCAAACCATAGCAGGCTGTAAAATGCAGACAACATTTTACAGAATAAAAAAGCAAGCCTTAAAGAGGATTTGATCACAGTCAAACCCTGAGACCAAAGCCAGGATTCCTGATGCAAAACTCTCTGCTGTCAATACTATGAACTGATTTTGTCCCTCAAAGCCAGTCCTACAAACCCTCTTTTGTGCCAAAAGCAAGTGTAAACAATGTTATCTGCTGCACTCCCATAGGGACTGACTACTCACATCCCCAGAAACAGCATCTGAAACGGTGCTAGACACAGCTTGAATTTAGCACAGGGCTTATGATTTTCAGAAAACTGATCACCTTGTTTTTACCTTCTGTGGTTGTGCCTCTGCTCCCCTCAGCGCGGCTCACAGCAGTGCTCACTTCTGGCGTGCCATAAAATTCAGCAGTTATTCGAAAACTGTGTTTCATTATATTACCACCAAAATATTCCAGTTTCTTTAGACAGATCCACAGGCATGCAAGGTGATTATTTCTTTGTGCGTGACCTCTCTTTTGAAGAAATTTTTGCAGGGGGCCCTGTCTGCCATGGTCAGTGCCTCCAGGGCTCAGTCCAGTGGGGAAGCTGTACCCGGGAAGCAGAGGCTGCAACCTCGGTCCATTGCTGAGAGGTGCTAGTTCTTCAGGAAAAGCCGCCTTCCTCCCACAGATCCGCTGACAGGAGGAGAGTGGATGCCTGGAGACCCCCCACCAGGGAAGTACAGATGCAGACCACGAGCCAGAGAGCCTCTTCTAAAAGAGGTTCATCTGTGAGCCAACGAAGGCTGTTCAATTACTAGAAATAGTAGATCAAAATAGAAGAAGGAAGAAAGGAAAACCTTTGATCCGCTTTTACGGGCAGGACTCTGTACTGTGAAACCAGGTAACTGGGGTTTACAGCTCTGCCGATACCACTATACGCATAACGGCGCTTTGTGTTGTGGGCACAACGCGCACGGCAGAAGCACCTTCCTCTTCCCCACTTCTGCCGTCACATTAGTGCTGCTGAGCCTGGGCGCGCAGGGCAGGCACAGGAGGGCTGCGGCGCTGCCGGAGCCGGGAGCGGGGCCTGCGGGCGGCCTGGAACCGCGGAGCGGGAGGAGCAGCGGAAGCGCCAGCCTGCAGAGCGCAGCGCCGAGCACGGCGCCCCGCCAGCCTGCGCTGAGGCCAGGGAGCCTTCCCGGGGGAAGGCTGCAGCCGCGGGACCACCGCGAGCTGCCGCTGCCACCGACAGGCACGCGGCCACCTGCCCTCCGACCGCGCTTCTGGCTAAAGAGCTACATCCGAGCGAGATTAGAATGGAAACATCCCAATGGCTTGTGTCATTGCAGTATTACTGAATACAACTGCTAATAAAAAAAAACAAAGGGATTAACTGCAGTGATACCCAATGCTCCCTCTACAGTCTATGTAATGGTTAACACACGAATAAAGTATCATCAAATGAGGTTGGGCAAAACATGAACACTGAGATGATTCATACAATCCAGCTAGCTCAGGCACAGTGTATTAACACTCTTGAAACACCTCGTGTAAACCAACTAAAAAGAACCATTCTTTTATACATATTTATACACACACACACACAATCTACGTTCCCCGCAGCCTTCATCTACTCTCTCAGTTTTACGGCAGTAATAATGTGCTTTCTGGGAAAGGAATTTTAGGGGGATTAATGGCCAGCCAAGATTAACAGTGCTTGGTTATGCTTCATATAATCAACATCATCTCAATAGCTCTCAATCCCCAAGAAAAACGTACTTTTGTTTGCTTAGAATTTAATAGACTTTTTTTTCAGTTTAACAATTTACAGTTTTGTAACAGGAGTAAGCTTATGGGTGCATATTGTGCATTAGGCACACACTAAGTCAAGTGCAAAAATGAGTGGCTACTTTCAACACGGCTATACTACAGTTTCTATTTCTGAAAAATTCAGAATTGTGTTTCTTTAGACAAAAATGTGAAGAATCACAAGCCCCACAAATACTACCTGAACATGTATGAAGATAATTACTAGCTAGCATTAAAATGCATATTTGAATGCTGCTAACTGATGCTCTCTATGATATAGCCTTCATATTAGCATTTGTGTCCTTCCTCTGGCTCTGCAGAGCACGGAGCAGGCATGTGCACAGTGCACACCATGCACAAGGGCATTTTCCAGGAGTTATCCTGCAGTAACATTCCAAACTCAGGCATTTTTCTACTTGATGCTCAGCTTGGGTTACAGTTGTTTATTTTGATACCAACCACTAAGTTTGGACTATGTTATTACAACGACAAACATCACTCTGTGGCACTAGTGTCCCACAGATAAATAAAATAGTTTTTTGAAGTCAAATTTTAAGGTAAAGGCATCTCAAGAAGTCACCTCTTTACCAACTGCTTGCTTAAATAAATGAGGAGGGAGGAGGTTCCAGGGCGGGTCTCATTCTTGACCTAAGGAAGTTGCATTTGAAAGCATTTTGGTAAAATAATGTAAGAGTTTCCGTTTTAGTGCATGATTATGCAATATGAAATCTATTAAATCAGGAAGGGAATTTATCTACAACTACATTTTACCTGTCAAATACATCAGAACAGAGACACACTGTATACCTGACTGAAATAAAAGACTTAATGCAAATGCAGAAACGTTTATGGACAAAATACTTTGTTTTGGCAGCTGCCCTTTGCGGGCGAACTCACCGAAGCTGCCGCTGTCCTGCGCGGGCAGCAGCGCCCCGTTCCGCAAAACGCCCTGCAAGTGGCACGCTCAGAGCTGTGTGTGCAATGCAGCAGAGGGGGATCACCAAGGAAAACAAAAACCCCAAACCACATTTGCCAAAAATCATACAGAAAAGTAAGTAACTGAGCTAAGGTCACCCTATATATTTATATCCCAGGAAACAGCTGTGCCAATGACAATACCTCTCTGTAGTAACGAAGAACGAGCATCTGCTAATTGCACAAGGCCCTGAACTCGACTCAGTAACCATAAAAACTCTCATGTGGACAGGCTGCAAGCGGGGAGTGAAGAAACAGCATTTACCCCTTACAAACAAATACTGACTGCTTTCCAAGGTAGCATTTACAGCTAATAAAGCCTTTGAATGCTATTTTGTTTTGAGACAGATATAAAATAAGCAAAAATGCAAGAGGAACCAATATGCACATTTCAGAAAAGAAGCGTTCCTTCCTAGAGCAGGATAAATAACATTAAAAAAGGAATATATTTGCACTGCAATTTTGTGCAGTGGAGGCCGGAGGGCTCCTCTGCATGCAGCCTAGCACATTCACTGTCCTCTCTATCAAGCTGTGAAGAATTCCTAGAAAACAGACCCAGCAGCACTGCTGGCCTCTTACAGGAGGGTGGGACACGCTCTGCCTTATCCTTGCAGAGCGAACGTGCAGCCCTGCCCAGCTCTGAGCTCCAACGAGGCTCCGACTTCTCATATCTGAAGATAGACCCATGAGGCAGCCCCTTCCTGAACTTGAAAGCAAAGAGGCGACATTTGAAAGACTTGGATAATGCTCAGGTACCTCATTATTAAACAAGAGAGGAAAGAAATCACCAGAAAACATCGAATTAATTTTATACTGGATTTTACTCCCCACACATCAGGAATTTAGAAGCAGGTTCTGTATGACTACAGAGTAATAAATTTGAGGATAAGAAGATTTTTACCATGTGTCCCATCGCGCTCCCTGGCTCCTCCCCTGCTGCCGGGGCAGGACAGAGCGCTCGAGGCAGCAGCGAACGCGCGCGGCGCCTCCAACGGCACCTCGCCTGGCGCGCCGAGCGGGGAACTCACGCTTTGAAACTCCTCGCTGCAAACCGCGGCACCCGGCGAAGGTGCCAGGCTATCCTCCCCCGGCAAATGCCCCCAGAACTACTTACGCTTGCTGACGGGTTTGGTCCTGCTGCTGCTGGCGCCCAGCGACGCTGAGGCGGCGCGCGGGAGCCTGCCCCGTCTCGGCTTCGCGGCTTGCATCACGGCCGCCCGGCGCTTGTGCAAGGCCTTGCGAGCAGGAGCGCCACCAGAAGCAGCAGCCCGTCCGCAGACGCCTCGTGCAGGGCACGTTTGCTCTGAACGAGCAGGACGTTTCCCTCGCGCGCTTCCTCGCGGCCCTGCGCAGCTCCGGACCTGCCCTTCCCGAGGGCCGTGCTCCGGCTTGGCCGCACGCTGCCCAACGAGACAGCGGCGAGGTGCCCGTGCTCAGCTTTCACCTGCGAAAGCTCTCGCGTGTGCCAGCCCAGTTCTGGATGCAGACTAAGACAACCTTTTAAAGACACATGTTTCTCCCTGCCCACACACCTGGCCCAACATAAGGCAGCAGCACCTGCCCTCCCTACGCTCCCACCTACCCAAAGGAAACGGCTGCTGACTGCAAACACACTCGGATCTGAGGACAAAGCAGAGGACTTGCACCACGAACCCATGTCCGATGTGTACTTAAGTCACTGCTTTCAAAAGGCAAGATAAATCATCACATTTTACCACCTGTAACAGAGACTGCTTTGCAATGCATGGCACTAATGAAGGCATGTTTAACTTTAGATGGACATCTTGCCCTACTGCAGAACATACTTAATAAATTGAGTCTCATGCCAACCTGAGTTAAAAAGAAAATGGAAACCCATTACACTAATTAACTACCTGGAATAGCTAACGCGAGGCGCGCACAGGGGCTTTCAAACACACACAATTAGTCTGCGGTAAGAGCTGCCCCCAGTCTCCTAGGAGAAGCTGGTGAGCAGGAAGCAGCTTCATTTGCTTGGCTGCTGTGAAGAGAAAACCCTTCCTCCCTCCAGCCCTCGTGCCTGTGACACAGGCGGCGGTCGCTTGGCAAACACCCATGACCCTGAGCTAATAAAGCCATCGCTAAGGTGAACGGGTGACCTGCAGAGCTCACCGTGAGATTATTCAGTCAACTAGTTTATATCAACATCACTTGTCTTCATTAACACGGAGGAAAGATCCTTGGGACTCAAAGGGACTCTGCAACTTCTCCTCCTCTTCAGCTCAACACACGCAGGACTGCAAGAGCAACTGGCAATTTAATCAATTTGTTTCCTTTCATGTTAACTGACTAGAGAGATTTCCTCATTCTCTAGGGTTGAATTTATCTCCGTCTGCTCAGAGCTCCATTTGTCTAGAATCCAGAATACCACATTACACCCGCATTTTATTTTCTTGCAGGATTGTGCAGCAGAAACCGTGGACGGAGCACGGCAATTGCCTGCAGCTGGTACCAGCGACTAGGGAGTGCGGCAGGGCAGGAGCGCGCGGCGAACGGGGCTGTTTGGGGCAAACCTCACCACCGCCTGCCCTGTGGGCACCAAGGAGGCACTGCAAGGACAGGCCACGACAAAATGGGCTATTGCATAAGACTGGAAGTCCCCTAGACAGGCAGATTGTCTCTAGTCTAGTTTCTAGTACAAACAGTATTTTACAGACTATAGATTCAGACTCCTACCCTAAATTAAACTTGAAGCTAAGCTTAGGGTGCAAAAATCACTATGCACGTTTGCAGGAGACAAGCAAGCAAGCCCCCTGCAAACCCCACACGCTGTCGGGGGGAAGCCAAAAGGGTGAAACCAAAGAGGTAGCACAACCTACCTAATATACTTTTTGGCAAGCCTGTTTTCAGGCTTGACATTTGCAGACATTTTCTCAACGGAAAATGAGAGCAGAAGAAGCCTCAGCTACCATGGCCTGTGTGCACCCTCACCTACCACTCCTAATTCTCCAGCAGTGCCCAAAACATCACCTCCCTTTTGATGCACCCGTGAGCGGGGCTCTTGGAAACCCACGTCGACCCCTGCAAGGGACATTGGCCATATCCTGTACTATCAAAACACCCAATATCATTCACCATGAGCAGACTATTGCCGTGGGCCTGAAGTTTTAACACAAAAATAACCTATGGAGCCAGCAGCTGGTCTTTTGACATACTCTTTAAGTATGTAAGTATTTAAGTGTGTGTATATATATATACACATACATATATATACATATACAGGAGTGTCCAATAAAGAGCTGCACATTCAAGAGTACAACACTGAAGTCTAACAAACATATGCTTTAAACTTAAACCTATCATTATTCTGATCCTGCTTGCAAGGCCACTGGAAATGAGGAAAAAATGTAGATGACATTGGATGGAAAGATCATCTCAGTATAAGGGACAACCTAAAAACATTTAGCTACACAGTTATCACCTAAACCCCTTGGCATCTAAATCTCTTCTTAGAGACAAAGAAAAGGTGATGATAATCGTAGCTGGTCTCCAGAAGAACTGCTGGGAACCTTTGGAAATCAGCTGCCGATTGGATCAGCAGCTTGGATATTTTGCCATCTTTCGTTTATAGGAGGAACTGCAAAGCAACTGAAACAGGCAGTCTTGATCAACGAGCTAAAATTATCCTAAGAAATGCAGTCATACCTCACTTAAATTCACTGTGTTTTTCCTCTTACATAAAAAAATAGGAAAAAGAAAAAAAATCATTTTTTATCTTGCTACTCTGCACTGATTTTAAAATAACTTTCAGATACTCTCAATGGACAAGAAACTTCAGTTATTCTTACATGCAGAAATGATTACAAAAAACTTAAAAATAACTGCAAAAATACTTCCACGTGTCTGAACTATATGAGCTGCTTGCTTGGACAATCATTTCTGTAATTTCTCTTCTTCAGCATACGCAGCAAGCTTTTATTAGCCGCCACAGTCACTTTAAACAACTAATTCTTTTCAGGCACATGACAGATCTTTGATTGAAATCTGGCAGCAAAGATGCATGGTTTTTATTTGCACCATTCCTTCCCTTTCTGCATATTGTAAATCAAAATGTATTTACCTGGGCTGAACACAAATGACATGATTCGTTTTGCCACGACCCGGCCGATAAAGCCAGCAGAGCCCCCAGACTGCCCAATGTTCACTAGGCAGCGATGTTCCTAAGAGCCAGCCTGTCAACCAGCAACAACCTGCCTACAACACAGCTGCAGGAGCTCCCCCCAAATACTGCCTGTTTTAGAGATCTCCAACACAAGCAGATAAAATGCAAGGGGGGTTGGAGGAAACCTTTCAAATGAGAGGTGCTGAACTCCAGCCCCTGGAGCTCTCGCTGCAGCAGTGTCCAGGCAAATGCTGCTCCTGCCTGGTTGTTCAGAAACACGATTCATCTTGCACACGGCAACGCTGCTGCCCCTTCCAGCCCTGCTCACAGGCTCAGAGCACCACTGGGCACGCATGCTAATGACACAGGCATTCGTGGCTCATCCCTGAATTTTAAATTGATTTTATTATTAAGTGCATAATCATCCTCACTCTCTCTATCACCTAAACAAAGGTAATTATTCTGCTCACAAAAAACTTGTTGTAATCAAAGATGGATTTCATCAAACATCTGGTGAGAATTTCTGCATATGCTCTGTTTGGTTTAATATAAAGTCCTGGTAGTCCTGAAGGGAATCATAATGGCATACACATTCTTCAATTAATTCATTTCTAAAAATGAAGGATTAATTATTTCAAAACTGCTAGTAAAGAAGTCCAGACATTTCTATAAAGTTTTCAAATAAAAATAGCTTCTAATTCTTTATGGATTTTATATTACCCAGTAAATCACCATATAAAAATCTCAGGGATTCATTCTGTACCCAGACTAATTCCAACTGCATGTCAGTTTTTCTCTATCTGGAATATATTTTTCCTTAAAACACTCAGCTCTCTCTTCAGAGTTGACTCTTAGGTGCCTCCCTGCCTTCTGCTTGCAGACGTACTCATGTAATGCTTTAAGTATGTCATGTACATACGAGAGGCAAAGTAACCAAAAAGCTTTCGAAGATTTCTCAGGCAGCTCTCCTCTGGAGCAGGTTTCTCTGTGTTACTGCTTCTCAGAACCTGCTGGCAAACTGGAGGCTTCCTGCGCAGCTGGGGTGTACAGAGCAGCACCTCTGCCAGCAGCAGCAATTCTTTGTAATAGGGAAAGCTGATGAGATGACTTGCAAAAAAGACCTGACATGAAACAAAAGGCGCAGGATTTTGCTACCAGGCTGCGGTCAGCCCTGCTTTCTGGAAGCCTCACAACCACAATTACCACCTCCAACAGCTCTGCGGGCCGGGGAGAGCCTGGGAGCATCCCCAGGGGACGAGCACCCGGAGCCAGGAGCTGCTGCTGCAGGAGGCATCTGGAAACGTCCTGCAAGTTTGGAGTCTGCACGACTCAAACCACAGGTTAATCAATGCACCAAAGCCATTACAACATTGCCCCTCAGGAGGAAGGCCAAGGCACAGGAGGAGCAGGAAGAGCAGCTCATTGCTGCTCCTTTCGACATGCGTCGCCAGACCATACTCTCATCAAGAGGCCAGAGGAGAGCGAGCAGGATGCTGAAAGGACGTTTTCCTTCCTTCTGCTGCAATTCTGATATAGGATTTTTGTTTTATATATATATATATATTGTTAAATATATATACATGCACGCACACACAACACATTATATATACATATATTAAAAAATGGTATATATACTGTTTATATATAGACTGCTTATACCATTCATGCCTATAGCCACAGTTCAACAGTTTTCTCTGCTCATTCTTGGCATCATTTTCTCTCTTCTAACCTTAGTGGGGTTACACTGGCAGTTGTGGCTACCTTTACAGTTAAAGCATAACATACTGGCTACAAAGCCTGGATATGGCTCTTGGTGACCTTTCCAAAAAGCTGTAAGTCTGAAGCTCTACAAGGAACAAACAGTCTCAAAAAAAAAAAGCAAAAGCTTGCTGGGGAAAACACCCTCTTCACTTAGTCTCTGCATTCCACCTAAATGCCAGAAACAATATGGATTTTCCAAGAAATTATGATAAAATAGATTAAGTTTATGATTTCTAATAAAAGGCACTGTATATATATGCATGCAGTATGGATAGGCTGGTGTATAAGGAACCCAAGTAGCCTTTCAGGTTGAACTAACCAACACAATGTCACAACCCCTAGGGCAGAACAATCCTCTAGGGGGAAGATAGGTGCTAAAAAAGTTGGAGCAAAGCTGCTACTAAAACATCTCAGTATTTATACTCCACTCCTAGGAACACACTCTAAGAGATAAACCTTTTATAAAGGCAGCTTTGATGAAAGCAGAAACAAATTTACCTGTGGGAAATACGTATTCATATAACTCTGCTATTTTAGATCACAATTATTCAGCCAAACAGATGCGGTATGCTTTTATCTGAGGCTCTTGAAGAGCCTTTAGGTCAGTCTGCATGAAGAGTCCCAGCTATTCTGAGGCCAAACTTTTAGCACTTTTTTTCCCCCCCCTTAACCTTTAGGCTGCTTCTCCTGCTGCTCATTGCCTACGTTGGCCGTGTCACACCTGAGAGCGCCAGGTGACAGGCTGTGCACGTCCCTCACAGGTGCATTGCTGCAGAAGAGTGAAATCTAGCACTAGAGGTTTTCTTTGGAAAATGGTTTTTCTCCAATCCCTCAGACATAACTTGCAAGGACATAACTTTACTCCTGACTGACAACAGAGCAATTTATGCCCATTTACAGCGAGGAGGGCCAGGGAAGGCAGGGCAGGTGCAATCAGTAGCAGCCCAGCTCCTTCCCTCCCCACCGGAGCGGCCGTCTCTGCCCGGCCGCCCATGCTCAGCCCTCTGCTAGCAGGAACAGGGGACGCTGCTCGTATAAATACACATCTGAGTAATCTGGTGAGGATTTTTAGGGTATTTGAATACTATCAAGCTTATTCTTAGCAGCAGCAGCATTCGTCTGTGTTTTTCCAATACAGTTGGTTTCAGAAGCTGCTTGGTTTACAGATGAATAATGGAGCAGGCCTGCATCTTCCTGAAACAAAAGCAAATCTGAGAAGAGAGAAATATTGGTGAATGAAAAAACACAGCAAGTGTTTTCAGCGGCATCCAGCGTGGACGCAGGCGTTGTAGCTCCAGCGAAACCAAACCGGCTGCGTGTGGAAACACCGGCTGAGAATCTCAACTGTTGAGATGCCAATGCAGGGACAGGCAATACAGAACAACTGCGTTATTTTGCTCTTCTTTTGCTCTAAACAACAAATGAATTTAGGTATATTTGTAGACACATCATATTTTTTCTGCTTTGTACAGTAAAAGCTTTTTTTAACTGCATATTCTACCTCAGGTTTTGGATTTGTTATAATATTAAGATACATTGCATGTAAGAGAATATAAAAATCTACATTAATGCCTATATAAATGCAAGCATGCTTTCTGGAATTTATAAATATTAACAAGAAAAAAATTTACACATGCAAAACACAGCATTTGCTGCTATAAATATTTAATTCCAAGGGAATGAGATTCAGATTTTCACAGTTGCACAAATCACAAAATAGATTAAAAGAATACTTATGGACAAAGTGTTAGAAAGAATAGTACAAATATTGCTCTGAGACAATTTCAATATTTTCTGCTATTCTCTCTAGTCCCAGGTGAATATATGATTTTCAACATTCTAGCTCAGGTTCAAAAATTCTGTGCAGTATTGGTAGAAATCTGGAAAGTGGAAGCTCTGCTTTCCATGACAGAGTTTGTCAATATTACTACTACTAGCTAGAGATTTTATAACACGGTCTCATGAGCAGGTTAAGTCAAGTATTTTCAAAGTTCGTGAAGGTCCTTCCTCAACAAGAAGCGTGGCTAAAAGGTCATGGGACTGGTTGATCAGTGGACCAAGATATTCAGAAGTTAATTTAAAATTACCAGGAGGTCCCCCAGTGCACCCACGCTCTGCTCTAGGGCCAGCGAGAGCCAGCACTGACAGACACCCCTTTGGAAACGGCACTTTGGTCATGAGAGTCCAAAGTTTCATCTCCAGGATTCCCAAAACATTTGGGAAGAGGAGGAATGGATGAGGAGAAAAGGACCAACTCACCTGGCATACTCTTCCTTCTGCACACAGTTACTGTAATTATATACACTCAAATTTGAGAAATGCACACATACTTTATTCACAAATGCAGCACTTGAGTCCTTAAATTACACGTGCATATTACCCGATTTGGCGACGGAGGAGTCTGGCTGTCAGCGTATAGCACCAGCTAGAACAGCTTTGCTTTCATGCTCGCTGCTGTTCAGATAACACTAATAATAAAAGGACCGTCTGGCACAGAATAAACTAAGAAAAATAACTCATATTAATATCAGTCTCATTTCCACTTCTAAGATCCAGCCACTGATACTAAAGCATCTCACAGTTAGGAACTTTCCATGCCATACAAAATATAATCCCTCAATATTCTGCCACATGCAGAACAGCATCAGTGATGGATTTGGGGGACAGAAAAACCCCTTTCTTCAAGAACAGAAACAGGGAAGGCAGATCGTCAGGACAGTGACCAAAGTCATCACTTCAAAAGGCGAAACACAAAGCAATGCCATAAAAAGTAGCATTTTAAAATGCAGTCTCTTAAGAAGAATACTTCCAGTATTACGGGCATAACCAAAATAATTTCCAATCACCTTAAAAGGATTATTTATTTCTTCCCTCTTCCCCCTCTTCTCGCAACCATCACTTACCATAAGTTAAGAAATAACATCACGGAAAGAGGATTGCAGCAAGGAGGAAAGGCCGTGCAGGCTGTGACACAAAGCAGGTGTCGTAAACCCCAGAGCCTGTAATACGAAGCGCTACTAAAGGAAATGTTCTTGCACATAATCAAGCTGTCACTCTTCACTTAGTCGGACTCCTGCCTCACCAGCAGTAAATACCTGCTGATTTGACAGATAATCACACTGTCATAACACCTTCCCAAAGAGATTCACTTATGAGCTTTTTCCAAAACAACGATGTAAATAAACAACGATGTAGTGGGCTAATTTTTAGGTATAAACACACGGGTGAATGAGAGGTATAAACATGAGGGTGAATGCTGCACATTGCACTATTAAAGTCTTACATACAATTTACAGCTAATTACTTTTCATAGTATTAAAAAATCCCACACTGCCAGCTCCGTGCGAGCTTAATTGCTTGCTCAGGCTGGGATCGGAGGCTAACAAGAAGCTCAAGTGTTATGTTCAACAACGGCAGCTCAGCAGAAGTGCTCGGTTTTAGTATTAATCTTTGCTGCAGGCCAGGAGTTACAGGGAGAGAAAGCTTTATGTCTTCTGCTGCTCATTAAGCTCTCATGCCATCATAGTTACCAGCCGACATTGATGCAGCCTTGTGCTTCTTTTTCAACTCCAAAAGGCAGGTTGGACTTAGGGTTTCATAAAGAGAAGAACATTCCCTGAAATAGGCAGGAACAGTGTTTAAAAATTGTATTTAAGAGCTGACTCATTATTCACCTCCGGGATGCAGCTTGCTTGCTCCAGTCATTTCCTCATAGCACGAAGGGCCGCGGAGCCTACGCTGGGGCCTCGAAACGGCTGAGGCCACACAGAGCCCTCCCGGCCCCGAGCTGCCCAGGGCATCAGGCTTAAATCTTTAAAAAGTAAAGAAGCCTTTGCTGCTTAAACAATTTTGTTTGTCCTTTTACAAGCAATATTGTAGTTGCCTTTCTGATTTTGTGTATGTATATATAATTTTGTGGATGTGCATAATAAATGCCATTTGTTTTTTTTTAAGCACATACATGCTCAGAAAGGCAGTGCTGGCTGCAATGCATTTTTTATGCTTTTAAGCATTTTTTAAATGCTTAAATGATTGACTTGTGAGAGTAGCAGGCAACCTAGAATTGGTCCTTCCCACAGTTGAAAGCCTTCTGCAATGGCTTCCAAGAGGAAAATATTTGCTTCTGATTTTTTACTTCAGCAGATGCCCAAAACACTGCTAGAAACTGCTTGCTCACGGTGCACAAAATGTGAAGTCCTATGGCTAGTTACAGCTGGATACAAGTCATTTACACAACAACCAGCTTGCCATGATTTCTGTGCTGCGCTTGCACCTTCCTGTTTCAGGCCACAAGCTACAGGAGATTGGTTATGTTTAAAAAGGGACTTATACTGCTGAATGCTCCTTTAGCTGTGCACATGCACACAAGCAGCTTTGGCTCGGAGCAGCCCCTCACCTGTATCTCTTGTGGCTGTACAGGCTATTAAGTGGTTCTTACTCCGGGTCATGCTTATCTTCAGCTCAAGTTTCCTAAAGCAATGAGTACATCCTACTTTCCATGGCAGCTTTACGCTGGCAATCTACTTCTGCCACTTCCAAAACAGCCCGTGCGGCCACATTTCAAAGCTTTCGCAACGCGCTGCCGGAAGGGCAGCAACGCCGCGCGCGTTTCCGGAGAGGCTGAAGGGTCCCCTCTCCCCCGCTCGGTGCCAGCAGCAGGGCACGCCACACGAGCCGCCCTGGGGAGAAGCCGCAGCGGCAGCCGTGAGGAAGGGGCTCTGCCGCACACCGCAGCAGCAAGCTGGCAAAGGGGGAGCCGCAGCGGGGCAACAGGGCTGCTGCCCTCGCACGCCAGGCACTGCAGCCCCCTGGAAAGGAACTGTGTGTGTGCCCAGGAAAGGCCCCATCATCCCTACCCTTGCGGAAAAATTCTGCAAAATAAGTGCATGAAATAAATAACTTGTATTCATCACCAGAAGGGTAGAAAGGGATTCTGAAACTCAGAGATGCAACCAGCAACAACTGCTGATGTTCATGAGGGACTTTAATCGTGGACATTTTGCACACACTAATAAGGAATCTGAGGGATGAGACTGCAAGAAAAAATACCAAGAATTCAGCCCTAAAATCCCAGAATAATAAAGATGATTGTTAAATGGGAATTACATCACCACTGCAATGCACAGCCAGCAGATCATCTCTCTTGGTGGTGGTGGTTGTGATCTCAATCACAAAACTCACTACTCCACCCTGTTATGGAAAATGGAACTAAACAGTTGCTTGAAGCATTTTACGGATGATGAAAACCTTATTTCATCTTAACTCTAATCTTTCCTGATACAGATTAAGAGAAAAGCAGTAGTCACAAAAATGCACCCCAAGCTGCTAAGGCAGTTGCACCATTTGGGGATGGCTCTGGCATCCACGGGGAGGCACCAAGTGTGTTTGTCTGGCCACAGAAGGCAAATATGTGCTGTGCAAACCAAAACCAACTTCTTCCTAATCCAAAGCTTCAGCACCGTGCAGTGGCCTGGCAACCAAACACGGATACCCGGACTCAGAGCAGGCCCTTTCCACTGTCACGAGAGGGGCTTGGCAGGCAGCTGCAGCACAGCCCAGCTCAGGAGCTCCAATTCGTGTTCCACGTAGCTGAAGCTGCTTTATGGCTTCTCCGAGCTGACAGCACAGTTATATCACTGGGGGGTGGAGGGAGGGTAAACTTTAGCTTAAAATTAATTGTTCAGTGTAGGAGTCATCTCTCTAAATGAAGTCAGGCAATTTGCTCCTGGGTAAAACATCATATCACATCTCAGCTATCTGGCTATTAACGGCTCCCTCTCCCTCAGGAAGGTTTTTCAGAACTGTGCAACTCGTGCTGACCACACTCTCCTCTGAATTGTCTCAGTGCACATATGGTTCAGCTTGATAGCTGCCGTGCTTCACAGCAACTTCCCTAGAGCATTTAAATTTGAGAAATAAACATATTTGCACAACTAAAGGCCCTATTCAACTGAGAAGAGCCTTTGGGATATTACTGGCTCCTGTGGGCTTTGCACAAGTCTCCAGCCACGCAGCCAGGCAAACGCACCCTCAGGTGAAAGCCGCAGTGCTGCAGGTGCCCTGCTCCACGGCATCATCCCGCCAGGCCAGCGCCCTGGCACGGGAAACCTGCCCCCAATGCGAGATCAGGAGGGTCCCAGCCAGAACGTTTTCAGCAGGTCTCTTGTCTGGCTCTCGCTCTGGGCTAGGCAGGGCTTCCTCAACGGGGATCGTGGGATTTGGCAGATAAAGGCCAACTCAGAGAAGGGAATTAGATACTGCACAGATATGACTTAAGGTCACAAAAATGCCTCCCAGAGCTCTTCCACCAATCTGTGGCTAATAGGGTGGCTATTTAAAGGAAGCAATTGCTTTGCAGGGATCCGGACATTTTGAGCAGATCTGCTCTGTGATAGGCTTTGGTCACAGTTATATCTATTCTTATTTAGCGGACAGAGACCATCTAGTTATTTCTGCATAACTGAATATATAATTAAAATATTCATTTCCGTAACTTCTGTTTCTCTAGATGACTTCCAGGCTGAGGCCCACCTGAAGCACACTGGCAAGTCTTTTAAATCACCGTTAAGAGAGACACTTTGTGCTGCGAGGACAGTGTCACAAGTTACTTCCTCTGCTGCTAAGGGAGCAGTGCTTGGCCCCAAGCACTGCCAGGCCAGGTTATTCCGCTTGTTAAATATGCCAGATCCATGAAAAATACGCTGATCTTTCTTCCTCTAAGAACCCAAGGCACTACAGCATACCAGTCTGGCCACGAAACACAATATACGCACAGCTAAAAGCTAGAAAGGAGGAGGAAGAGGATGTCCACGGCAGCGTTAACTCAGTACTTCAGTGTGGCTGCTAATACACAGAGAGATCATAAGATAGGTATTCACAGGTGCAAACCACAAAATATCACACGGCACATCTAAATTCTGTTTCCTTTGAAATAACTTTTGCATTTTCTTATAAAAAGTACAACACTTTTTCATAAAGGAAAAGATAAGTACTGCATTAGATTAGATTATTATTTGACCAGTTAACTTCAGCAAATTTCAACTTTACCAGTGTTCTAAATTAAAAAAAAATGCATACTTTATGCTCTTCTCAATTAACAAGCTTTTGCCAGTACAGTATCATAAGCATGTCCCAGCAGCAGGAGCTGTGTTTACACAGTAAGTGGAAAGACACATGGCTTTCTATATGCCAAATCATGGAAAAAGAATAAACACACAACTGTGCATACAATGATTAGTATACTCGAGGTACTTTAAACTGTACAGAAACAGTTAATATCTGCTATCTCATGTCTGCCCTATGTTACATTTTGCAACTTTGGTTCCAAATAACCAAGCTCTATTATGTACAAGCCCACAGTTAATATAAAGCACCCAGATAATCACTACACATTCTGTAAAACTTCAGACACTGAATTTACACAATTTCATTTTAATTCATACTGTGTATAGAAATGTTTATAGTGTGGGCCTTGCTAAAAGATGACAGAATATCACTTTATAACGATAAACACTTTTAAAGACTGCTAAGAAACCTCCACCACTGAGAGGACAGGCCTTGTGAAGCACTTTGAAATGCTGTTTCATCCATTCTAGGCAGGTTCAATATAATAAGATTCATATAATAAGATCACATATTTACAGCACATCAACCAACCTTTTAAACTACTCCGGTAATCATATTATTACCCAGAATGGGATAAGACTTAGAGCACTGATAGCACATGGCCTTTCTGATCTGAGATTTTAGTTCATTACGAAGACCAGAAAATCTGCGAGGACGTTTGTGCAAGATGGGATTGTTCTTTTTATCTACAGTCTTTCTATCACGTTGCTTGAAATTCTTTAGCTAACTGGAGCTAACTGAACATTAGCTTCCTTTAAAAACACTGAGCTCAGGAAAGGGGAAACAGCTTGACTAGCATTTACTTGCCAAGATAAATAAAAATGTCAGAGGAAGTGAGCATTTTAAAAGATTGGGTAAACATATCCTAAGAGGGTGGCTCACTTTCCCTAGATGGTTCAAATACCCGCATTGTTTTTCCATTTAGAAAAAAAATGGAAGATAAAATCCACACAGGGCACTCAGAGCCTGCTCCAGGTACCAGCTCTGCTCCATGAGCTACAGTCCTGCTCCGCAAGCAAACACAGGAAAACAGCTTCTCCCAAGATCCACAGGTCAGATCACAGCAGCAGATACTGCTTAGCATCGATGCTTGGCTCTCTTTTCCTACCTTCAGTATCTCGGGAAGGTGTAGGTAGCACTGACCAGCTCCACTGGGTTCCCCAAAACTGAAGTCAACTGGAAGTGTGATTCATCCCTGTTTGATCACAGTGCCCATCCTTCTGCACAGATCTCCTGTCATACTTCCACTGTAGCCTCCAGTTTATACTTTCAGGCTGATAAAAGAGGCTTTTTGCCCAATATTCTAAAATAGTCAATCATGACAATCTTGAAACAGACACAAGCTCACTAGAAACTGGACAGAAACTTGCTTGTTAACAATCTGATTAAAATGAAGGTGACACAAATAGAAGGCTCCACGTGAATCCTGTAATAACTACCATCTGACTTCGAGAACACTGCATTTGTGCAGGGAGAAGCATCCAGGAAATATTTGCTAGATAGTCTGAGCCCCAGAATTTTTGCAGTGGGCAGAAGTCACTTGTCTCGGATATCCCGAGTTGAAGAACATGCAAAAGGATGGGGTGACAATACCTGGAAGTAGCAGAGATTGCACAGAAGGAATAGCGTTTACACGACTAATTGGAGCTTGCAAGAGAAGAAAGCTTGCAAGGCAGACAGAAGGACTAACTGTATTCTCAGATGTTTCCAACTGATTCTGTTCCTGACCCTGAGCACCAGTTATGCTGTGAGTCAGATGCAACCTAGAAAACACTTCTGGTATTGATATGCAAACATGAACTCCAGGCATCTTGCTGTATTTCAGACTTCCTAGAGCTGACACTGCTGTAACAAACAGCTTGTACTAGATGTAGGAACTTCAGTAGCAAAGTGAGTTGCTTGGGTTTTGCTTGTTTGCATGCTAATACTTCAGACTCTTTTTTAGCTTCTGCTGCTTTCTGAGCTCAGGAATGAGGCAGAAGATGCAAGTTATCTTTTCAAGAAAAGGGGGAGAAAGATTAAAACTGAAAGGTAGAATTAGTCTTTGGTTCAGTCCCTGGCAGACTCAAGGACAAGAATGAAATGAAAGCTCTAGACCTGTAAAGGCTTCTGCAAAGGCTGGAGGAGGTAAAGTAGGGGTTTGGTCTGGGCCCATTTCTAGGAGGAAGCCTAGTATCACCGTCTGACTCCAATGGACCCATCTGCAGCAGAATCAGGTGATGTCTCAACTAAACCCTTCATTTAGGGCTGCTGAACACATAAGCAAATAGTTGTGAAGAAAACTACCCATTTGCTTGTGCTCCTTTCCTGCCTTGCCCCCTGCTTCCGAAACGCCTGGAACGTGAATTCCGTGCTTGGAAAGCTGGGCTGGCAGGCGGAGCGGCCCAGCCATCCC
>NW_010579504.1:64287-172154 GCF_000705375.1 Tinamus guttatus | reverse complement strand
GCTATAAAGTTCAGCACAGGCAGTGGGGTGGGATGCAGTGACAAAGCAAAGGGCTGCACAGACGAGTCCCATGACAACAGGGCTCAAAGTAACACACAAACAGGAAGGGAAGGAAGGAGGAAAGGACAGCTGAGTGAAATGTAACCACACAAGTATTTTCCTTGGCTTGTTTCCTTCAGCCCAATCTTTCATGTTTCCGAAGGCTAATGTTCCTATCACTCCAAACCCCAAGCCATGCTTTTGAAATTCATGCATGCCACCGGCTTAGCAGGGGAAAGGCACAGAGCAGCTATTCTATGAGAATGCAAATGGATTATGCATGGATACGGAAAAGAGGGTGCCGCTTTCACCTCCTCATTTCCTATCTCAGCAGTGCTCGTACTGATAACACATGGGAGTTTTATTTTTCCTTTAACCTATTAATCACGTTCGTCAAAAGACATACAACATCACAGTTACACTAACATGCCCGACAGACAGGATCCAACCAGCAAAGTCTCACCACCGGTAAATATTTTCGCGCTGCCCTTCACTGGAAAGCAGCACATCTGAGGCCAGGCTGCTTTGGCAGCAGTTCTCAAACATGGAGAAGGAAAGCAGAGTGTGGAAAGCCGCGTCCTGCTCCCCTGCCCGTTTGGGAGGGAGGCCAAGGCGGCTCTGGGGACGCAGCGCTGGAGGGGCGCAGCGGAGCCAGCCCCCACGCACCCGCTGCGCTCGCCCCGCGGGCCCCATCCCTTCATGCTCCTCCTGGCTTAAATCTTAGGAAAATACTGTTGGAGTGTGCAAGGCCGATATGAAACTATCTGCCTCAAGCCTAAATAGGTCATCTTAACACACACACACGTGTCTCAAGCAGCAGGGTGTTCACCTGGCCCTCAGCTCGGTTGCGTTGTAGCTGCACTGCAGAGCTGCTGTGTGACTGCCGCTCCTTTACCTCCAAAGTGGACTTAGGCTTGGCACAGAAGTTTGGGAGAATCGGAACAACTGGATTTTATTTTCGTAATGTTCCTTCTTTTCTTTGCTTGTAAACACGAGCTGTTTCCATTATTTTGATTGCTACATTAATCAAAAGTCCAAGGAGAGTTCAACTATGTCTCTTCTGTATTTTAATAATATAAAAGTAAAAAGAGGGAGGCAGTAAGTTATCTTGTAATATATAGCACACAATTACACCCTTTTCACGAAAGTGTCTGTTCAGCATTGCCTACAAGGCATTATTTAAGCGTAACTCACTTGGAGATCTGGTTTCCCTTTAAACAGCTAAAAATGTTTCCAGACACCGTATTCTGCAGATACCGCGAATACAAAATAACCAAAAAAAAAAAAACCCACCCTCATCGCTAAGCATTTCTCTCTCTCATGGTTCAAGTATGTGAAATCCACACTGCTGTACCCCTGCAGGCAGCTGCGCGAGGGCAGCACCGGCAACCAAGCGCTTCCAGAATCAGACGCTGCCTCTAATATCAACTTTCCTCTGCAGCTGAACAAACCACGCTGCCCTCTCCCTCAGTCTTTCCGTCTGGAAAAACGAGAGCAATTCCATCTGTGCTGTGGGTGCCTGTGCTATGCATATAAATCAGCCAATGGTTATAAAATGATTTGAAGATGAAAAGTTAGACACTTCTGATTTAATGCGTTTAGCTAGATTTTTGTGGAACAAAACAAAACCAACAACCGCCCCAGCCCCAGCTCCAGCAGAGATCTCACGCAAAGCCATGAGACCCGATTAGTTAAGGTTACAGCAAAGGCTGAACCCGAACACCAGGGAGCCCTCCCTGCGACCCCAGGGGAGCACCTGCCAGCCATGGCAGCGCGGAGAAGCGCAGGGGCAGCCGGAGCTCTGTGCCCCGGCCCAGCCGCACAGCGCCCTGCTCGGCACCTCCGCACGGCCGCCCCGGCCTGGCGCCCGCTCCTGCGGGAAGACGCTTCCTTGCAAAGCGGCGGCTCCACGTTGCTCTTCTCTGCAAGGTTACAGTTGTGTCTTCCGGAGCCCTAAAAGGACCAGGAGCTGGGATAAAACACAATTTCAGTGGGATTCAGGTGGCCATTTCGTGCAAGCCCCTTGGAAAGCTGCAGCCAGCAGCTGCACTTCGGCAAGCATGGCCGCCTGCGAAGCCACCCGTTGTGCCGTTCCTTACAGCAGGCACTGACGTTCGACGGCACCCTGCTGCACAGCAAGTATTTGCTACAGGAAAACCATAGATTTTCAACTCATCTCCCTCCCCATGCCTCAGGAAGTAACTTAGTTGTCTATTTTATGCAGCAGCCTAGTACCCTCCTACCTTTTCTTTGACAAATGTGCAGCTCCTGCGTCCGAGGGAGGCCCTCAACCAACACAACAGCCGCTGGAAATTTGGAAACGTCCAAAACGTCACATCGCAAAATGGGGACCAACTTGCTTCTAACAATTGCTTTTTCTTTCTCCTCTTTATAAGGACTTTTGCCTAAAAACAAGAATCTACTTCTGAAGCTTTTAACAGTGAATTTGAGGGCAGGAGGCACTGCTTGTGCCTCAGGAGCTGCCAATCCCTCTTCTGGGCATTAACACTGAGCTCGTGTCACTTCCATCAGGAAACTCTCTGCTTGCTGACAGGCCAGGGAAACAAATGCTCCGGCCTTGTGCTGACGCAGGGATTGCCCCTCATGACTATGTTTTCCAGCTGGCAAATGGGTATATGAACATCAAGGAGTTTAGCATGTTCCTGCTGCTTGGCCTGGGGCCTCACGCTTTACTGGAGCTCCGTTAGCATCAGGCACATTGCCCGGCTGGGGATGACAGGAGCCGAGGCCTCTTCCTCTTCCCACTATACAACTATTTTCATTAAGGATGATTTGAGTCCCCCAGGCCTCCCCCCAGCTTGTGCACTGAGTAAGAAACATTTGCATCCAATGTGAACAATTTTTAGCATGCAGACTACAGCAAAACCAAAAACTTGTATGTGAAAGGCTCCAAATAGTCAGGCATATAATCAGGTAGGTACCTGCAGGCACAAATAGCTCATTCTAATGGAGCCCTGTGTTCTTTCTTGAACTGCAAAATAATAGCTTCCACTCTGATTGAATTTAGAAAGTTTTTAAAGTTATTTATTTCAGAAAAAAAAAGAAAAACTAAATTAATAAAGGCTACCATGTTTAAAACTACAGGATAATCTAGTGAAGGGAAAACACTTAGCAGTGTTAGCGCCCGGCTGCGCCTCCCTCGCTGACCTCTGCGGAGCGGCGAATCCCCTGGCGGATCCCCAGGCAGCCCTGAACGCGCCCAAGCAGCACCCTGACACTCGCGGCCTCCGCAGAGGCTCCGCACGCAGGAGCCAGGCTCACTCGGCCTCCCCCCGGATCCGCCCAGACTTTTACAGCCTCCAGAAAAGCTGGGGCTCAGATCTACAACTTGCACATGATCCCTGGGCAGTCAATAGCAGATAAACATTGCTGACATTTATATCAATGAGCATACGGCAAGTCAGGCCATTTTTCATTCTGTTCATATAGTTCCTCATAAAACATCTATCCAGCTGTGAATTTTAACTTTAACTAGCTGGGCTAAGCCTATGATTTGAGGGACTTTTTCATTCCTTTACTTCCAGCCATCTGCACGAGCAGGGCCGGCCGCCTCCGGAGGCGGCGCAGCCACAGCAGCGCGCGGGTTTGCTCCACGCCGCCGCGCACAGCAGCGCGCGCTACCTGCGCCCGCGGCGGGGGGAACCAAGCTGAAGCACTTAACTCTCAGCCACTTCAGCCACATGCCCCCGCTGGCCCTTATATAACCACCAAACACCTATTCATGTAGCGCAGTGTAGGAAATGGGGTTTGGAAACTATGTTAAAGACCTATTTACAGTTCTGTCCTCCCACCCCATGAATCCACACATTTCTGCATACCCGACAGACAGAGGGTTGGCTTTGAAACCCTCCAAATACATGCTCAATTTAATTTGAAAACCCTTCTCGAAAAACTGCATAGATTGCATGTGATTCAATAGAAAGATTTCACTTCCTGAAATATTCTGCTGCCTCTGCTGTAGGGTTGTTTTTTTTCCCTGATGATTTATGTAAAAGCAAATAAATAGAGAAGAATAAATATCCTGAGCTACAAAATGACAGAAATTCAGCAGCAGGATTTCGGGAGGGGGGACACAGATGATTGACTAAATGCAAATAAGAAACCTGAGCCCACAGCCTAGAATCAATGCTAGTCATCTACATAACACAACACAGCAGCTACAATGATTAACATGTTTATTTTTTTGCTGAGAACTTGGTAGGCATTTATAAGAACAAAACACGACATCCTGTTAATGCTATGTGAGTTAAATGCACAGCTTTCCCTTGAAAAGACCGTTTTTCTGTAATTTTAAGCAAAGCAAAACCTTTGTGCATCACTACTTCAGGCATAACAGCGAGATAACAGCAAGCTATGTAATTAGAAAACGTCATCTGCTGCACCTAGAAAGCCTTGTTTTGCAAATGCTACCCTTACCCCTGCCCAGTACATGCACAAACAGATTTTTATTCGCATTTTCCTCTTCTGGTAGCCTGATACATTAAATCATCATCTCTCTAGCGAAGCTACTGCTGCAGCAACTTCCTGCACTGCATCATTTACCTACCTCTGACTTCATTGTTCCACGGGCCATGAATAAATAAAATCAAACGTCCAGGTGGAGCTGTCACGGTTTCCCTTTGCAGCGGATGTGCAGTAATAATATAAAAAAAGGCAAGCGGGTGCTACAGGAGGATAAAGCTGGGTCAGTGCCTCGCTATGGAGCAGGGAAGCGCAGGCTCCTCGCTGACTGCTAGACTGTGCTCATCAGCACATTTACCCAGCGCCGCCGCGATGGGCCGGACCTCGGAGCTTCTGCTCAGCAGCTTTCAGACCCGAACGTGCCCGGAGAAAGACCACATCCCTACGGCTGTTCTGGCTGGTAAGCAATCCCGCTGCAAGGTCAGTACCCTTCCCAGCCTCACAGCACGTACCACGCAGCTTAAACAGCAGATGCTAAACCGTGCAAAAACGATGCTGCTACATGTGCTTCCCTGGAATGGGACCACTTTCTATATTTAATACTAATCTCAGGCAATATTCAATGCCTATGCTGCTCAGCCCAACACGTGGGTATTACTGACCTACAGCTCAAAATCTGGTATAATGCCACAGATGCAAAACTATCAGAATGCAGTAGCCTAAATCTGTTTCTAAGATGCCAGCAAGAGCTTTATGTTTCAGGCATTGTTATATCCCTGTTTTTCTCTGCACTTTTCCTGCTAAGCACCACCTAAGCAGGCAGAGGCCATGGCAGCCTAGGGGAGCTCCCCCGCGTTCCCTGGACGCCGTCTCGGTCACTTCTGCGCATCACGAGCGCCGGTGCCCGCACCGCGTCCCCACTCACCACGCGGCCGGCTGCTCAGCACCTCGACTGCCAAAATTTACCACTCAGCTTCCTCAGCCTTGCAAGCAACAGAGCCCTTCACGTCTCCTTCTGCAACGCTGCCATGCATCTGCTGTGCTGGCTGCTACTGCAACGTTTTCCATTTTCCAGCTTGCAGTAAAATCCAATGGATGGGCTAGATTTGCCCGCCTGTCTTTGGTAGCACAGCCCAAGTTCATTTAGGGTTCAGAATCCCAAACTATAAAATTCAGCAACGTTTCATTGTTTCCATCTCACCCATGGAACTAGGGTTGGGATTTTACTCAAATTCATGTGTTTAGTTTCAGGACAAGCAAATAGCACCAAGACAAGTCACTAGTGGTCACGAGTTGAGATGGTTCATACAGCAGCAAATCACACATGAAGAACGAAAAAGGAAAAAACAAAACAGGATCTGTTGGACCAAATTCCAAGTCTTTTCCATTACTTTATCAGAGAAACATCGATAACCTTTGAAAAAGATAGATTTTGGAACAAGAATTTCTTGACTACTTCCCTGGATTTCTGCATTCATGGATATTGGTAGAACAGGAACTCTTTATTAGCAGTATAATAAATAGGAACACAGTATAATAAATAGAAATACCATGTAAGGTACTGTTTGCAGTTCTTTCCTCCCTGACAGACACCCATATGACACTTGTTAGCAGAGCATCTGACTCCAGACGCTGCTGCACGTATTCAGCCTGAGAAATAAGGAGATGCCCATTTCTCCATTTGGGATGGGTTTGCAGGGAGTTGTTTCACTGAAGTTGGAGCCCTACAATTTTTACAGGGGTGGTGCATTAAATCTGTAGAATTAATAAACTAAACATCGGTTTCCCAAATTGGAGACAGAATTAACTACCTATCACCTCACTCCTCTTTTTATTTACCAGACTGCCTGCTCATAAAATTACTTTGCTTCATTCAGCTTTACTAGTTTGCTAGATATGAAGGGTTACTTTCAAAAAGACTCTACACCAGGGGAAACAGGGCTCTTTTTGCCTCACCTTTTAACAAGCAAATTGCACCATAGTGACAATCCCAGGGTGGCTGAAAACTGTATTTTCACCGGCCAGGACGCCGCGTTTCAGACCCAGCCACGAGCCGGCTGTTCCGCTTCCTTCCCACGCGCAGCCCTGGGCCCCTCCATGGCTTCCCCCGGGCAGGGGGCCCTGCTCGGTCCAGGGCCGCCGGGACTGTCCCAGCACGGCTCAGCCACCGGCTCCCCGTCACCAAGTAACAGAAAGCTCTCTGCCCTGAAGTTCAGGGTTAAGCAAACATTTCCAACAGGCCAGAAACGTGCACAGGGCTTCCTTGCCAATGCAGGATGGCATTGGCGATGCAGCTTCTCACATGGAGGCCTCATGTCAATGTCTGGAGTTTCTTCCCAACACAGATGTTTAAAAGGTAGCAAAACCATCAGGGGATAACTCAGCTAGCTAGGAAAGGCAAAGGGACTCAAAGGAAACGCAAACACATCGAACAAGGGGCGCCCACCTCACTTTCTCCTGCCCTCCTGTGCACTCCTGAGGCTCCCAGCCACGTTCTCCAGAAGCTCTCTGCGTCCTGCGTCCCAGCCAGGACCTCGCTGCTCGAACGGTGGCTCTGGGGGGTTTGCTGCACGTGGCTCCTTCATCAATGCTGCCATGTAACTTGTCACCAAGTAACAGAAAGCTCTCTGCCCTGAAGTTCAGGGTTAAGCAAACATGTTCCAACAGGTCAGAAACGTGCACAGGGCTTCCTTGCCAATGCAGGATGGCATTGGCGATGCAGCTTCTCACATGGAGGCCTCATGTCAATGTCTGGAGCTTCTTCCCAACACAGATGTTTAAAAGGTAGCAGAAAAAGCTATCAGGTTCTAACTACAAAATCTGAGTGTGTCCCTTTCCAAACATACACTGGAAGACCATCCTACTTGTGTTTTCACCATGTCAAAAATGGGAGAAAAAGTGATCTCCCTTTTGTTAAGCACTTCTGAACTTTTCGTCAGAAAGACGCCAAGTAAGCACAAAATCTCAGAACAGACATTGGTAGCAACAATTTATATCACTTTAGTAAGGATGAAATCCCAAGGACTGCCAGTCTTCCTGCCTCATGACCAGCTGGAGCTGGGGAGAAATCTCCTGCTGGTATCAGGTTATCTAATTAGCAGGAGGGAGGCTGGAGGAAGGCGTTTGTCCTTCTCCCGCATTAAACCTCACAAACTATTAGTCTGACACATTTTACACTCCACCAACAGCTCTGTTTCTTGGAGTTATTTTTCTTGTACTGCTGACTTTGTTCATAAGGGACATTTGATTGTCCTATTTGTTTTCTACTTGAAACCTCCTAATACTTCAAGTGACGTCGGTCTGTTTACAGCAGATCGCTGCCGACATCACTAAGAGGATTTGGGCCTGCAGGGAACGAATATGCTACTCCGTAAAACACGGGAGCACAAACAGATACAGGCGCGAGGAAGCCAAAAGGCCTCAGTGATCCCAGGAATAGGATTATTAAAAGACACCCTGATAAAAGCTGCATGAATAACCCTGAAATGGCTGCTGGAAATGATGGCTTCATTCACCCTTACTCTTATCAACCACAAGTACAGTTCCTGGCTATGTTTCCCTGAAAGTCAAAGTAGAAAAAGTAGGAGATCACGCAGCTCAGCTCCCACTTATTTACCAGTGAATCCAAGAAAACAGTTACTGGTGTCCGTCAGAATTATTCCGTTACTCAAACAGGCTCTACAACAAGGCAAAATGACAGGAATTTCCATCAGAGAGCACAGATTTTGCCATGAAAGGAGGCAGATTGCAAATTGCAGATAAACGGCCGTTTATCCGCAATGCATTATGTCGCTATCTCCACTTGGGCTCGCGCTCTTCAGCCATGCAGTTCACATTTTGCACGCCTGCCACCCCCCGGGCGCGTGAAAGGTGCCAGATGGCCAATTTCAGTTCTATTTAGCCACGGAGCAAAAGGCAGATCCAAGTCCTCTCGCCACCACCTCGGGCAAACAAGCCCCCCGCACGATGCACGGGGGGTTTTACACTGTGCTTTGGCACAGCAGGCTGAAGCCAGCCAGCGAGCTGCGCCCGCCACGCGCTGCCCCACACAGGCTGCACCGCCGCCTGCGCCGCCCGGGCTGCGCTTACGCTGCAGCGCAGAGGCGAAAAACCAGCAACCAAGCTTAACACCCAATGAGTGCATCTGCTTGCCTGGGGAAACAGCCCTGAGCGCTGGATCGTAGCCACTGCCTCACTACCAATGGCTGCGCTCCACAGAGGCAAAAGATGCCAGCGTGGGCTAAATAATTCACCAGTCTGGCCTGGAAGTTGTTACAATGGAGACAGATTTCAGAGTTCAGGGGTGCAACGCAGGGCCTCCTTCCTCCTGCCCGTCACAGAACGTTTCTCTAGTTCATGTATACAAGCACAGAAGGCCTCAGCATGCTCCTGAACTCACAGAATTCCTCCCTGTATGTTACAAAATGTATCGACAAGAGCAGACAAACCCTCTGCAAATTTTATCTATTGCGTGCAAGAATTATTGCCTTTAACGGTTAGAGGAGAGAAAGCAATTTACTCCCAAAAAGTAAATTATTTGTATTATCATTTCCCATATTCCCATTGGAATCAATGGAATCTCCCATAATGTAACTTTTCGGATGAATTCCAGTAGTGTCTGTGGCTCTGGAGCACTGATTGCCCCCACGCTGTATGTGCTGCCCGTACAGCATCGCCTTGGCTGCCTTCAGCACAGCTCCAAGCCAAGTGCCAAGGAAGAAACACAGGGAAGGTTTGAAACTAGAAGGCAGCCGGGCAGGGCAGCTGTAGCTCTATTGCTAGCTCTGTACTTTAGCCCTGCAAATAGAGGTGAAAAAGAGCATCAAGATATTTCATTAGTGCTACTTGTGAAAGCAGCAATGAATCCTGTGCATGCAGAATTACCTCAGTCTGAAATGAAAAGAATCTGTTGGGAAATGAAACCAAACTACGAATGCTGCTGCCTGTAGGCCAGTCTCTTGGGAAGCAGAGACACTGCAGCTCTCTCTATACCTTTTGTTCTTTCATATTGACCATGCACTCACAGAAGAAACGTTGTGACCAACACTAGACTTCAGTGGCCTGCGTGTGCGTAGGTAAATCAGCGTGTGAAGGATACAGACCCGCTGTTCCAGCAAGCAGACCTTTGTGCCCTTTTTCCCCCACTGCTGAGAGTTAAAGTTATACTTTAATAAAACTTGTACTACAGACAAGCACTTTGTGATACTATTGCACCCAAAATTACATGAAGCATTTTATTCTTCGAAGAACAAAGTTCAAGTTGATGCTCATTATGGCACTAAAAGGAGGCAGTAGTTTTTATCACTGTCTATTTTTCAAAAGCAGGAAAACTGAGGCAGAAAACAGTCAATGGCAAATATTTATGTTATAAAGAAGCATTGCTGCACACACCACTCCCTTAAGAAGAGCTGAAATACAAACAAGTAATGTAGCTTCAAATGCTAAACACCTTTAATGCCGATGTCTACTGAATCCTGCACTCTGATCTCCTTACAAATCTTAATAACTAAATTTTTAAAAACCTTTTGACCGCAATCTGCAGTGCAAGGTTTATGCTGGGCATTTCTCATGTATGAACATGGTCATTACCCCACTGCTTGGAATGATGCTCACTTTTCAGGGAAGGGATCAATTTGCCCATTGATGGATGAAGCCATTTGCTTCTTTTAGTTGGAGACTCACTTGCAACATTATCAATGCTGGCTTTAGAGAGAGAATTTCTGTCATTTTGCTGTAATTTATTTGATATACGTTCACTTCGTTAATGCTACATCCCCAACTACATTCTCCTACTTGCGCTGGCAGCCTCAGAGCTGGCAGGTTGAGCACGGGGCCGAGGAAGGGGAGCCTGGCGGGTGCATCCGGCAGCATCACGGAGGGAACGAAAACACCTGAGACCGCAGGAAAACGCCCGGCTACGGACAAAGGAAATCTGGAAGATGAAACACATCTGGAGGCAGATACAAGCATATTTAAGGAAATCCATCCAATAGTTACCTGTTAGTATTTTAAATGAAGTGTAATTTAAATGGCGATCTAACAATTAAATACTTATGGCTCACTCAATGCCACTCACTCACTCAAGACCACCGTGTTTCCAAATATCTAAATCTTTTTTAAGAACTTGATTAAACCTGTTATTATTTGGCCACTTTGGAAAAATTTACCCATTTTCTCCCCTCCTTTAACATGCTTCAAACCAAAATCCTGCAACACTGGGATAAAGCAGAATAAACGTCCAGGGAAATGACCATAACCTGCTTACAAGCTAAGACGAAGCTTATCGGCCTGCTCTGAACGACCAGCGAGGAATGTAGGGCAGAGGGAAAGGAGCAGCATCAGTTACTGGAGAAGGCAGACGCCTTCCTGCTCAGCTGAGCTTTCCTAACCCAAAATGGCCCTCCTGAAAGAGCTCCTGATGGAGTAAGCACACAGTGATTAACTGCACCAGCATAACTGCGAATAAAAGAAACGCCCAGGAACAGGACTGGGGAGAAACTTTAAATTAACTGTTAATTCAATAGTTGTTGTTAAATGTGAAGCCAGCACGACAGTTTACACCTTCAGAATAGAGAACACAGCTCAGTTTTAGAATATTTAGTCAATAACTATTAGTCAATAATTTGGCATCAGAGACATTTTTTGCCAGTTTAAAACAGTGCAACTTAGCCAAGGAACCCGGCCTCTTGCCTCACCTCATCAAGTCCCCTCTGTATGTAATTATAACTTGTGAAGTTTTCCCAGCTCAGATTGCTCATTTTTATTGCTTAAGAACTGGTCAAAAAAGCTGTGTTACAGAAAATCATCTGTCACATGGTTATGTGTTAATGACCTTGCCCTAGGACTATTATGTCTATTCTAAAATCAGGAAGTTTCTGCCTAATCCAGGGTGTTTTACAGTAACATCATTTCTACTGCACCAGGCAACCGACAGAGCAGAACCGTGTTCAGTCTGCACGGGGACAGACTAGCAAAGACTTCCTGTGTGAGGAAACTTCAGCTTCTGCCTTGCTGGACATGGACTTGAGTCTTGTGTGTTCAGAGGAGCCACACGGCCTAAGAGATAAATACTCTGCAGAAAATATTTGAAGAGATTTTCTTCCAGATAAGGGAGGAGAAGCATGTAGGTTGACAACTTGAGGTGGGCAGCACTGCTGGTGAGCTGGAGCTCCTGGACTATGAAGTGGATGGGACAGCTGTCCTGGCTGAGGAAATAAACCCTCTTGTCCCTCACACCTCTTTTTGTTGCCTTATTTTCTTTTCTATATATTTATTTTTTCAGCTGGATCATTCCCCGACCTGGTTCACAGTACTGCCTCATACACTTGTGCAAGAGCCTGTGCAGCAATCGCAGCACAGAGGCAAGAAGTGCTTATTTTAGGAGGCAGAGCCCATTTAAATGTGCGTCACGATGACCTCGCTTGCCAAAGAGCAATTATGAGCCAGCCGCAGAGCTAGAAATAGAACTCATGTCTCTTGACTTTCAATACTTGGTACAATAATTAATTTGTATTCACTTTAAATAACCCTTTTTCTTCTCATATTCAGTAAAGAGGAGATGGTTTCTTTCCATCTTTTGAAAAGGAAAAGCAAAGGAAAAGGAGTTAAAGAAAGGCAAGATCAATATTGAAAGAGTAATGAGAATTCCTATCTCGCCAATCTGCATTCGAACCACTTGCTAAGCTCTGTTCTCCCTCCTTTCAGGAATGTACCTTCATGTGCCTGAGGATATACACAAGTCAGGATGTAGGATTTATTTTTAAAAATCCTGAAGCCCTGGCACATTATAATTAAAAACTGCTTTTACAAAAATTACTCCAGAAGAGCATTTACAAAAATTACTCCAAAAGAGCATTTCCATTGAGATGAAATTTGCCTACAGAAGAGCCGAACCAGGTGCCTAAAGGGCATCTGGCTGCACCAGAGCCCCTCGTGTGGCTGCACCAGGGCCAGGAGCACGGGCCAAGCTCTGTGCTGCTTGTGGGCACTGTCTCCCTAAAGAGAAGGGGGTGTCCTCCAGCAAGAGGTCACATCTAATTTCCCAAATTCCTTAGGACTTATCTTCCTTAATTTAAAGTGGAGGGATTAAAAAAGAGAAGATAGTATTTCTAAACAAGTAAAATGAGTATATCTATGTACATGCACGTAGTTCTTGCAGTTCCTACACTTTATTATGCACGTTTATTGTACTTCCCTGGCACACAACCCAGATCATTAAAAATCAGGGAGAAACAGGTAGGGCAGGTTAATGTCACCGTGGAGATTTGAGCTGGGTTACTTGGTACATTCACTGGAAGTACCAAACTGCTAGTTGTAAAAATTATGGTCCATAGGAAAGACTGCCTACTCCCTGATTGACCATCAAGCCAAGAGCTAGGGATATAAGGAAAAGCCTGGATGCTAGGTTTTAAAAACACTAAAAATAGACTGGCAAGAGGCAGATGGGTAAGAAATCATTTTACTGCAAGCCATAAAACCACCAAAAATGGAGCGTAGGCTGTCAGGTGTCTCCAGGTCCCCCAGCAAGGTGATTGCACCAAGAGGCCTCCTTGGGGTGCGCTGGCTGTTCGGGCTCCCTATAGCATCAGTCCCTGTGTCTGCTCTTCACCTGGAATAACTGCAGGGCTCTTTGAATGCAGCGAAAAGTTAAATCAACTGCAGCAGCTGCAGAGGAGGACTCTGGATGGCTAAAGAAACGGAGAGCTGCTCTGACAAGAATGGACTGCAAAAGGTTGGGCTTTTGGTCTGTCAGAGAAAACAAAACAAACAATCCTGAGAAAGGATGGAACTGCTTTTCAAAATACATACTGGTGGGGTGAGCACACGTGCTATAAATGGAAAATTTATATTGGTATTGGCACAAGAAATGGGCACAAGCTGGCACCGAATTAAACAGAAATAAAAAAGTCTCCAGCTCCAGGAGCTGGGCAAAAACTGGGCAGCACAACTGGACTACGGGGGGCACATGTGCTGTATCTGCCTGAAAGAGCAGGGGTTACAGCTCCTAATCCAGAAAGCCCCATTTTAGTCTTGCATTCCTGTCCCATGTTGTTCTGGCTTCCCTGCAATTGCTGTTGCTTTAGCTGCTAATCATCAACTGGTATTTTTGGCTCTGGATTACTTGCAGCAAGTGTCAGGCATAGCTTTGGGCTCTGCCAGCACCATTTCTATAGGTCTCATTGGAAACAGCTGGGCAGGCTGGATGCCAGCGGAGGGGCTGTAACAACTGCCAGGGCTTCATTTGGTTCTGCAAATCCAACACAACTGTAGGTGCCCAGCGCTGCCCGCGCTCCCTGCAGCCCCTCTCCACAGCCTCCTTCACCAGACACTTCTTCACAAACGACTGCTTACACACAGTTGCTCCACTTCTCTCACAAAACCACAACAGCATCCAGTCCTGCCTGCAAAGTCTTCTGTATCTTTAAAGAGATGCCTGTGAGCTGGGTAGGAATGACCATTCCAGATTTAGAAACACAAGAATTGGAAGTGCAGAGGGCTAGAGCCTCAGTGCAATCTGCGACTCCAACAAAGCTGGAAATGTTTTAACTGTGCTTGCCTGACTAAGTACCTTCCTGAAGGACGCAAGGAAAAAGCTGACAGTTGGGGTAATGGCCAAAACATCGCTGGTCAGCCTCCACTTAAGCCCAGGTATCTATTGCTGGGATGGATTGCTCCCCAAATGCACAAAACATTGCAATATTCAATATTGTTTAAGGAACGCTAATAAAGACAGTCCCTGTTACGGTCCTACTAGTCCTTTGCTCCTAAAGCTGGTTTTAGAGGCTTGCTCTAAGGCCCAAATCGCGCAGGCTGCTCAAGGCTCCGGCCTTCCCTTCCTTTGCCCAGGCTGCTCGTTTTGTGTAGCGGGTCCCACGCGCTGCGGCTAAAGCGAGGCAGAGAGCTCAAGCACTCAGTGCTTGAGGGCACCACCAGCGAGGCCAAGGGGACACTGATCTTTGGTATCAGATCAGCCATATAAAAAACTCTTTGCATGCCGAATTGACAGTTGAACCCTGCAATACAGACAGAATGATACTAATCCACAGTTCATAGAGATACACACATTTGAAAAAGGGTATTTAGTGCATTAGCAATAAATGGAAAGGAAACACGGGTATGGTATCAAACCATTAAGACACATCACTATTTTCTGCTACAGATGGGTTTTCAAAATCCCACCAAGGCTCCCTTGAAATAAGCCAGCTTTAGCCTCCTGCAGGCTGCAAAGGCAGAAGACAAAAGCTGTTCAGAAAGTCCAGATGGAAATGAACGTTCAGGCACCCTCACAATTTTGTTTTCAAACAGCGATGTTCACGTAGCCTATGGCAATAATTCAGTTCCCAATTAACTCTGCATGACCTGCAACTTATTCATTTCATGAGCTTCTCAGAGTAGGCATCAAACATGTGAGCAGAAAACTGATAAGGGTATCTTCACAAGATATATAGAGAGTGAAATAGCTGCTTAAAACAAAACAAAAATGCTTTAAAACTGTTCCATGATGACTTTGCAAAACCCACTGTCTCTCCCTGCCGCTAGGGAATACATAGCATTAATCTTCCCTTGGTGCTCTTCAGAAAGCTTTTCCACTGGAGTATGAATCAGCAAAGCCGGCAGCTTTGCCAATGTTTTCGCAGAGAAACCTGCTCTACTGCACATACTGAGAAGGGCAACAAGCTTGGGGCTCTGTGACGCCAGGAGAAAACCGAGGTTGCACAAAGGGTACAGCACACGGAGGGGCTCTGCACAAGTTGGGCACCTGCTGCCATGAGCACCAGCACCGCGGAGGCTTTCTGTATGGGAGCCAGCAGGGCCCCGGGCCTCCTTGGGGGGAGTCTCATTGGTTTTTACGACAGTATTATAATGCAGCAAACAGAAAAACCTAGTACTTCCCCTGGCATTAAAGATTTGGTCCGAATTAACTGTACGTTAAGAGAAAGATATCACCCCTCATTTCAGCGACAGAGCCTCGACCCACCAAGCACTCGGATGATCTCCGAGACAGCCCGTATTGGAACTCAGGAACGAAGCGTCACATTCTGCTCACGGACTACTCCTGCTTTACCAGGGAAGGGCATTAGTTTGTCCTGCTGCACAGCAGGGGCAGGTTGCCCACCCCATGGCTAAGCACACACGGACACCCCTACATGCGACGGGAGGCAGCGACTCTTGGGAAGCAGAGAGGCACCATCCGTGTGGCGATCCGCACCTCAAGGGCAGCCTCGACCCAGCGGCAGGGACGGAGCATGAGGCACTTCCCTCAAACTGGCCCGACTGTACTTTAGCTGCCAGAAAACCCAGGTCTTAAGTAGTGCTTTGTTGTCACTAGAGGATATAATTCGAAAAAAGCAAGTGGCCTCCCACCATCAGCTGGGCCTTGCTGAGGAGTTTAAGATTTCACTCCTAAGAGCACCAGGCCAGGGTGTCATTAGTTGCCAGCAGTAATTGATGGCCGGGCACTCGCAGACCATATGTCCCGCGCGTCACGTCTGCACTCCCCTCCAAAAGACTTCCCCATATGTGCCGAGAGCTATTACTCAAAGTGTCCAGAGACAAAAGGAAAAGGAATCTCATCCACAATTCCTCCCAGTATAGGAAAACATGTCCTGGACAAGCAGATTTCCAACACAGAAGCCACCAAAATTACTTTAGTCAGAAACACTCTGAATCACTCAGTGCAAGGCAACTTGCAAGAAATCCGATTAAGGGCAATCCCACTCTTGAAAATTAATTAGTGGCACTGGTGAATTATATCCACAAACCAAGAAAAGGAATTTCAGAGATTTATATTTTTGAATACAAAAGTAGCCTTATTTAACTCCTTGACTCTCTCTATATGCCTATTTCTGTGTGTGTATATCTGCATGCACACAACCCGGTGATCTCTGGAAGGTCTCCCACTCTCAGCACTCGTTTTCGGAGGGACGTGACGGCAGCACCATAGACTGTGTTGCGGTGCCCGTCCCACCAATTTGTCACGGGCTCAAGACCCTCCTGGAAGGCAGCCCCACTTGCCGCTTGCTGCGCCTCTCCCCACTTTGCTGGTTACTCAACGTGATTCCCACATCCCCGACAAGCCGCGGCCTCGGGACAGAGGTCCCCGCGCCGCAGGCACGGCTGCCAGCTCCGCTTACAGCAGCTCAGCTCTGCGTTCCACTGTATTCCACAACGCAAAGCTGGCTTGTGCTCAAACCATCCAGACCGGTCTTCTCTAGCACCATCTCTGTGTCACCCACTGACACTACAAATACTTTATATTTTTACAGGGCCAGCTAAGGGGTTGATGTCCCTGTGGCTCCACAAAAACTCACCTGCCCTGCGAGAATTCTAATTTACAGCTATATTGGAGAACTGTCAGAATTACATCTACAAACACACTTTGTTGCTTCTCATTTCTTACACAACTCACACACCACATGTATGAGCAAATCTGTACCACCACTACTACTTCACGTAAACTGTATTTTTAAAAAATCGTTGAGTTTCAAAAAATGTATGTGCATAAATTGCACATTAATTAACGAAAAGGAGAACACAGTAAAGCTCCATATTGGCTCTTCTACTGTTCTGTCATGACCCAGGGTCAGGCTCACAGAGAGTATCAGTTGTCTAAATCATTCCTTTCTTCTCTTAAAGATAGATATAACCTTAGCTTGCATTGGTACAGCTTCTGTTTTACCCATCTCCAGAAAGAAAAATGAATATGAAAGGATGTAGAGAATTAATTGGCCAGCTCTTCTAAAAATATTTGATACCATTTATCCAGATGCTCAGCTCTGACAGATGCTCTTCATCTTCCACAAATCCAGACTAGAAAATATTACTTCATAAGAAACAAAAATGTTGTCTAATATAATCTTCAAAACAGCAATATATATTGCATTTGCTCTTTCTGCCCTTATTGACAAATTCAAACTGTAACTAATGCCAATATATATTTTTTTATTAATATTTAAAAAGTAGCCCATCATGTGATGGCCACAAGTTTGCATTCCTCTGCTTATTCACATACTTCCTTGCTCATATTATATATTCATCAGAATCACCTTCTCCTTTTCCATTTGTATATCTTTATGAGTGTTATAGGGGCTTGCACCCCATGTCTCACTAATTAAATGACAAAAAGACCCAACAGACAACAGTGCCTTTTACTTGAGCAAAACCTAGCAACTGCTGCTCAGAAATTAACACTTATTAATTGCTACTGAAATAATTCCAGTTCATCCTGCTGAGCAGGTGTTTGTGTGCAGACCCAGCACAGCATTTGTGCCTCCTTGCTCCTCACCCTCCACACATCAAGACAAATATTTAAATTTAATCAAATGAGAATTAACTTACAAAATAAGACAGCAAATTTTGCTGTAGTTAAAATTAGACCCCATGCATCCACCACAGTCTTCTCCATCCATTATTATGGGTTCAGGAAATTGCTGCACCCACTTGCTAGGCTGGGCACTTCAGGCAGGTTTTTGGGTAAATGGCACCACCTTCAGTCCTTCCGCAAGCACTGGAGTTCGGAGACGTGCAGGGAGAGACAGACTCTGTGGACACATCTGCGGGAGCTGGACTGAAAGCAACTTCAGTTCCCATCGACATCTCTTTGGTAAACATACATAAATATTTTTTTTCGTTCAAATGAAAACACAGGCATTAAACAACTTTTTTTTCCTGGCAAACTAGGGACATATGAATTTCACATTTAACGACAGATATTTTATGCTAAGAAGTTATTGACATTTATTTTTTGCACATAAAATAGAATTTTTGTGCATGTAACCTCTGGACAAAAGCATAATAAAGGAACATAATCTTAATTTTTCTAATTTTACATATGTATTTTTATTGAAGTGGAACCTTTTGTAAAAATGCAATTGTTTTGTAGGTCTAAATCAACAAGTTCTCAAGGTCTCCTGGATGGAAACAAGCAGGGATTTTACATCAATGCAGCACAGAATTGAAATGGCAGTTTCAAAGCATGAGTAATCCCTATACAGCGACACTCAGGATAACTACTTCCAGTATTAGTGCAACTGTCTGCTTAAATTATTTGTTGAGCTGTTTTCCCCTCCCCTTTCCTCTTTAGATATTTCAGTTATCTTCACATATTTCCTCTGGTTTTATAGCTGACCCGCTCATAACATTCTTAACTAGAAACAAGCCTGAAGTCAAATCTAACCTTTCCTAAGCCTGTCAGAAGTTCATCAGAAGTTCACATCTGGGCATCAATTTTGAGCCTTGAGCTATTCTAGAAAAACCTTTAAGACACATTGCATTATGTTAAGAATTTAGACCTGAGTTGTACATGAGGGTGACATCAAATATCCAGCTCTTGAGAAGAGCTGTAACGTAGAGACCTGGCACTTCATTAGCTGGGTACACGACAGAAGCACTGAGCTGAGTTGATGTGACCTCACCTTGAAGCGACGAGACCTTATCTGGAGTCTCCTGTGTTTAGCATGGGCTCATACAGCCCCACACATACGTGCCCGGGTGTATGGACTCAGGCTGCTCTGCCTTGTCTGGAGCAGTTACATTGTTATGCTATAGGCTTTAAATAACATTTATCCAAAAACATTTCTCAGAACTTCTTTTTTTTTGTATTTTCAGAATAAATTCCCACAGGGTACCTAGATAACTACTTATAACTCATATTTTTCCCTTGGTCAGGTATTAGACTAGCTACAGCTGCTGTTGCCTACATGCAACTTTTCATCATTTGAAAACACATCCTTCTAATTTCAAACCACAAAATCACCCAGATGATGTTTCACTGCCACGTGGGAGAGAGAGAAGATTAGGTTTCCAAGGCAGGATAGAGCAAGAGGGGCATTCTGAGTTGGAAACAGAGACCAAGGTTCCCTTCTGCACCCCAGCAGAGTCGCGCTCTCCCCAAACGCCTTTTCCTCCTGGCTCCTTGTCCTGGAGCCTTGCTTGGAGCTGGCTTTTCATCCTTCCCACCCTTCAGCACTCACTTTGGTTTTCCTTCTCTGCCTTTTCATTCAATATTAAATCGCACTGCGGGAATTAGGACCTGAATCCCACTGCTGGAACCACAATTCAGCCCCTAAAAGTCAGGTTGAGGCTTGGTTGCGCATTGCCCTCATGATGCCCTTGGCTGTCATATGAAACTCCTGAACCTCTCAAACGAAACTGGGTACAACATGGCAACCCTGAGCTGCCTCTGCCTGCTCCTCTGAGAATAAGAGCAGGGCAGCTCAGAGAGCTGCGCAGAGGCGAAGGTCCGGACTGCCCCCGGCCCGCGCGGGGGCCGAGCTCTCCTTCCCCAGCACGTGGGAGCACGTGGCCCTGCAACGCACCATGCAAACCCGCTGGGACATTGCTCTGTCCCCTCTGACACCATTCATTGCATGAAACTGGTAAAGAAAAAACAAAATAAGACAGCAGTTTGACGAGGAAGCCTCAGAGCCCCATGTTTCCATTGCCAACAAAACATCTGCTGCAGCTATCCACTGCAATCCTGAAAGTCTGCTCACCACAGGATAAATCATTTAACAGGCAGAGAATAACAGGCATGTGACATAAATTATTTCATTAGTTGTTAAACTATAACCATTAATTTATAAATTCCATGCCCTTACAGTGATAGTTGACACCTACAGTGCACTAAGACTCGTTTCCAACACACTGTATCCTTATAACAGCTGCAGCTGGGGGGGCTGAGGAACCAGGCATGTGCTGCACGGTTACAGTATCTGACATTTAAATATTGCCCTGACGGAATTTCCGTACAATTATTTTGAGATTCAATATGGAAATATTGAAGGAGATGTACTTTGAAGAGGGAAACAGATATAAGAGCAATGCCAGTTCCTGCAAAGCACTGGAAAAAGTAGATCTCACAGTGTCTCAGGTCCATGTGTCTACCAGAAATGTTTTTTCAGTGTGAAAATATATTTAGGCATCGGGTACTCCATGAAACTGCAGAGCAATTAAACTGAAAGCACCTGCAGCCCTAGCCCTGGGCACGACGGACCTACAGCCTCTCATGCAGACGGCAGCCCTGCGCGGCACCGGCTGGAGCGGTCGCAGTGGAAGGTTAAACCCTCCAAAACATCCTACAGACTTGTAAGGACAGTGCTTAGCACCTTTTTGTTGCTAAAAATGGTTGTGTTTAGGACATTTTCCATTGTACGAAGTGCTTTCTAAACCCCAGCCCAAACGATAGGACACAGGTCCTCCTGCGCTCCTTGTCCCTGCACCCCTCCACGCGCGCGGCTCCGCTCTGCTTGCTACGGCCGAGCTTACCCACAAATACATGTGCGTGTGGATATACGTATGTACACACACACACACACACACACACATGGAGTCCAGGAGGCACCGTCTGCAGCCCAGGCAGCTGCCCAAATGCAGCACCGCGGCCATTTGGAAATGGCATCAACTGCCCGCACAGATCACCTGGAACAGCGCAGACCTCTGTGAAAGCAGCTAATCCAGCCACAAATGCGTAAAATAGATGGAGTTGTTTGGCTTTAAAAGAGGGAAGCCGGGTGGGAGTAGAGGAAAAACCTCCCCAGATTTCCAAAGTTCACACGGTTTGATGCAAAGCAGCAGAGGCCCAAGTGCTCCTCTGAGGGCTCTTATTTATGTCCCATTCCTTTATCAAGTCTCAATAAATCCAGGCTTAGACTTGATGTTTTTAAACCCTTCCAAGCCTGTTCTGGGTAAATAATTTAAAGGCTTGTGAGCTGAAGGTTGTGTGACTGCAGAAGGGCTTAGGAGCCAGAAGGGGAACCTCTCTGGAACTGGCGATCAGTTTGCACGTGATTTTGAAAATTAAACATATTAACCACGACTAAAATATAACCAGCCATCTACGCCTGTAGCTTTGACAGGTTTTAAGCCATGACATTAAGCTTGTTCATGAACAGAAACCTTCGGCAGCAGCAGTATTCCAAAGCATACATAGAATCTTACTCCATACAATACACTAAAACGCACACCATTTTTACACTAGAAAAAAAGTGTGGCACTGTTATTTATATGTATATAAATGACACATCAACGCCAGGTTTTCTGCTAAAGAGTTAACACCTAAATGAAAAAGTACTCCTTAAAAAGATACAAAAAGACATGTATTTTTGTGGCCTGCTTATACAATATTTTGTAACTTAAAATTCAGGTTTATTATGTCTTTAGGCACATTATTTTTATGACATGCTAGAGCCTTTACTAAAAGGCATGTACAAACCGCGAGCCCAGATGGTGGTTTGTAGACACAGCCCTTGAAAAGGGGCGCCCGGCCGTTAACCAGCCTGGGTGACACTCGCCAAGTCCCCACATTCACGTGAAGGAAGGAAGCAGCGCTGCACAGGAAGGGTTTTCTCTCTTCACAAAGCGCACAGGTTTCTTGTTGCGGAGTTCAGCACACCCCAAGCCCGACTGCTTGCGTGGCTTTGTGTGAGAACACGTCCACTCCGATCAGCGTATTTCTGTGCCCGAGTAAGGCAGATGTGATTAGAGGGGATGGAAGAAAAATGCACAGGTCTCCCTCTGTAAAGATCACTGAAAGGGTAAGGCAGCTCTCTGCATTAGTATCATGTCATTATACAAATTTAATTGAATCTACACCTATTATTTCTCAAGCTAATCGTGATAAGATCAGCAAAAAAGAGCTGCCACAGCACTGGCCAAATGAGTAGAAATCGCTTATTCCAGAGCAGAACAAAGGGGATCTCCTCCACATCCTGCTCACATGGTCTGAGCCTAGAAACTTCTCCATGAGAAAGCTTGTTCTACAGTATATAAAGTTTGATTATAAAATACACACTTAAATCAACACAGTTACCTAGCCTGATTAATACTAATACATCATAATAAAAATAACCCCAAAGGAAGATGGTGCCCATTTGCACATAGTTGTCATTGCTGGTAAGCTTCTGCAGTCCATCTGGGCTTCCTCAGGGCAAATTATTAGAATTACTCTAATTGATGGTGTAACCGACATAAAGGCTTTAACCATCCAAAACAAACCAATAGCACTGACCAGCAGCAGTGTCGTCCTTCCTCCCTCCCTCCTCTTGCCGCGACCACATGCCTTTTATTCCTGCACATGACCAGGATGTGCTCGGAAGCTCCTCTGACTCAGGTGATCAATGTGCAAACGTGCAGGGAAGGGCGACCAAAGTGTCTGCCGCGGGAGAACGCCCCTCCGAGCCGGGGGATCCTCAGTAAACTCAACACGAACACAATATAAATATTTGATAGGAATATAACAAATTGTCTTAATAGTAAAATGGTGAGAGAATACAAAAGATGCAGCGGAACATGACAGGAACCCATCTGGTGGATAAGTCACATATAGATATCGACCATCTGGGGTGTGAACTCTACACCTGACCCCTGGTTGGACAGCCACTGTCATCAGTGTTGTTTAATTAGAGGGAACTCGCGTTGTGGGAGGAGGAAACACTTGGAAAATATTTGCCAAAGAACAATATGCCTTAGTTTGAGATCTTTCCAGTGTCTTCCTTCTGTTCAAGCACTAATGCAGATATATTTATTTGCATGAAGACTGATTATACTAAGCCTTTTGCAGCCTTTACTAAGAATTGCTTTGTGACATGTAGACTGAAAAAAAACCTTCATCACCAGCAAATTCCCAGGGCGCTCCACTGATTCATTCAACAGAAGTAATTACTTTAGCAAATATTTGTGTATTTTAATGCCAAGAGGAAGATTTCAGGTATTTGGAAATTGGTTAAAGCTTCTCAGTGCAGTTGAATTCCAGAAGCTTCTGGTCAATGTGACATAAAATTGACATGTCACTTTAACAGAAACAAGTATGTTTCCTTCATGGAAGATTTCATCTTTGACAAATGTTACTCTTGATTTTTATTAATATATTCAGCCCTGGCATCATATGGTCCTTCCATTTTCCCTGGAGATATGGATTTTAAAAGTCCACAGGGAAATGATAATACCATGTGCTGATTTGTTGACACATGAACTCTGAAATTAGCACTGGAAAAAAAGAAATCCAAGGTTTGCAGAGATTATTTCACAACCTAATGTGCATCCTAGCACTGTGCTTAGGAGTCTAAAAAGCTTTTGGAAAGGAAAGCTATGAAGTATGAATGAGCACACGTTGAGCCCAGAGATTTTAAAGCCATTTTTAAAGCACTATGTGAAAGTTCATCTCTCTTTTAATGAACTCCTTAGACAAAATGTTTTCCCTCCCTTCCCTTTCGGCAGATCTAGACACAGTGAAATCTATCTTGTGTGCTTTGATAGACATGAAAAATTAGGTACAGATAGGAAAAAGTCGAGACTGCCATTGCCAGTCGCTTTGCTTTCTGCTTTCTCATCCATCTCAGTCACGCATGGACAGGAGCACCGTAAGGCCACAGAATTGGACACCCAGGCGCCGTGAAGCGCCCCCAGGCACAGGACTCCCTCTGTGCCCGGCAGGGAGCAGCTCGACGCCCCCGTGAAGGGGCTCCCTGAGGGGACGCGCAAGGCGGGCGGCTGCCTTCGCATCCTGCTGACTTTTGGTTTTTTTCATTCGTTAAAAGCATAAGGGAGCTGTAGATTTTCTTCTCCCCTCCTGAGCTTATTTTTCATTTCAGAAAATTCAGCCTCATCCCAGGCTTTCCTACTTTTTCAGATAACTCCTCCATAGGGCTGCCCCATATGACTCTCTGAACTACTCAATTAAAGAAAAATAAACAAAATCCCATTCCCCTCAAAAACCCCTCTAGACCCTTAGATATATCTACAAGAACAGATCACACATCTTGCTTCTTCTCAAAACAGTTTTATACTGACTACTTGCACAGCTTTCCCAGTGTGCCCATAAGTGCCTCAAGTACATTTCCTTTCCTTTAAAATCTGAAGAAATAATCAAAAATTGATATGAAACACTACTAAGACAGGAAGCTTAACAGCTGAATGCATACTAGGCAGTCTGATAAGGGTAAGATACAAAAATATGCTTTTTTTGCTTTTTAATCAGCACAAGCTGAGCAGCCACCTGCCCCACCGCTGCTGTATATTGCTCAAGTCCTCTTCTAACAGCAACGGGGCTGCTACTAATCAGGGGCCTGGCACTCTTCAGCAAGTGCATGATCCTCATTTTGAATCGCATCGTGCAAACAGCCACCCACCTTCCCCTTCGCTTTGAAAGGGCCACATGCAACCGTCCTGCTTTCCCTAAAAGAGTCATGGTTTTGGAAGAATCGGCCCTGCTGGCGCCGTTATGCCTCTGTTTGCTGAGCATTTCCTCCAGAAGGGAGGGTAGCTGCAGACCCACTAGTCCCGTCGCACTTTTGGGGAGCCTATTTCTAACTTGGATACTTTCACACATAAAATAGTTGCTCCAACAAAACCAGAGCATCAGAGGAATCGAGTAAGAGGAAGCAAGCTTCTAAGTTATCATTTACACCTCTTCCAGCACACTTTTTCACTCTATATCACACTCTTATTATAAGAAATGCCAAGATCATGTCTGTAAAACAAGCATCCAGAAGGGAAGCAGTCTCACAAAGAGCACGTATGAACTTCTGTGCAAGTGTCAGTAACCTGAGGAATGAATCTGCTCAAGTGCTTAGAATAAGCAGGTGGAATAACTAATGAAATGCAGTGACTTCAAATACAGGGAGATGAACAACTTGGAACAAGCGCTTTCAAGAGCTTGGCTTAAAGGTTTGGGTTCTTTTCCACATGTTTGTTTCTGAAGAATTAATATTGTCTATTTGGAAATAATTCAAGTATTTTTCTCCATCTCATTAGTCTTTTCGAGTAACAAGTGTTTGTTACATTAACTTGAAAAATAAAGAGAATGAGTGAAATTTATCGTCAGATCTCTGTATACGAGTCTGGAAAATCACACAAAAGAGAGCTCTCCACAGGACACAACTCTGGAGTATTCCTGTTTGTGGAAAAGTGCTTAAACCCAGATGTGTGCCCCTACAGCAATTCAGGTTAAGCTCTCCCAAATAGTTGGTTTTTAAAAAGGACCTTTTTCACGATGTCTGGCTTTCACTCATCTTCAAACACCAGAAGATAATTTAACCAGAAGTTTCCTGAAAAGCTTCGTCTGTCTCCGCTTCACCAATGTGGGGGAATAACTGTCTGGATTTCAGGGAGATGGGGAACGCGGCACCACAAGCGCAGCCGGGGCCGAGGCGCGCGCCGTGCGGGACAGCGGAGCGGCCAGATCGTGGCCATGAACACGGCCTATGCCACGGGCTGACAGGGGAAACGAGAGTGTCCAAGAGCACAGCGCTCTCATGAAAACAATTTATGTGAAAATAAATTCAGGAGAGCTGAGCACACTTCATGGCCTGGTAACAAGTCCTCCTACGTGATTTACAGGCAGGTATCGCTCCCCGCACAAATAGGCCCCACTGGATCATGAAAGAGGCCTCCTGACATAACAAACTGAAGTGAATTCATGAAATGCAAAACGCCATGCAAGCTGCTGAGCCTTCTGCAGAGGAGTAACACAGGTGTGACTAACATAAGAACATATTTAATTTTAATTTACAAGTTTGGAGCCTGCAGGTTTAAAGCTCAGGACGCTCTCGTCATGGAAACTGTCCCCAAGCGCAGCAGGTCAGACCACCCTGCCTTGAGTCCTGCTTAGGCTTCACCTTAACTAGTCGTCTTTGATGGCCTCAACTACATATGTAGGTGACCAGCTTTAGTGCTTTTGATGCAGTTACTGAAGCAATTATGAGACCTCTCATAACAGCTAAACTCTATAAACTCTTCTAATTAAGAAGTTCATTTCTTTTTGAACACTTCAGTCACTTGCTAACTGTCAGTCAGTTAATTATAGAAATGAATTTATTGTCTCTTGCTAAAAGAAGACTCAATACAGATACTTGGCTTGCTGCATAAATTATTGCTATTTCTATACTCATTGCAAAGGAAAATGATTAGCATGCAGATATTATATGGAAAACAACAAAAGGTCTTTAAATAGTATGCAAAAAGCACACACTGAAAATGAGAAATTGTACTTGCCTAGCAAAATGAACTCCTATTAGAAAAGTCAAAGACCCTCTACCAATTTTTTAAGCAAAAGAAGTTGCCATTAAAATCTTTTCATATACCATGCTTTTCATAGTATGATCTATGTACAGTATCCACCCATGTTAATTACACAATTCATAAGCATTAAATTCATCAGTACTTACCACTTAATAAAAAGTCGTCTGACTCCTTCTAGAGAAGAGCTGATTGTGCCAAAAGCAGATAAGCCTAGAGCTCTCTTTTCCCTCTACCTAATTGGCTTTACAGCTCACTAGAAAATAATCCTGTCCACGGGTAAATCGCAGGTAACCCTTCCATATAACTTGCTTTTCTTATGTGTGTTCAATGCAAAAAAGCTCAAGATGAAATGTGGCTTCAGGACTTTCTAAAATATGCTAAAAACAAAAACAAAAACAAAAACAAGCAAAAAACTACCACCTGAATGATTGGGTAATCTAAGAGCAATAGCAGAAGCAGCATCTTTCCAACACAAATCCCAAAAGCTGATTTCTAGGTGGGTCAGAGAAGGTCACAAGCAGTATAACTGGCGGGGAAGGACTACAAACATTAGACAGCACTCCTCAATGGATGTTGCCACATACATTTTTAGCCATATGTATTATCTAAGGTGAATGCTAAAAAGCAAAAGCTACCTTAAACATCATCTAACTTCCCTGTTTCTAGACAAACAATTTTACCTGTTTAGCAGCCTATGGTTCTGTATCACTAAGCTCTCCTGAAAGCTGTGTAAATAAATAATGAAACAGCCTGTTAAATTCTCCAGGCTGCCTTGGACCTAGTTTCAGACTTCTAGGGTTTCAATACGTATCATTACGCTCTGTGCCATGAAAGCCCAGAGCTTCAGCACAGTTAAAACCCAGGGCTGCTTTTTAGCCCAAACTAAAAGTCTGAGCTAAAAAATGATGTAGCGACATCATTTATGTAGAGACATGGAAACTTGTACAAGTTGCTCCAAGGTGATACCATTCTTCAGTGATGAGCCAGGTTGCCTTCAGCTTCTTTTGCCTAAGAACACTCAGTAACACGTAAAAGCTAAAATGGCTTTAGAGGTACTAAGGGATGACTGGTGGAGGCTGTGATTAAAATCAACCTCACACTGCCCTTCATTTTCATTTTCTTGTAACTATTTGCCCTTGGCTCTTCTTAACAACAACTGCCCCCAAACAAACCAAGCACACAGCACCTGCTACCATTAAATTTGTAAAATGTCTTGAGTTTTTACAGAGGAATCTCTCCCAAATAAGTAAGTAAATAAGTAAGTAAAACCCAGAGTAATGTATGTTTGAAGAAGTCTGCTTTAGGCAGACCAAGAAAGCCCAGATAAATTAATGCTGAAATCATTTCCCCTTCAGATTTCTATGCACAGACCAGAGAATCACAGAAACATGGTAAACTTGACCCAATGTATTTTAGTATGCAAAATACACAGGACACATTCATATACTCCTAATGTAGCAGAATTCCAGATAACAATCCCAGCCTAGCACCACAGCGCAATGTGCTATATTGGCTTCAAGAGCTGTTTAAAAAACCATTGAAATACTGTGTAGTATTTGCTATGCCATTTGGAAGGGATCTTTTAACCCAAAGGAAGGTTTGCATTAAAGTAATTACTTCTGTACTGTATTAAAACACAAGAATAACGGCTATACAGCGAGCCATACCCTGTACGAAGATTAAAGTGCCCAGAGGTCTAATGACAACCTACGTTCGCTTGTCTTGTAGCTTCAGTTCAGTATTTCACATACTTGACAGTATAGTTTTCAAAATGCTGAAGAAACCCACATATAAATGGAATACAAAATTAAACACCTGAAAACACAGGTGCTGCTAACTCTCTTGTATCTCCTGACTAGACAGCCTGTTGCCTTTGGTTGCACTCACCAGTCCAGGAGCCACAAAGCGCTGAAGTGTCTTCAGCCCCTGCTTGCCAAGGAGGGCGAGCGGCCTGCAGTGCCGCTCCCAGGGCCACCTCCATGCCCGGCTCCTGCCACCTCCTGGCCCCGCTCTCCCCGCTGCTGCGCAGGTGGCTCCTGAGCCAGGGCAAGGCTGTTGGGTGGCCTCGTGCTCCGCTGGAAAATGGCCTGTCTTGGGGTACGGCAGTTACCGCCGCCGCAAGCAGCGGGCAGGCATGGGCGCACGGCCGGGCATGCAGAGGTGGCTCACACAGCACCACGACCAAGCATCTCACCATGGACTGACAGATTCTCCACAGATTAGCTCAGATGCAGGCTCTGATTCCTTCCTCTTAATGCTGAATTTAGGCATTTTTGTTTAAAAGAACGTCTGTGCTTTTGTGAAGCACTGTGGCTAACGAGAAGCAGCGCTATGCAGGAGGTGCACCCGCCGGCAGGGCGGCCCCGTGGTACCTGCCCTTCCTCAGCTGCGGATTTTTCCCGATGGAAAAGCAGCCCCGTACTGATGCTCCCCAGAAAAGGGAGGGGAAAAAAAAAAAAAAAAAAGGCAGACAACCAAAAATAAAGTCTGACTGAACCAAGATGGAAAATGTTTGCAGAAGAAATCGAGGGGAAGGAACTCCAGGACAGCTGGAGTAAAGTAAAAACTCGTTTTTACTTTTTTCCACATGTGGAGCACACTGTTGACTATTTTCCTCCATTCCTTGCAAATGGAAGATGCAAGCTGAAAACTATGTGCTACACCATGACAAACCTTCAATTTGCTCCCTGTGGGCTGTGGATGTGCTGATTCAGATGGCTGCAGTCTGCTCCTCTAACCACTAAGCCCATCAGGACGGGCTGGCCCGGCCAGGCGGGGCCTGTTACAGAGAGCACAACTAGCGCAGGGCGCAGCCGAGGCGCTCGCGGGCTTTGCCTAACACCTACGTGTCCGTTTTCACACTGACACGACCATAGAGCTGCTCTCAAAATGCTGCTAAACAACCTCTGGTTAAATGTGCCTATCCCTCCACCTCTGGCAAGTTACTATAAGGCAAACAAGCCAACTGCTGCTTTAACGCCAGCTCGGCCAGGTTGGGTCAGGGAGAGCTCTGCACCCGGTCGGGGGGTTACGGGTGGCCGCGCACGGCACGAGGACGGTGCTGTGCAACTTAGTGCGCTGGCAGCCACCAGTTTGTCAGCCCTGCTGCAGCCACCAGTGAGCAGCAGTTCTGTAAGGTGCAGGACGCTGCGTGCTCTGTGGGCTCACGTGGCGATGCACCAGGCTCCCCACATGTTGTCCGAAATGCAGCTTTGCTGCCTGGTGTGCAATAAACTAGGAATCACACACTCAGGAGGGACATCTCACTTATTTTGGAGTTGCACAAGCCTGGATGCTTGGTGTTTTCCCTCAGATCAAGCACAGGCTACACATTCAGTGGCGTCATCTCAGCCCTGGCACGGAGGTGACGGGATCCCTTTGCCTGCAAAGGCCTTGCCGTTCTGCTCTGGCGCCAGGAACATGGGAGCGCAGCGGGATCCCCGTGGCCTCACCTACTGCTCCCCACAGCCCTGGTGAAGCGGCCCAGTGTGCGCTGGGCCCCAGTGCTTGCTGCAGCGCGCGGGCCCTCGCCCCCACACAGGGCCCTCGCCCTCGGCTCAGGGCCGCGCACCGCGGCGCAGGAACCGCACCCTCGCGGATGTGGGCGATGTCTCCGCCCGCTAATTAAAACAGAAGCAACAAAGACGCAGTCAGTCCGAGTCCAACGAAAACAGAGCCAGCCCTAAACCCCAGAGTTTCCTTTCAGAGCGGGGCTGCTCCTCTCCCGGGCACAAAATGCCTCATTCAGAAGCCCCGCAGCACCCAGGCAGCGGCAGCGCCTGCATGGAGCGAGCGCCACACGACCACCAGCGACGCAGGAGCCGTCTAAGCCACCCCCACGCGGCCGGGGACATAAGGGTGACAGATAGAATGGGATGGCGACGGCGTCCCAAAGCACAGGCTGAGCCTGGGGGTTTCCAGAGAATGACAGAAAAGCAAACTTGAGCTGCAGCAATTTTTTCCACAAAAAAACTCTTTTTTTATGCTGCTCCCAAACTCATTGGTTTCATCAAACTTACAAGGGAAAGATTATCCATTAAAACAACCAGCAGCATGACTGAAAATACTCATAGCACTGCACAAAAGGGAACTTGCTCAGAGGATGCTGGTGGTGGGGGCAGCAGCGAGTGCTCTATAAATAAGCACTGCTAGGTCTGCCTTCACACTGCCCCAGCGGCGAGATCGGTGACCAGAGAAAGCGGTGCCTGTTTACAGGTGAGCGGGTCATATGTGTGAAGCTTAAGCAAAAACAGCCACGCACACAACGGTTGGAGGCATCTTTGAAGTCTGGCCCGGCAGGGATGTGCACCCGCATAGAACAGCGCAGGCACAGAGCCCAGCTCAAGTGACTCCAGCATTACCGAGCTCAGGGTGAACATCTGTGTGGGAAAGGCTCTTTTTTCCATCTTTAAGCACCAATCTGGTCAACCTCAGCTCTGCTTGTGCTGTTGGTTCTAACCCTGGTGAGAAATGGCTTTTGTCTTGACCCAATTCTCTCCCACGGTTCAATTCCAGTTTCTAACGTACAGAGCTGCTTTTTGCTGGGAACCAAGGACCCCGGAGCGTTAATTCAGCATCCTCCTGATAAAAGCTCCCTACAGTCTCAGTGTGATTGTCATGAAAATTCATGCAGGAATCCAGTCTCTAAACTATTTCCTTGGCACAGAATAATTATGCAGTGTGAAATGCAGTAATTATTTAGATTACGTGCTTTCTCAAGGGAAGCTTACATGACAAAACATACCATTCAAAGCATATAACCCTGTAACATGAGGAAATTACAGCATGAAAACGGCTAGCTCTTTTTAAATATTACATACAAGATTGCTGTGAGAGCACAGGCGAGCAGCCCCGTTCCGGGAGCGAGGGCGCCCGGCAAGGCGACGTGCTGGCTGGACCCTGCCTGGGAGGCACTGGAAACTTTGGGGTTTTATTGTGCCACAAAAGCCACCTCCTCATCCTTCCCCCTTGCCTTTGTCTGATGCTCGGCACATGCGCTGCAGCGCCGCGTCTGGGAGATAAAACAAACAAGAGCTGATGATAGGCAAACCCTCATTAGGAAAGGGTTTCTTTCATCCTGCAGCTTTTGCTTCGGTCTCATTTACAAACAGGCATTTCCAAGACTCTAAAGTCATGAAAGCTCCACTTTTCAGCACAGATTTTTTTGCAACAATCCTGTACTTTTCAAAGCACAAGTAGGACTGTAACCTAGTAACTATGTCAGACTACTTAAGAGTTAACTATGCAAAGCAAGAGAACGCTACTGCGGCGAGAATCCATCTTTAACGCATGCAGTTTTCAGAGACTTACCACAAGCAAAGATTTAAATGCTGTACTGTACCTGATAGTCCTGACAGAAATGCAGTACTTCCACATCAGATTCCACATCGCGCTGCCATCTCCCTTCATGACCTTCTCCAAGGCGTTCGCAAAATTAAAGAGATTCCAATAACTCCAGGAACAAGCAAGTTTAGCAGGCACACGGCAGAGTTAGTCCAAGGTTCACGCGGCAGCCAAGCACTGATTCACGATTTCCAAGTGATTCCTCCGACCTCCACTCAAGCGAACTCAGAGGGAAGCCAGCTTTCCCATCTGAAGTCTCGGGTTACTTCTTTCTTCACGATTTACACGACTCCTTGTTTACATTATTTGCAAGCCAGGCAAGATTATTAGAGGCTGCTCTGAAAGCTACGTATAATATCATTCCAAGCTGTCATGTCATGAAAAGCTACCTATGCAGCACTTCAGAAAAGTTAGTTCTTGTTTATTCCACTTTGAAAAACACCACGATAAGCGGCTCCCAGAGTATCACTTACTAGCACTCTAGGCGCTCACCAAATACACCCTAAATCATCTGGCTGAGGCTGAATAAGCTCCCAACTGTTTGCAAAATTTCTTGTGTACTGTAATAAACTTTTTGGTGCCAAAAAAAGTTATGAGTCATTTTCCAGGGCTGTGTGTGAACACCAAGTTATGACTTTCAGAAGTGATTATGTCAGCTTGACACTTTGCCTATAAATTACGTTAAAGACGAAATGCTAAGATCTGACTAAAAATGTCCTATTCACTGTGCCTGTGGAATTCCCTTACCACACTCCAATCTCTTGCACAGGGAAGGGCCAATGGGACTTTATCCTTGTCACAGTATCTGCCCCTCGGTATCTAAAGCCAGAAGTCCCAAGTATGAGTGTAGCCCACAGCTTATGGAAAATTAGGGGTATTTACAAGCTAACTTAGCTATTTACACTGACTTTTTATATTAAGCTGAATAACTTTGCATGCTGCTTTCCTAGGAGTAAGTTTAAAGATATCACCAAAAGTTTGTATAGAACTTAAGCCTAAAACGCATACATGGAATCACCCGCACAGACAAGCATTATTACTATTATTTTTTCTGAGGGACAAGTTCTGCGTTGGTTTCTCCAAGACCACCCAGGAAGTTCGTGGCGCTGCTCTGACAGGCTGAAGCCTCCCAAGCCTTGTGCTGGGCCCACCAGACCACACTCGCTTCCCCGCAGCGAGGTCAACAACACAACTATCAGAGATCCTCTGGATCAAAGGCATTAAGTACATGTTTATGTTATAAAATTCAGATAAGCAAGAAACTGAGTTCATGCTACTTTTTCACAGAACGGCACGCTTTTATGATTAAATGTCTGTTTTCTGTTGCACAACTCCATTTTGTACAAGACCATTTTATCTACGGTCTCCTGACTGTTGCTACTATTCTGAAATGGACTCTGGTCAGTGTTCTTCTGACAACTACTCTGGCAACAAGCTATTGGTGGCTCAGACAAAAGGTCGGAAAAAGTTCCACTGCATGTCATACATTTTAAATCAGGTTTAACTGAGAAAAAAAGGTGTATTTATATTAGAAAACTTTTAGATCTGTTCTTAACATTATCATTGAAATACACTTCAGTGGTGGAAGAAAGTTCAAGGCAGACCAGCTGGACTTCGTCCATTACCCTAACCTAGAAATTTGAGAGATAAGCCCATCTTACGCAAAAGACAAAATTAATAGTATTTTTTTTTCCTCTATGTAGTGTAAAGGTACCAAAGAGCACACTTAGCTGTGCCTACCCATACCTCTTGGAGCATATAGGTAACATCTTACTAATGTAATTGCTTTTTTAGGCTATATACTTCTCTGTTCACATTCAGTTGCAGTATTTTGACAGTTCAGCATCTGCAACAAAAGCATTTTAGATGCACCTGTCTCCAAAGAAAGATTAAGATAAATGTCTGACAGACCTATCATAAGAGAGGACTATGTGAACCATCTGCTTCATTCGTGTTTGTAACATTCTTTAAGCATCACAGGACAAAAATAAGATGCCTAAAAAAAAAAAAAAAAAGAGAGACTGCTACAGCATTAAAGATAGAAAAGAAACTGGAAAAGGCACTGCGATTTTATGAAGCAGCATGCAGAATATTTCAGCTGCTCTCCAGAGAGGCTAAGTTTGGCCACTAATTCGCAATGAAATAGATCTAGACGAGTCAAGGAAACCGCCCACTGAGCAAGCATTAATTCTGCAGAGAAGGGTGTACCAGAGCTGCAACTGCCAAGACTGAAATTTGGAATAATTTGGAATAATTTGGGATTGAGAGGCAGCCTACAACTGAGACATAATAATATGCACACAGAAATGCTCAGTACTATGAAAATCATGTGTACAGAGTTAGTATAATTCTAGTATGTCGGTCCTATGATTAAATCTCAGATGTAAGTAAATGCTATTTATTCTGGTGTAGACAGGAGGACAGCTGTAAATATGAACAAAAGATTACTGTGAAGTGCTTCTTGAAATGATATTTAGGGGTATGCTTAAGCCTAATGGCATCCTGCAAAGCTTCAGGAGGGCAAGGAGAAACAAAGCTTGATTTGACCTACTGCGGGTGCTAATAGCATCAGCTAGTAGCTGATGATTTCTGTATAGAGATGTGCAGAACTGGTGATTAATCAAAACCTCTGGCTAATTCACATCTCTCATCATGATGGGCTGCATTTTCGAAAATCAGCTCCTTAGTAATCAAATTATGAAGGAGGTGATAGGATGAGTACCAAAAGGAAAACAGATTCATCACCTATTTCTTACAATTTAAAAGTCTTACTTAGAAACAGAAGAACTTTTCCAGGAGAAATAAGCGAGTAAGTCCCTTTCCTCTTAGCTGTGTTGCCTTCCCTTTGCTGCCAGGGACATGACCTGGCAGCCTGGAACATGGCACAGATCAACATCTCAGATGCTTTCACCTTCTCGAGAGCTTGTTTGCATTCGCTGTATGACCGAGCAAGACGAACCCCAGCGCAGCAGGGCCCTGCGGCCACCCTGCCCCTGTTCAGCCGGGAGCTTCACTCTGAGGGCCCCAGCGCAGCCCTGTCCTGCCCTGCGATCCCGGGCAGCCGAGCGCCCGCGGCTGCTGGCAGGGGCTGCTGGAGGCCGATGTGACCCGCTGGTTTGCTACTCCTCACTGCATGTGGCAATAAAACTTCAGCGCTACCTCCCCCTTGAACCCAAATCCCCATCCTCCAGCTGGACACCAGCCAGCCACGCAGTCCAGCCCAACACAGGCAGCTCTCTTTCAAGAGAGCCTCAGTTGGGCCATTTTTCACCTCGCCCTGGCTTCCACTGAAATCTCTACTGTATTTTTCCTGCTTGCTGCTACAGCACAACTCAAGTGTTCTCCTCGAGCGTTGTGGCAGCACCCTGGGCTCGGGAGCTGCCCTGGCACCCTGAGAGCAACGCACGCGCTGGGCACTGCTGCCCTCTCCTCTCCAGTCTGGAGAGGGCAGCCCAGCTCACTTGGAGATGAACTTCAACACCTGAGGAAACAGGAAAACCAGTTTGCAACTTTATAAAATATTTTGCACCCTAGCATTATTAATCTTAGTAGGAATAGAAATCTTTTAGATCTAGATGCGACCGCCAATTTGGACAAAGATGATGCCCTGGGCACTCCCGCGCGGCAGCCGTGGCCCCCTCCCTGCCACGTTGGTGCTTCCCCTTGGCTGCTCCCGGGGGCTGCCCCAGCCCCGGCTGGAAGGGCTGGACAGGGTGGCCTGAAACAGCTGAGACGGAGGCACATTTGTTGTTTGCTGTTTGTGCTCTGAAGTGATGAGCACGGAGCACAGAAGGGGTGACAATTGGAAGAAGCAGTACCGTAAAATGCTAGAATAAAATTCATGGAAACTTGCTTGTCAGAGCCCTCTGCCGCTTCTGAGGGCACGCGGCATGCTTTCAGCAGCAATAATCTAATTCTTTCAAATGTTTTTGATTGCGAAGAGAACTGGAGCCCCTATTAGCCCATTTCGTGTAGAAGGACAGTTAAGGACCCTTAAAACAAAACACGCTGTGGGGATAGGATACAGAGGGCATGGATACACATCAAGAACAAAATGGAGGATTTCAATCTCTTTCCTATTTTTTACATTGCAAACATAAAGCTGCTCCAGCCAAAGACGTTACAGGTGATATAAATCATATTTAAACATACTAAAGTTCAGGTTTTTAGAAGCTGTAGGTGGTATATTACTTTTAAATTATATTAATAGGAAGGCAATACTTAATTCATCAGATGGCATTCTCTTATACTCCTCCCTCCGCAGATTCATCCATACTTCACATAAAATCAGCGCAGCGAGGAGACAGCGCCAAGGCCCGTCACGGAGGTCGCTGTGAAGCGGCTCCACGAAACCGAGCGCCCAGGGCATCTTATCTGATTTGCTTTCAATAAAGTCGCGTGCTCCGGATGCGGGCAGCACTTCACACATGACGTGCTTTCAGCTACGGTATCTCACTGCTTTAGATGTACATGGGCTCTTCCTAAATTAGGTTAGGACCACATTCCCATGAAGAGGGAAAATAAATACACTGCAGAGCATATTCAAGAGTGAAAAAGGACATTTGCTTATTTTCACGTATTTTCTTCCAGCACAAAGTGATCAGGAAACAAAATCTAGAAGCATTTATAGTATTAAGTGAATTATATTTACAGGGCATTTAACAAAACGAAAATGCGAGTGTTGGCGCTAGCAACCATCCTATCTGGTGTTGGCTGCCAGGACAGTCCCAGGACTATTTTTAACTTAGGTAGCGCTCTCTTTATACAGCTACTGCTACCAAGTAAGGATGGAAAGGAGCCTTGCAAATAGATAGTTTAAAATTTTTAAATTGAAAAGCATTCTGGCCTTTTAGACAAATTAGAGTATCTTTAAATCTCTAATTTGTAGCAAGTAACTGTTTTTAGTGGAGAGAAGAATGGGTTTAAATAAAGTATTTTCACAGTGCATTTTTCCCTAGCGTATTTTTCTTCCTCTTTAACCTTTCAGACTTCACACAAATATTCCTAAGAGGATGCAAAACACTACCTTGGGGGAGTTCATAGCAGTGACAGCCACAGAGTGGTCCCTCCGCGGCCCTGAGCGAGCAGGACTGGCATTTTGCTATAGGGCACCTCTCCTGCGGCCACCGGGCTGGCTGGCTCGGGCAGCCCCGCAGCAGCGTCGTGCAGCCTCCTTGCGCGCGGCCTCCAGGCCTCTCCCTTTGCCGGTTTCTGCCGGGAGGAGGATCGAAGGCGACGCAGAAAGCTCCCTGTGCCTCAGCGAGGCTCGTTGCGGAGCACAGTCAGAACGTGCCAATGCCAGGGCCATCGCTCACCTCTACGCAGAGGAGGGAGCAGCTAGTGAGTGGCGAGGTGTGCAGGCCGCCTGCTCTCGAGGGCCGCAGCTGAAGGGCAGCCCTTGGCGCCCGCCACGCTCCCGAAAGCCTGGCCGGGACCGCTCAGCTGGCGCGGGAGGGAGGGCAGCAGGAGCTGCGGCTGACCGGGCTGCCCGGTGCGGGGAGGTGCTGGTGTTCATTCCCAGAACACGAGGCACCTGGCTTGCCAACGCCTGTGGAGCGGCAGGGAAGCAAAGGAAAGGCACAGACCCGAGAGCCCTGCTTGCTTCGCTGGCACCGGCTCTGCTAGCAACAGCAGCAGCGGGGATGTCCCCAGCCCAGGGGGTGGCTCGGCAGAACCAAAGCCCCATGGGGCGCAGAACCGCAGGGACTGTCCACCAGCAAGAGCCCGAGAGCTCCCAGGGGAGCTAAGCACAAGCCTGAATTCAATGCATATAAAGACAGCTTTTTAAATGCCTGCAGGAACACGCTGTTAGACCTAAACTAGCACCACTGGTGTTACAATGATGACTTCGACCAGGTTAACAGGTACTCCCGTTTTTCTAATTTAAAAGTATCAGCTTCAAGTCACTTCATTTCTCAGAGCCTAGATAAGTCCTCTGATTGCTTATAAGGCATTTCCTTATTTCATGGGGGACTTTGAGGGTTTCACCTAATCCCTCTTACGCTGACATAAGAATATTGCAATCTGTCTTGTTTGCAGGCTGTCCTGCGAGAGGATGGGGGATTTCGGGGAAAGGGAGGAGGACACAATTTCATGCTCTCAGCTGCTCTGCAGTTGCATAAACTTTGCCAAACATGAGCCTCCCTGGAGAGCAGCAGTATAGGCAGTGTGACTCAGCCTGCTCTGGATGAAGTCACTGTCAAGTGAGAGCAAACTGTTTGTTTCTAACAACATATATGGTGAACTCCAAATGCAAGTTCAAGGCAAAGCCTCACTTACTTCACCCACCCACTTTGCTCTGTTTGGTCCAAGCCAGATCACAAAGAGACACCGTATTTAAGTGACAGCAAGAAGAAGAGTAAATCGACTGACCCAAATGTCTGTGAGAAAGCAAAAGAAGCTGCTGGGTCTTAAGGACTAGCACCTGGGAGTTTTTTTTTTTCCCCTCACTATTACTGTGATTTGTAACTACTGTGCACAGCCACCATTTCCTGGCAATATGGCCAGGTATGGTATTTAATGCAACAGTTAGACGCTTTTTTTTTTTTTTCCTTTTATATAGATATATGTGTGTATATATATATATATTTAACAATAGCTTTAACAATAACTTTCCCTTTAAGTATATAATGACACACCACAACTGTGAGGTCTCAGCCTGCTTCCAAACACTCCATTTGCTTAGAGGAACCAGCGAGTTACGGCTCCTCCTGCCTGGTCCCTGCAACCCATCCCTACATAAGCCCCACGGTGCTGCCAACACCAGAGGCCAAGAACACAGACCATCAAAGCCCTTTTTAAACAACGAGCTAACCCGAAGGCCAGCCCTGCCATAGATCATTTAAAGCACATGTGCCATCCCAGAAACCGCATCTCAACAGGGGCTCGCGAATCCTTGGATGGCACAAGGGGAGCAGGGAGGAGCACGGGGCTGCCGCTGCTCTGCGCAGCGCAACGTCTGGCAGCTCTCCAGCGACTCTGTTATTTTGTGATACCAGGTACAGCAGCAACGATCTGCCCCTACCAAGCAAGTGGAAAGCATTCTCATTTACAGTCAGCACCGAAACACCCTAATGGCACTGAATTACATGCCAAAGCTATTCATATCCAGAGGTGGGCTTAAATACGTGCTCAGCTCTACCCTGAATCACAATGCTGGAATTGCCCATCCCAGCTGGAGACCTACAGAAAATTTCAGCTAATCCCTGCTTTCCGGAACATCAAAAGCTCCCATCATCTCTCACTTACCTTATTACCCTGGCGTGCCTGGAATCAGAAAGCCCCCAACTCTCCTTGCATGGATTTACGCTTTCCTTCAGACACACTGAATATGTATGCTATCTTTATATATATAAATAACTTAGATATATGTTATGCTTACTTTCAGACCACACCAACGTCAGAAAAATAAAAAAGCAAAAGGACCTTTGCTTGTCAAGCAACTGGGCTTCAGTAAAGTGCCTTTAAAAAAGCCATTGAATTTATTTTTTTTTAATAACTTATTAGCAAGGGCGGAGGAAATTTTGGAAGGCAAGAAGCCTCCTTAAAACTACACACTACAGCAGCGCTGCCAGTGACAAGCGTTCTCACCTTATGCTTCGTGCTCAGCGCAGCGCTAGCAGCACCATTTCTCGCTGGGCCATTACCCACCAGCTGGCACCAGCACAGTATGATGCACCCAGTGGCTAAAGAAAATGCTCACTTCCACATGCAAAACCTGGAGTCACAAGGTTTTATAGTAATCCATTGAGTAAGCATGAGACGTTCATCCTCAAATCCCACAAAACCCTATAGTGATTTGCTCATCTTAAACTAAGCTGCTATAGAGGGAAATCTCTAGACTTCAAGCATTTGTACTCAAAGGATACTGAAAAACAGCACTTAAGTGAAGGATTATATTGCTGACCGGAATGCACTCAGTGTTACTGGCAACAAAGACCTCAAATTTGACTTTTGTGAATTACTAAGTTATGAAATGTCTTTGGATAAAGTTTCTATCCCAATCCCAGGCTGCTGTTTACAATCTACTGCAACTTTCATAAAACCAAGCTGGAAGTTTATCCTCATGTTACTGGGGGCATCAGCAGCATTGCCTCACGGCGACTTTGATCAAGGTGTGTAAATACGCACGTGGTGGGTATTCAGCCCTGGCTGCTGAAGTCACTTGCCAAGAGGAGAATATAGCTTAAAAGGACAGTATGTTTCTTCTGCCCTGTTTGGTGCGTTCTCCTGCCGCGTTAAGGAAATGCCACTGGCAAGTCCCCACGCAGCGCGCGCAGACACGGACGCAAAGGTCCACGCGAGCGGTGCTCAGTGCACGAAAAGTTCCACCGGAAATCAGCACTGTCCGGGTCACGCAGCCGAAGGTTCCCCACGGAGCGAGGCTGCCAAGCGCTGCTGCGTTTCTGAGCGCCGAGCGGACGGCCGCGGAGCGCCCGGAGCGACGCGAAGCGAGGGACAGCCACGGCGCCGCGCAGCGGGCAGGGAGCGCGAGGCCCGCGCTGCCCCTGCCCCGCTCCGGCTTCGTATTAAAAATAGGAAACTTGCACAAACCAATACCAACTCTATCCCAAAGCCCCTCAGCTCTTCTCCAAGAGCATTTTAAACAAATCTGTGAATGCTAATGAACTGCAGTTAAAAGGAAGCCTTGAGAAAGTGAGGCATATTTTTTCTTCTCAATATGGACTTCCTTGCAGTCAGCTGCATTATTCATTCTCGATCATTTGCTTTTCACACCTGGTTTTGCTGCTGTGCTTTAAGGGCTGAGTCCTCATGCTACTTCTGTTGATGCTCGCATGCTTGAGGACGGGGCGGGCCAAGTACATCTACATTTTGATGACATAAATTAACTGTCTACAAGGAAGCAAATTGCTGAGGTTTCCATTAGGAGATGCAGAAGAACTCCAGGGCAATTCATTTGCAACAAAGCTGGGAGTTTGCCAGGAACCCAAGACATGAAACTTTAGTTTAGTTGTATTTGTTTGCATCAAAACAGTCTGGCTTCATCCATTTTATATGTTTTTTTTCAGCATAAAAGACTGATATTACAACAGGCTGTGAATAGTTTGGATTTTTTGGGCTTTCAAATGAAACCTGTGAAAAGCTTCCACAAGAGATTGAAGCTATCTTTTGAAACTTCACAAGCCAATGGTCACAGATGAGGGTCCCGTATTACTCAATGCCAGAAAGTGTGGGGCACCCCTTAAACCTTGAAAAAGATTGGAACAGTTCCCTTTCCAGCCTTCAGTCACTGCATGAAAAATTCAACTGCAATTAGCATTTAGTACAAAGCACTTTCTGTAGGCTGACAATAGATAGTGAGACCAGAAAGTGTACGTAACAGGAACAGAATCCTATTTTAAAGAATTGCATGTTTTTTCTTAACAATGAAACGATGCACTTTCTCTTCCCTGGAAAATTCAGATGCATACAACTCCTATATTTAGTACCTTAGCTGAAGAGCAAGGAATGGGAAGTTTATAGATTAAAAAGCATCAGGGTAAGTTCAGGGCCATGTTAAATGGAATTGCTTATTTTGCTGTTCCATTAAATAGGCAAGCTCAATGCATCTGACACCCAGCCCTATTCTTTATGATCACTATTCACCATCAATCATTTAAGCTGGATGTCAGACCTGCCCAACTGGTGTGCCCATTGCTCTGAATGGATGTGATGTGCACTTTATACTGGGAGGGAAATGAAAGATAAACTATCATATTAATAGATTTTTTTTGGGGGGGAGGGCGGAGGACGGAAAAATAGAGAGAGATCCTTTGTGCACTACAGAGATTTGCATGACATTTCAATTAATCTCCTGGTGCTATTTACAGTCTGTAAATCACGCATCACAAATTACCTTACCTAAGGATAGAACATCACATAAAAAAGTACCGAGTCTTAGCTGAGATGATTTGACTTAAAGTGAATGTTGAAACTAAGCAGCATCACCACCTTTCACATCTGCATGCACAGAGACAAAAGTGACTGATAATTAATGCAATAAACCAGCAGCTTTACAATCTTTGTCACAAGTTCTCATTAATTCTTTTTCTCCCTTTCCCCTCATCCTTGCCTTTCAGCCGGAGAGCAGAATGGCCAGGAAAAGCACTGGTGGCATCGTGGGCAGCCCCAGTTCTGAAAAGCATCTCGGAGTTAATGTTTTCTTACCTTTTATAGAAGCCGTGAAGAGGCTGGAGACACAAAAACTGCCAGTAATCCAAGCAGAAGGCCTTCAGCTTCAGCATTTTCACACAGTTCCACTGCAGCAAGTGTATTTGCAGCTAGGCTTAACAACACAGGACTCCTTTTTGTTACGCTTTGACTGACTCAAACCCAAACCAGCGCACTCCTGCGCTCGCTGCTGCAGCAGAAGTGTTTCTAATTGCCACCGCTGCTCGCAGCGGGCACGCACATGGCACAGCACCTGCACACTCACTGCATCCCACTTCATACAAAGAGGCAGGCGCACAAAGGCTGCAAACGCATCTCCTGCATGCTCAGATCCCACAGGCAGTTTGTCTTTCCCAAAGTCTCCAATACTTGCAGGTTGCTGTTTTCACACAGAAATCCCACTTCTGCTTTTGGGTATTTTCAGGTCACTCTATGGGCCCTTGGAGCACTCACCACACGCATATTCCAGTTAGGCAGGCGGAAGGCCCTTTGGAAAGCATCGCTGGAGCTCCCAGAGCTTAGCAGAACACAAGCAATTACTGCAATCGGATCCAACAACAACTGCCCTATGGCCACAGCAGCAGCGGGGCTGTGATCCCATGAGGTGGAGGCTGCGGGCTGCGTTTTTCCCCTTTTCTTCTTCTCTTTTTTTTGAGGGAGCGGCGCGCAGGCTGCTGCGGAGCTGCTCGCCCGTGAGGCCCAGCGGCTCCATTGTCTGCGGCACCTCGGAGCCCCGGGGGCTCCGCGGGCAGGGAAGGGGGGAGAAGCAGGGTGGAGCAGCCTCCTGCCTGCCTGGCGAGCGGGGAGCCGGGCGCGAGCCGCTTTGCGGGGTGCTTCCCAACTGCCAGCGTTTTCTGTTTCAAACCTCTGGCCAGATAAACCAGATAAAAGCAGACTGCCAAATGTTCTGAAAATAAAAACAGCCTGAAATGCATCTTTGTGTCTTTCTGAAAGGGGGGCCAGGCCGAAGCGCAGAGCTGCCCCAGCCGCTGCTGTGGGACCCTGGCCCAGGGCACTGAGTGCAGCCGCCGGCCGCAGAGGCGCTGGCTGCGCCCCCACGGGGGTCTGGCAGCAGCTGGGCAGCTCCAGGCTTCTCCTTGGTGCTGTTAAAAACTGAAAACAAATATCCTATTGTAGACCAATTCCTAGATTCACTTTGCTATTAACTTTACTTTTGCAGAGCTATGAGTTGGGTAGTATTTCTCATTCTGCTGAGTTTCTGTAAAATCACTAATAGGATTAGATACACTCTAAATATTTTGTAAATACAGCTATAGCTGTTTTCTGATATAGCTTGCAAAAGTATCCAAGGAGAACTGTATTTTTTTCTTGAACAGCTACAACAAAAAATCAGAATCCAATGAAATTTTTAAAGGCAAAGATCCAGGTACTTTCTTCTATTATTATTATTAAAAGTTTTTTTTTTTTTTTTTAAAAAAAAAGAGCTAAAACCAAAACCAGAGAAGCCCTCAAGTGTAATGCAAGGCTCTTTTCCACACAGACATATCTAATTCCCTGGGTGCCGGGATGGAAAAGCAGCTATATTTAGGGTTCCTCTTGCTCTCTGGCTTCCCTCATTGTCACTGTCCTGTCCGGTTACGTAAGGGCCTGGCAGCTTCTTACAGCACTGCTGCGTGTAAATATATCTGTAAATATACCTGAGTCAGGGTCTGCAGCTCATCAGTAACAACATAAACACAGATAGACAAGCTAGGCCAGACAACAGGCATCCCCAAAAATTCATGTCACACTTTGGGCTGGGATGTCCCTAAAAATACAATGCACAAGACAGACTGAGTGGGCGCAATCATGAACAGAACATGGAAACAAATGGCGTTTGCACGGGCATTTGATTTGGGCCTTTTAACAAAAGAGAGTTTCCCGAAGCTCTTTTGAGAAGCCCCGAGCCGCAGGCTCGCCGGCGGGACGTGCTTGGCGCTGGCAGTGCCGCGGTGCTGCGGAGGGGATTCCTAGGGAACCCCGTTAGCGCTCACCTTTGGGACGTAACTCCCCCAGCAAAACTACAGGAGTGCTACAGAAGCCTCTTCTGCTACTGAATTCATATTCCCTGCTCTCTAGTAGCTTGAGGATTTTCAAGAAAGCACTGCCATCATGCTAAGGGAAAAGAAAGCTAATATTTAAATTTTCATACTACGGCTTTCCCTCCCCCCTCCGAGATCGTGAGATACCACCTCAGCATTTGCTTCTGAAATGAGCCATCGGAAAGCCTTTATTCCAAGTGCTCACATTGCAAAGCAATCTCTCAGTCAGGCTCTTTCCAAAAAAACGGCCGTTTATCACCTTAATTATCTATTTCCAAATACTGGACTTTCAAGTGAGTAAAAGCTACGCGCCCATGAGTTTTCTGACAACAACTGATGCTGATTATATGGCACGGCATGCCAAGAAAATGCTAATTAGGACCTTTGCAAACGAAAAGCACCATGTTCTTGACATGTTCTTAATTTTTACTTGTCTTCCTGAGGAAAACAACAAAGAAAATTAAGCTTCATCTCACACTCAGCCTGGATATAAAGCCAGTGCTTTCAGAAAGATGTTTACCGCTGCCTTTGACTTAGACCCCAGGCCTAATGAAGGAGCCATTCCTGGATGTGCGGCAGCCTCTGCAGCGTGGCCCTACGCGGGCGGCGCGCTCAGACTTTCTACAGTCATTTACAGGCTCGCCAGGCAGAAGTGGCTCTGGCCACAAACTACGGACTGCCCTGGCAAGCCCTTCACAAGCAGGCGTGGAAGAAAACGGCAAAATGAAAACATATCGTACAGCCCCCCGCTTTAGGGATGGTTGTCTTGGCAATCCATGAAGCACCAAGGCTGAACGAAAGCAACCCACCGAGGGGAGCACTGCAGGAGAGCGCTGCACCAAGCCAACAGAACTACCTACACTTAATTGTACACTGAATTCAAATCTGGAAATTGACTTGTCTAGGCACATAATCTTTAGTTGTAGAACTGAGATATTCTAAGATTTCTACTGACTTGGAAATTTTATTCCATCTTCAGTTATATGACAGTAATGAACGCAAAAAATACCTTACCCGCCCATTAAAACCAAAGCACCTGCCTCTGCAAGCAGGACCCAGAGAGCTGCTGAGCTGGCGCTGCCACGCGCTGGAGCTGCCACGCGCTCGCAGGAGCGAGGGAGGGCAGCCGCTGCCGCAGCCACACCGCGCTCACCGTGCACATCGCACACGGCAGCCAGCCTGGGCAAGAGCAGCCCGCCAACAAACACCAGGGACAGGAGAGCATGCTGGACGGCTTCAAGTAAACTGGTATATTCTATTTTATGGGACACACAATGGCAAATTTGCTTGACAAATTAGTGAGAGCACATTCAATAACAAGGGGTCCTCTACTATCTTTCCTTTTACTTGAAGCAAAGACCATGGAGATACTTTCATCACAGCTTCAAACAGGTTTATTTGAGCTACTGAAGTCTAGATTTTACAGGCTATTTCTTCCATGTCTTTTTAACCCTAAGATAAATACGCTGTTTTAGCTGATGTCATCTGGAACTTTCTTTAATGTTTCTTCCATGGGATATCTTGTTTCTTGCTTTACTTGAGAGTTTTAAAATACCATAAAAATACTTCATTCATAGTTAGAGAGCCACATTTTACAGCGTTACTTGGTTACTCCCTAGATATCACTACACCCCAATCCTCAAAATTTAAAATAGCTTTCCAAGTGCAAATGCATTTGTTTCCAAGTAAATGTTTATAAGGACACTTCTGCAGAAATACAAGTATTTAAGATTATCTATATTTGTTTAGCTAGTGACTGAACACAGAGATTGTATAAAAGAGAATGGGACAAGGAAGAAAATTTCGAAATCTCTAATAATAACTTACAGCTTTTTAAGAAAACCTTTTGCATAAGAAACACTACTGGAGTGAGAGCTATTATAAAGCCATTGTTTCATATATAAAAAGGATTCCTCAGCAGACTGCATCACTCAGCGTCAGGCTTAAGCAGGCAGCACAAGGCGCGCAGAGCAGCGGCAGCCAGGTGAACACCTACACCCTGCGCGTCGGAGGCCTTGTTCCACGAGGCCACGCAGCAAGGGCAGCGCCCACAGTTACTCAGGCAGTTTCATTTTATGAGCAAAATAATAATAAAAAAAAAAACACATACTTTGATGACTCTATAGGATTTTATAATGATCTAAGGAGCAGATTTTCTAGAAAATTCGTCTGTATAGTCACAATAAAACTGTTCAAAGAATATTTTCCACTCCTTTATTTCCAAACAATGTTAAATATCAGCCACTTCTTATATCTACTTGGTTCTTCCTAATCTTCCTTACTGACACCCTCCCATGGGAAAAATTGCACCAGAGGGAAAAATATCATAACAAAATTTGCCACTTTCACAAAGGTTTATCTGGCTGCGAACAAAGACTGCAGCAACGCCTGGTGCTGGGAACTTTATCCCAGAGAACAGCAGGTCAGAAGCCACTTCGTGGTGTCCCAGCTAAAACAAGGCTGCAGAGACGGGGGTGGCGGGAGGCCAAAGCCGACGCGATCTCCCGCATTGTCCCGGCACACAAAGAAACCGCGTCCCGGCTCCCGGGAGGCCGGAGAGAGCCTGAGCGGCAGCGCGCGGGGCCGCCCCAACGTGAGGGCCGACATCCCCCGCCACAGCAAGGCAGGCCCTTCGCCTTCCTGCACTTCAGAATAACTGAAGATTACTAGTAAGTAAAGGGCTTTGAGTATGGTTAAATAAAACAGCTTCCACTAGCGTTTTGTTCAGAAAAGGTTAAAACTACACTCTCTGGAAGGGGCAAAAAACATCATCCTTAGCACACACCATCTCAAAGGAAGTCTCCTAGCAAAACAACTGTCAGGTTGGTAGGAAGGGATCCTGCCCCAACTTAATCAAAGGAAGCAAGTGACTTTGATGCATTCTTTAATGTGCAGCTGAGAAAAAAAACACACAAGCTACCCATTTGATATCTAATATTAACAGTGTAGCATTTCTAAATCGAGTGATCAAAGGAAAGTCTCAGTGCTGCAGTCTTATATGGCAGTATTTTCTGAAGTTTATACATGTGCTTTTATCAAAATGAGGAGCCAATGGGAAAAAAAACCAACGACATTTAGTCGTCCTTACTTTTCACTTAAAGCTGTATGAAAGTGGTAGGGCAGGTCAAGCGCCCCCAGTGCAATCTAAGGTTATAAAACGTGGAGAGAGATTGACTGTGCACCCTGAGACACGCACGATACCTTCCTTACCTTCAGGCTCACCTGAGAACAAATACACTATGTTTAAAAAATTGGAACTGAATGCCAGTTTGGAAATTCCAAAACAAATAAAAAAGAAGCAAAACCCTCTCATTTCAACAAAACCAATCCAATAATTTGGTTGAAGCCTTTGCAAGTTCTGCATTAAAGCTTAAGTCATGCAATGTACAGTTGATAAAGAATAAAGGTCAGTTCTGTTATTTCAATTTTATAATTAACGTCTGTATCATTACAGTACCTGAGCGGATCAGTTGAGATGCTGCTTCGTGTTTCCAGTGAGGTCCTGAGATGGTAACAAAAGAATAAAATTGCAAAGCATTAAAACTATTTAAAAAATTACATACACAAATGTCAAATGCTTAATGGTTTTACTAGTTTTCTCCCTTTTTTAGTGACATTCTGTAGAGCCTATCATGCCATGAAGTATATTATGGACACTTTGAAAAAAAAATGAATTGTTATTTTGTACTTATCCATTTATATTCCTTACACACAAACTGCCATAGATCAACTTTTGATCATACAGTCATATATGCGTATGGTCTATAGAGGTTTATAAAATTAGCATTAGAATGCCATTAATTATATTGACAGAGGGTATCAGCAAATTAGGTGGAAATCTTCTATTCCCAAGATTCCTACTGTGTTTGGAGAAATAAAGGGGGTTGTGTGAAGGGCGGGAGCTGTAAAGCACAGCACATGCAAGAACTAACAGTAGAACAAGAGGAAACCGTATTGTCCACGCAACATTTTACTAAAGAACATATCTAGTTTTAAAACAGCCTTTAAGAGGTTTTCCCACCCTGTCGTGTGTTTGCTCCCAGCAGGGTTCCAGACAGGGGACACACACACACTGGCTCCTCAGCTCCCCGGTACTGCAGGGATGGCAAGGGGGAAACGAATTTCCCTCAAAGCGCTTTGGCGCTGCGGCCGCACACCTGCCCAGGGCTCCCTGCACGGCCGCCCTCGCCCCTAGCGAAGGTTACGGGGGTTACTCCAAAGCAAGCTTGGTTCTTTAGGCCTCTTTTACATGAACAGAACGGGGGAAACCTAGCACACGGCTCCTCGGAGCAGCAGCAAGGCCTGTTGCTCCTGCCTGCTTATTCCATAGTGGGGCACTGATTCAAGACACTTGTTCACACAAATTCTTGACATTTTACTCATTGCATAAACTGTAACTAAACCTGGCGCAAGGGGCTATGCCCAGCTCGATTATTTGAAGCCAACATGGTCAGCGTGGAGCTTGAAGGGACATAGCAGGTGGCAGTAACAACCTCTTCCAAGGCCAATAAAATTCCACGAATTACAGATTTATGAAACTCTGGAATTAGGAACCTCCTTAGGACTTTCACTGATTTCTCTTAGCTAGCACAAATATTACAAAACAGCCTACTGCTTCAGAGTACTATGGAGGGGAAAATAATATTCCTAAAGCATCAGTCCAAAGTTCAGACAGTTGCAGTCTCATCCAGAGCTCTCTGCAAGGAGAACAAACCCAATTCTGCTTTGGAGCTTGATCAACTCCAAGACCCCAGGCTACAACCCGTTATTAACGATGTCTATACATGTTACTTGGGAAAGCTGCACAGTGAACAAACCTGAGCATACAGGGCATACAGCCCTCTTCTGGGGCTGTTATTTCTTGTGATGTTAAAAAAAAATCTCTAGATTTTTCCCAGGTACAGAATCACCCTGAAAATTATCTCTAAGCCTGCACAAGATCTTGTTCCTTATGCTGTATGGATACAGAAATGACAGAAATAAATACCTTGAAGAACCAGCAATCTGAAGTCTTGTATTCTTCAGCTTTAATAATAAACAGAGTATTATAGATTTGGGAGACAGAATTACAGACAGAGACCTTAATTCAAATTATTTTGTTTCCTTCAACGGGACAGCGACACTCTAAATCATTAGGCATTTTTAAGAGAGACACCAGTGCAACTACAGCAGCCCCTGGCAACAGCACCGCAGACTAACCCCGTCCTTGCTACGGCTGGAGAAACAGGAGGGGCCGGTAGCGACCGCCACAGCAGCCCTGGGGCTGAGGTCTGAGCCTGCGAGGGCTCGTGGCCGGGCACGTTACGTGGAGGCTCTCGCCGCACGGAGAGGACGGACTCGTGAGGGCCTGAACGTGGTGCTGGCCAGGGTCTCTGTCAGCTGGCACAGGAATGCACCATGGTGGCAGATTATATAATTTTGGTTGGATCAAATCCCTAGTTAAAAAAAAAACACACACACACACACACAAAAAACAAAAAACATCTTTGGTAAGTGGGGGAAGATCTGCCTGCAAGTGACAGCCTGGAGCGCGCAACTATAGAGCGAGGGAAGGTGTGGGGCTCCAGCAAACCTTCGACAGGCTCTAGTACTACAAGCGGAACTGCAGCGCGGCCTTCCAGTGCTGAGCAAAGGAACCCTGCACAATATATTAAATATTTAAGACACTGTGCTAGATACTGCTCAGTGAGTAATTGCTGCTTCTCAGCATCTCTGTACAGATACGAATTCCTGTTAAACCAGCAGCACACAAAAGAACGCAGTGCTCGAAAGCGCTGCAATGCTCCACACACTCAGACACAAAGGAGACCCACATTTTTTCTTTGTACTCCAAAGTGCAGGTTCATTAAATGCAAATATTTAACCTTGCTTGAGGGGGCCTGAAACTAGCACTGCTAAATACTTCATGTCCCTGTCATAATGTTGCATTGTGTAGGTAAGGGAAAAACATCATCATCATTTTTTTTTTAATCAATTCAGCATAATTATTGATGTTTCCTTACTCAGCCTTACTGACACCTGTGGAAAGATGCCCATTCAGGGGACAAGGCGAGCTCCAGGGGTGGGAGCGCTGGTGTGGGCACCTGCTGCAGCAGTTCGTAAGCTCCCTGCCCCACGCCCCACGGCCGCTCGTGGTAACCACGCACCGAGCTGCTCCGCTGAGATCGCTTGCGCTCCCCTCTCCCCAGCAAAGCTAAAGACGCGCCAGGAACTTGGCATAACTTCACCAGCCTGGCAGGACCCCAGGATGTGCAGCTTGCCACCCAAACTCTTCAGCTGCAGGCGAAAGCCCAACTGCCTTACCAAAGGCTGCGGGTTTGCAGAGGTGCACAGCATCACGCCTGTCTTGCTGCAGCTCAACACACAGGGCTAGCGGTATCGCCCTGTGCTTAGTTGACAGCTCCACGACCTAGGCCTCAGCGCCCCCACGTTCCTGCGGAGACGCTGCCCGGGCCGAGCTGCCAGCTGGGGGAAAGGGAGGCAGGGCAGGCGATTTGAGCTCCTGCCCCCAGGCTCAGCTCGAGCCCCCCTCATTAGCGCAGCTCTGCCGGCAGCGCTGGCCGGGAGGGAGCTGTGAACAGCCGGGGCCTGCGGCGGCCGCCTGCTCGGCGCTCGCTGAGCCCCAAGGAACGGGCCGCACCACAGGAGCCTCTGCTTTGAATATCAGGGATCAGAAGATAATGAGGAGGATGAGGCTCCTCCCCGAGATTAAGAGGGATCTGAGGCTGACATAGCCAACAGCTCTGATCTACTGTCTGTCCTGGGTGAAGCTCCATTTAGCAGGCAAGCAGCTGCGCCCTGCACTAATGAGCTCAAGGCAGGCGCGTGTAAATATCTCAGCAGCCTCACAGCGTGCTCGGCCTGCTCCCAGCCCTGGGCACTGCCCTGGCCCAGCCCAGCTCTGCTCTGCTGCGGCACCACTCCCTTCTGCCCCAGTTTTCTGCAACTCCTTACTCTGCGCGGGGACACACTGCGGGATTGTACAAACGAGCACGCCAAAAGCAGACGCCAGGAACCCTGCGATGCCTCTGGGAGCCTCCCGCCGCTCGTGTGTGACTCACTAGTCTGTCTAGTGGCGGCCACAGAGCTAGAGGTGCAACAGGGCACCCGCGGGCAGCGCGAAATGTCACGCAGCTGACATTAGTCACTGCAACAAAAACTTACAGAAGCTGAGAATACAGCTCAATTAAACCTCTTTTTTTTTTTAAAAAATATAGATACAATTTAATAGCATTTTGGACATAACCACTGCTGGTCACCTCTGAAAAGTTAGCAGTAACAAGGAGCCACTAGGAACTTTGAAGAACATCCTTAAACAGCTCTCCTTTTATTTCCCTTCCCATGCATTGCACTCTGAGCATTTTAATGAACCATTCAGACAAAAAAAGCACTTAAATATGTGCTTAATGCTGCCCTAAGGAATAAAAAGCTTCCCTCAGCTGGGGTTTGAATGAGTTGGCAGATTCCTGAGCAGAGATCAGTGGAGTTTGCTGGTACAGAGGTTTTGCCCAGCTTTCAGTGAGCACCGGATCATGCTTCCCACCCTTCCAGGGAGCAGCTTCCCAAGGTCTCTAACAGTGAAAGCTGGATTATGAGTCTAAGCCCAGATAACGGACTGTTGAGAAAAGCAACCGACCTATAAAAGCTTCCTGCTGGATCTCTTCCAGGTACCACACAGCTGAGTGCCTGGAAGATCACACAGGAGGGTGAAAAAGAAAATCTTTAAAGAAGACTTTGACACACTAAAAAACTTGATTGAGTTTGTTTTGCACTTGCCTTTATTTTTCCTCCTTTAGGATAAGCCCTTTGCATTAATGTTTCTACCATAGTTTAAGGAATCTGCAAAGACCAGCAGCACAGAAGCATATACAAGCACTCACTTTTATGATGTGTTTTCCCAACTAAAACATAATAATCTCAAATAGTTTTAAATCTGACAAGAAAAGCAATATGTAGGATATCAAGCCATGTCAACACGAACCTAAACGCCATCAGGAGATCCTCACATGACTACATCACATAGTAAAGCTCTTTAGTTTTACTATTTTGAGAAGATTGGGCACAAGTAAAGCTCAATTTCTGTAAAAAAAAATATAATAACTATCTAACTGCTTTTACACAACATTGGGGCCTACTAACCGTGACAGAGTAGTGATGTGGTGATTTGAGGAAAGCATATTTTTGAGAAATACCCTACCTCAAACTTTGTGGTAATGCATCATACAGTGCAAGATGTTGTTTGAATCTTAAATTTGAAAGACTCCCTATATTTGTTCTGGCAAAAAAAAATTAAACATTCAAGAGCCCTCACTACTGTCTTACGACACAGCTTAAGATTTCAGGAACTGTGCATGCTCCATGCAGCTTTTCCCAAGGAGCTGCAAGGTCCCTGGCCCCTTCGCATACCGAGGAACCATCCTCACGTCAATAAAAGGTTAAGAATTTATTATGTGTTGAACTACTAACAAGCACTGCTATTCAAGGTGGTATCTTGCCACAAGAATGGGTCTCATATTAAACTACAGCAGCAATGTGGTTGCAGGTTTATTTGTTAGAAGTAAGCCCATCATTTAAACCACATTTATCCCCAGAGTTACATGAAGATCAGATGTTTATAACCAAGCTCCACTGCAACTTGCAGCTCAAATTTAGAGCCATAAAAACAAAATGAACCCATACATGCATCATGGGAATTGAGGTTTTCCAAAGAAGGAAGAGAAAGTGCATTGCTGATAGCAGCAGCCAATTGTACATAATTAAATTTACAGACATTAAAGTTTCAAAATCTATGTTTAATTCTCTGAAAGGCAAACATCCAGGATGTTAATGTAATCTGAGAACTGAAATGTTTGAAAATGTCTTGGTCAATGACACGGCGGAAAACTTACTCTCCATTAAAAACTCTGATTTGTGTCTACTGCGGTCAGAAGTGGATAGGCCTTCTTGCCTGAGAACCACCTGGGAAAAAAGTGTTCACAGATGTCATAAATGCAAAGAGGCCTTAGCATCATGTGCTGGATTTCTTGAATACTGTGAATTATGCCCTTCGAGTAACTGAACTAGGTGAGTGCTAACCTTTCTGTGAGACTCTCGCCCACAGCGTGAGCAACAACGTGCAGCAGGGGGTAAGCACAGAGCTTGAGGAGAGCTGCAAGGCCACACACATCCCCAGGTAGAGCAAAGCCCCAATTCTGCCAGGATCCTTGCAAAGTATTCAAGACCACTTGAGGACAAAAGCTGTACAGTAAACCTAAAATGGATTTGTAGTTTTAAGCTGGTGTTTGAATACTGTTTTGCCCTTTGCAAACTATACTGTTCCTGTCCTGATACAGCGGCTAGCGTCAGCTCCATGCAGGAACAACACAGTGAAGTAAAAAGGAAAAAACAAAAACAAAAACAAACCTAAAACACATCAAATCAGCCCTGTTCCGCGCTTTATGCTTCCAGACAGATGGAAGCTGGAAGACGCGCTGGCTCGGAGCACGCGGCCGCTGTCCGCAGCAGCGGCTCAGGGGCTGCCTTTAGCCTGGCTTCCCCACAGCTTCAGGGGCTGATCCTGGCTCCCGAGCCTCCCGGGAGCAGGTTTCGCCTCCCCCGTTGGGTCGAGCTGCCTGCAGCCAGAGCCCACGTGTCCCCACGCACATGCAGCCGCTGCAGGCACCTCCTGCCCAGCAGGTACCTCCTCCCTGTTTCAGTGGAGTTTTCTCTTTACTAGTATTAGAAGAGAAGTAGCAGATTACTAGGAAAACCTAAGGACCAATGTGCACCTTTCTCTTATTTTCCAGCAAGTATTATAAACTACCTGAGCTGTTAAGTGCATTCAAAGACTTGTGATCAATACACACTTTCCCTTTTCCTCACTGAAGTGGCATCTGTTATGTTTAAGAGATAACAAAATTAAAATGACAAAGAAAACTGCACAGTCAGAACCAATGATTTAATATTGCAGTGAATGTTGTGCTTTATCACAAGATTACATTTCTTTTTAAATATTAGAAACAAACTTTTGAACCCTATATATCCACAGCAAGTATTTTACTAGATCAATTCCACTGCTATGCACCTACTGAATTGAATATGAGGTTAGATTTAAAAAAAAAAAAAAAAAAAAAAAAAAAGAAGAAGAAGATTGTTTTCTGGAATAAAATGCTTACAAACACAACCAAGCTGCTACGGAACCTGAAAAGCAGCACACCTGGAGCCACAGCAGCACAAGGCAAGATAAGTAAGAGGGTCAGTAACATGCACAGTAACAGCACAACCAGGACTCCCAGGGCACGAACCCACACCAAGAGTGGGACTTCTCCACTAACTGGCAGCTTAAATTTGACAGGTGCTGCAAGATTTAGAGCAACACTGACTTCTCAACATGCTGGAGAAGCTGGAGCAGCCCAGGGCGCGAGCGACTGGGTGGCCAAGCACGCGGAACCATGGGCTCATAGGCACAAGCTGCGGCTCCTGCACCAGCCTGAGTTCCAACTGCAGTAAGATGATGCACCCTGAACCTAACAGGAGCCTGACTGCTGCACTCCCTCCAGCGTCCAACCAGCGTTTGCAGTTGACAGGCACGGGATGTTTTTGTAATCGTGGGAGCAAGAGCAGTTGCAATGGGAACGAGGCAGACACAGCACGTTGCGCCAGAGCTGCCTGCCTGAGCAGCCCACGGCCCTCGCTGCCAGATGGAGGCGGCTGTGGGCAAGAAACCTCCATAAAAGCATTTTCACTAGTATGAGAGGGGCAGATTATAAACAACTGTTTATAAAAAGCCATCAAAACACAAAGAGCATGGAAAGAAAAGGTCAAAGTATCTAATGAGTGCCATAGCCTTCCCCACTTCTCAATTTCACATTTATTACTCAAACACCATTATACCACTTACCTTCTGGTACCAGAGATTTGGACAAAACAGACAGCTGGAGGGAACTTGCACATCTCACGTTCACACCTGCAATCACTTCCATTCTCTTGCCAGGCACCACCCAAAGGTTTCCCAGGGGGAGCATCTTTCATGCAGACAACTCTTTATAACACATGCGCCCCTCATTTTCTTACTCATAACTAAGGTAAACATAGACCTGCTGAAAATGGACTAAGTTTTGTGGCTATGAAAGATAAATGCAACATGAAAGCAAAGCTCAGGATTCGGGCAGCCGTATGCACCTAAACCTTTGCTTCCCTGTCAGCTCCAGGCTCTGATAAAAAAACCGGTAAATTAGTTGATCAGCACTTATTACTTGACCTCTTTTATAAATTTAGAAAGCACTGTCCATTTTCTTGCTCTGAAACACTGAAGTGATACAAATCTAAGCAGCCAGGTTCTGGGGAGACAGAAGGCACTCCAGTTAAACCACCACTGTTCACCTCTCACTTGGAACCCCATCTGTATCTGCAACATTAGCTTAAATATATTTTCACCGATCTCCCTCAAAACCGTTATTAAAAATGCTTTTCCTTTTCCATTTTTGGAAAGGGCTGGCTGTAAGCGGGAAGGTCCATCTTTGCGGCCTTCAGAAGAGCGAAGGCCCTTTGAAGGACACCTCGGTTTAGTGCGGAGTCCTGGCACGCCCGCCCCGGTCTCGTCGCTCTCACGCGCTAACAAAGCAGAGCAGGACTGCTTTCATCAGACCTCGTGGCCAGCAAGCAAACAAACTTGTTTGTCAGAAACAGCTGCTGCATCTAGGAGATTAAGCAGCGTGCTCGTCACCTGTTCTCTCCAGTGTCAGCATACACACTACCTGATTAATAAGACAGCTTGTAGGATTACAAAATAAAATTATTTAAGCAACTTTTCCTGACCAAGATTTATTATCTTTACTACAGCAGCCTCTGGCAAAGTCTTCTCATAAAATTTCAATTACAACTAATTGAATTCCCCTTAAAGACCAATTTAATTGAGGAGGAAATTTCAATTCTATCCAGTTTTCAGGTGTGAAAGAAGATAGGGATATTCAGAGGTGAATGAAGTAATTTCTCCAGGAAGCATGTTTACATTAAAGGATCATAATTTGGGTTGCTACGTGCTTGCTCTATGAACGAGTCCTGCTGAGAAAGTCAGTGGCCAAAAAGCACACAAATAACATCCAGAAAGAAAAATAAGTAACTAATGGTTACAGAAACAAAACAATTGCTTAAATACTAGAAAGGGTCTTTTTTTTTTCTGCTATTTGTCTCTCCACTTTTGTCAGCTCTGGGAGCAAACGATCTTCTGCCGACCCGCTCTGGGGCTGGCGGGCGGCCCCGGGGAGAGCCGGGGGCACTGCTAGCCGAGGGGCACCCAGCAGCCAGGGGCGATCCCGCCTCGCTGGGGCTGGCCTTGCCCACGGATCGCCCAGCCCAGCCCAGCGCTGCTCCTCGCGGCCTGGGAAGCTAATGCGGAAAACACCCTCTGCTCTAACGGGGATGCGACAAACCCAAATGTCCTGAAAATGTACATCTGAGGCACTTCATGGAATTACTCTAATTAATTTAGCAACAAAATTAGAGGTTTTGCTACTTTGACCAGAGATAGCTATTTAGTAGAGTTATAATTATTTTTCAGATAAACTTTTTGCGTTAATTATCAACTTCTTCATTTTAAGATCTACAAGACAAGCCCGCTGGCTTTGTTCCTTTCCAAAATCTTCCGGAGCTTCGGAGAAGCATCACGGATGTGTTTGCCCTCTTCGTACCTGCCTTCCTGCCAGCTGGCAGACACCTGGCACTCGGGCAGAGGGATCTTTGCTCCTGCCTCCTATGGAGGAGGTTCATATATTGTTATGAAACACATGCACATTTGCTGGGGGAAAATTCTGAAATAAAATTTAAGAGAGGCAAGTAAAATTATACAATCAGATTCAATGTCATGATGGTAGCAGTCCTAACATGGAAACAAAACTGGCTGCAGGGCATGCTGCTGTGTAGGTACCATTTAGTCATTTCATGTGATCAAATACTTCTCCATCTCTAGTATTAATCACACATAAAGGTAAATATAATTTAATGCACATGGCTTCCTCTTTTGTTTTTAGCCACAGTTTCAGCTGGGAATAAAACAGGCCAGATCTTTAATGACTTCCTTGCTGAGCAAGCTGTGTCACAGTCTGCACTGGAGCTCCCTCTAGTCACCACTTCAGGAACCACTCAATTGCTAATTTATTAAAAAAAAAAAAAAAAAAAGGAAAAAAAAAAAGCCACAAACAAACAAAAACCCATCTGGGTCCCCCCAAGCCCCTTCTTCCAAGTTCCGCGGCATCGCTCGGCCCTGGCAGCGCGAAGACTCCGCTCCGCTGACACCCGCGCGGGCCTTTCCCAGCCCTCGGTCTGGGATGGGCAGCTCTGCTCTGCCTTTGGCAGCCGAGGGGCTGCAGCAGGAACGTGGGGAGGTGCCAGAGGGAGCAGGGACGCAGCCAGCAGCGCCGCTGCCGGGGCGGCCAGGAGACGGGGCAAACACCCCGGCAGAGCCCCTTGCTGCTGCTCCGCGCGCACCTTCCCCAAGCACTTCCCAGGTGCCTCTTTGAGGAAGGGGCTTCCTTGGCCAGAAGTCACAGCCACTTCAAACTCATCACAAATCCCGAGTTACTCATAACTGTGGAAATTTATATTCAGCTACGCAGCTCGTGGAATGGCCTGGGAAATATTAAAAGCTTGATTTGAGTCACTGATAAGATCCACACCCCAGGACATCTTCCATGGGCTTATTCCTTATGTTATAAAACATTTTGATTCATCTCATTAGAGTTATTTTTAAGTCTAGCTCAGGAGATGAGTCTGGAATTCGGTGCGGCCGAGCTGCTCCCTGCTCCATCTAGCGGTGCTGGAGACGCAGGGCCGCGGGCCGCTCTGCCTGCAGGCCCCTGCGGTGCGCGGCCAACGGCAGCTGCGAGGGAATTCCACACGAAAAACAAAAAAAGGCTCAATCTCAACAGACAAGAGTGCCGAGGCGCCAAGGGAGAAGTCTGCTAATTGAACACTCCCAATGCAGCAGCTTGTCTTCAGCCCCTCGAGCTCACGCATCAGGCAATCTAGGTAATCAAAATAAGAATAAAGGTAATTCCTGTTCCACCTTCTATACCAAAATGCACCATGAGAAAACAACCTTCACTCTTGACTAAAATCAATGGCAAAACCACCTAGAAAATTAGGAGCACAGGTGAATTTTCCCCTGCCGCCTTTCACTTCTGTTTTATAACTATGAGCATTATTTAGGTTATCTCCTTTCGAACTGCTGGTTAACTAAAAAAGATCCTCTTCTAGCTTCCCATACTGAATTCTTATATTCAGAATATGTTTTGTTGAACCAGTCATGGTTTATTTAAAGAGGAAAGCGTTTGCTTCTTCATTTCTGCCTTTCGCTTCACTCGGTAAGGGCAGCTTCTCTATGTGGCCCACGTGGAAGAAATGCCACCATTTGATGATACTATGGACACCAACTCAAATGGCTTCAACGCTGGCAACTTATAATGACTCTTATTTTAGCTTAATCGGAACACTAGCAGACAGAAGACAAGCACTGATAGCATCCTGTTACACCCAATAGTACTGATCAGCCCCCGAGCGCGTCTTCCCCTGAGCCACATTAACAACCCCAGGCATGTTCAGAATAAAGGATTCTCTGCTCCTCCAGGCTGGCACTTAGAGGTTCAGTTTTTATGTTTAAACATTGGTCTTTCTGTTGGTTTGCTTTTGCACAAAACAACCAACCAAACTTATTAAAAGATTGGGCAAATCTTAGGCTATGAAAGAGAATAATTACAGTGCTTCAGTTCACTTCCCCGAGTGCAGAGAGGTAATTACTGTTTACGTCTAGGAGGGAGATACGCAAGTCTAAATAGCAGGAGATCCTACTGTTTCTGTGTGTGGATGGCAACACAGAAAGGCTTGCCTATTTAATGACAGCAGCAAAAGACTACGACATTGTCAGCAATACTCAGGCATTTCAATGTTTTAGTCTGCCCCGTAAACACTAGAACATTTCCAAAGGTGAATTCAACTTTGGAATTAATCTACTGAATTTCTTCATGCATAATTTGCAAATTTTACACAGGGAATGATCACACATCATATATCTCTCCACAGCAAGTGACTAAGAAACACATGAAACTAAGGCGCATTCAAGAGCAAATAAAAGCAGCAGCCGCCTCCAGCTGGCAGTGTGCCCAGTGCGGGTAAGGGCAGCAGACCCCTCCGAGGGACACGGGGAGGCAGAGCAGCCTTCAGGCTAATTCTTCATAGGCCTCAGACACCCAAGGCAAACACAAGAAAACTTTTAACAGCATATTATTGATACACGACTAAGAAACAGCAGATCAACTCTTACTGAAAAGCAAATACCTGATACGGTTTTCTGTAATATAGATTCCTTTAGGGTCATGTCCAAAAGCATGGTACAAGATAAGAATGATCCACCTTCTCTGTTCCTCCTTCCTGGACTCTAATGATTCCCTTTTTATCCAGTCTTCAACACCACGTACAACTACAAAGAAGCACCAACTTTTCACCATACTCCCAACCACCTCTGCCTTTAAGTGAGCTCCAGAAAATTTGCAGCAATATTTTAACTTGTAATAGCAGCAGACATCACCTAAACATCTTTTCTCCAATTTTGCTTCCTTGATAAACTTCAGGAGAGCAAGTGCCATTTTATAGAAATTCTATTTATTTCCTGGTGTATCTGCTTGTGCTGTTTAAGTTTAGAAGATCCAACCAGTAGAAATATTCCATTTATTTAAGACTTACAAGATGTGTCTAAAGAAATGCAACCACAGCAGCACCTTTCAGGCAATAACAACCCTGACTATTCTTTGACTCACATGGATGTGTTCACATCTATCTGGTTGGAGTTACAGGGCCATTCAATTACAACACAATCTTTACAATGATCTTGTGCACAGTTTACAGAAAAGTATTTAGGTGCCAGCATTACATAAGCAACCTTCTTGTACCTTTACTAATGCCTGAAGACTTCCACAAACATAGGCTAAGACAGATATGAGAACAGACATTAAGAAGCATATTGCCCCCAGTTAAAAGATACACAGTAGCAACATAAACTTGCTGGTTCCTCCTATCAGTCAAAAAAGAGAAGGAATAGTTACAGTTAGAATCTCCATATAGTACGATTCCTAAAATGTTCACATTTACTCAAGCTTGCAACAAGCACTTATAACTTATCAGAAAAAGTTTAACCTAAAAGAAGAGCCAGCCCTGCCATTATCTCTCCCCAACATTCAAGAGAAATCACATTAGTTTGTACCCGTGATACTACGTCACCACATACAGTAACAGAACGCACAGTAGACAAAGACTTATGGTACTTTTTATTTTAGTTCAAAATAAATTGTGCATTTTACGTATTTGTTTACAGTTTTGTGTTTTTTAAATACTGGACACAAGGAAGAGCTGTAGAAAGTTGAGGAGCATGGGGAGGAAGTTATCAAGGACCAATGAAAAAAATTACAGCTGCGCCATTCTGAGTAACTTAACTGAATCAGAAATTTAAGGCATCCATGCAAGCCAGTCCCATACACACCAGTGAGAGGAGAGGAGAGATGGACTATACAGATGTAGCACTGACTGCACACTGAGCGACCCACAGCTTCTCTGTTATCTTGAAGATGGACTACTAGACCCCGAAGGTGGACAGCAGAACTGGTGAAGAACATTATCTTCCCTGCCAAGAAGAAGGGGGGCAAGGAAAAAAGAAAGAAGACAGAGGAACAGAACCACAGGAACAGCATTAGGAAAGATAAGCATCAAGTTTTTTTTTTTTTTTTTCTTTTCCATCCACAAACAGTGGAAAACCAACTAGCAGCCCATTTCAACCTCAGAGACTGGACTTTCAGTGCAACAAACAAATTATCACAGACCCAAATTACAGTTAAACTGAGGCAAAAAGTTGTTTCAAAATGTCTGTCTGCTTTTGAAAGGGAAATTTCTATTTCTCCCATAAGCAAAATTACATGCACAGCCTGTTAGTTCCTTTATCACTAACAAGTTTAAGGATTTTCATTGCACATGAAAATACAGAACAGATGCATTACCTTTCTGTTGGTGCTCTGCACACAGAAATACTGAGGATTGCTGCATCTCTGCCCTCCCCCCTCACACAGACACACTTCAAGGCAGACAGAAGTCTCTTTCCAGAGTTGCCAGCATCATGACAGGTGCCACAAGCCACCAGGCGTCAGAGAAACCAGTGGGAAACCTACATCTGTAATGCTAAAATGCACTTTATGGTGGATGGAGGATGGGGTGCCGCCTTAGTGGGAAGCTTGTGCGATGTCCCTTCCACATCATAACACCCCCATGAGTGGTCAGTTCCCTTAAACTGAAAAGGGAGAGAGGAGGATGGAAAGAAAGAGAGTGAAGAAAGAAAAACGTGAAAATCCAAAACAAAAGAGGAAATTCCATGATATTCTGCCAACTTCTGTTTGCTTTCAAGCAGCTTGCTGCGTGTCTCAATATACCGCTTTTGCATCACTAGATCATGTAGGCATCAAGTGGAAAATTACAAGTATTATTATAACTACGCCAGCTTTCTTTGCCATAGGGTAATTTGAACACAGATGCCTTACATAAGCATCTGCATCTCACACTGCCTTATCACAGAGTACATGATTTGGCTAATGTTTGGAGCCATCTCCTTTGTTTATCATGAAGACCAAGGATAACCATGAACACTATGAGAAAAAGCAAATTGCTAGTAAATTCGTAACTGGTGGTAAATACAATTACAAGCAACGTATCTATTCATTTTTTTTCCCCCAAATGAGTCAGATTGACAATGAAATGTCAATATGTCTTGACATTGACAAGCTATCTGTCTAAGCCTGGGAAGCAGTATAGTGCTGGTCAGGTGAAAAATACCTGGGAAAAAAAACATCTATTTTCCACTGCTGGGAATCTAAATAAAAATTTCACAGTGTTACCTGACTGTGCCTACTGTGCAAGAACTCCTGCAGGGCTTGTAAAAGCTTACAAAAAAATAAACTACTCAACACAATACAAAAACATCTGGCAGCTAGACATTTTTTATTATCACTGTATGTTAAGCTTCTGTGCTACCCAGTTATGGTAGCAGTTGCAGTGCCTACACCACTGGCTCAAGGCAAAAAGGAATAGCTCAATTCATTCTTCTGCTATTGTAGATACAGGGGTGGGTTGTATGCAACCCATCATCACCTGGTGAAACAAGGGCTCCACTTCAAAAATTCATCTAAGTGCAGTATTCTCAGATTAATGATTAAACCTTGGAGAGGTGCTGATGAAACATAAAGCTGACAGAGACTGAAAGAAAAATATGGGATCTCTTTGATACTGTAACATCCTTTGCATTATCTTCTTGTTCTCATGGGTATCAGTTGAGCAGAAGGCAGAGAGAAAGAAAAAGCTAAAAAAAAAAAAAAAAAAAAAAAGGGGGGGGGGAATCTCTAGTTTCAAGATTTTGAAAATGGTTTTTGGACATAAGGGCATCTGACTAAAAAGTAGAAAGATGGAAGATGAAGTGGATGCAGAAGTAAATGATGGAGAACTGACACTTCATGCAAAACAGAACAAGGAAATCAGTTATGAATAAACACATCAGATGAAGAGCTCCTCACATACTGGCAGCAAGCAAATCCACGTGCAGCTGTAGTTGCAGGTACCTGCCTATCGATATCCACGGTGCGTAGCCTCGATATTCTCGAGCACGAGCGCTCCTCCCTTCAGCACCCGCCTGCTGGGGGGCAGGCACTGCTGCCGTAGCTCTCCCGCGCGCACAAGCCTGAGCAGCCCTGGGCTGCAGGACGTTCAAGGAGCCCACTGTGGTAGCCAAGGAAGCCTTTGCCTCCTCAGGAGCTGGCTGGGGAACTCTCCTCAACCTGCGGAAGGTCCCTGCAGGTCCAGAAGGGGGATAAACTGCTGAGGAGCTTGCAAGCCAAAGTGGTGGACTCTAAGCTGACAACTATCATGTGCACAGAAGTAAGTGCTTGTTATGAGAATAAGATAGCTACCACCTACATAGCCTGAAACACTAACTAAAGTGATTGACAAAATGCTGCTCTTAGAACAAGAAATTAATATGATCAAATGTATTTATTTATTTTTCTGATTGCCTCTGTATATCCGGGTTTTGCTTTGCATATAACCTGGCGGTAAAACCATGGAGACAACACAGGCCATAGCAGGCAAGCAGCTTAACAACTGCAGTACAATTAAGACAACCTTGATCCAAGCTGCTTCTGAAGACTTTCTGGCAAATGCCAATTGCCTCCTTTACTTTGTCTTTCCTACTAGATAAAACCTGCGTTCAAATGATCACAGGGCCCTTTACAACGGACAGCTTCAGCTCCAGAATACATCTATTTTAAAAAAACACCCTACTCCAAGAGGCAGGGAAGAATAGGGAGTTACAGAACTCTGCAGATCTTGCAGATGAACTGCAGGTTATTACATGTATTTTTACACGTATTTTTAATTTCCAAGGAAAGAAAATTCCAAAACAGAAAACATTGGAGACTTATGGGCTAACTGGAACACACATGGACCTAGATGAAGTACATTCTATGTACCTCCTTAGGGTGAGAGAGATCTCTTATAGGAGGAGAATACAAGATAGCTTGTATTATTTCTATTTTGAACAGCGTAAAATGAGCAAGCAAGGGATTACTGCAGTAGCTACAGTTATTAAAAATGCATTATTTCCTTATTAACAATTCAAAACAGATGCCAAAGATCATCTTAACTGGAAGTAAAACTGCTGGAGTGAATAAAACATCCAGCAATTAGCTAACAGCAAATCAGAGATGCTCCAGATTTCACTGTAGTGCATTCATTAATTGCTTCTTTCAGAGCAAATTTAATTTTTAATTCTAGGCTACAAAATTAATTCCTCTGTGTATTTTCTAAAGAAAGCTTCAAATGTGAAGTTAGAATGGATGCTCCATTCCTGTTTGCTTTATTTCTAGTGATTTCTATTTATAAACTAATACATATGAGCACTAAAAGATATTTTAAAATATCATTAAATGTATGTGGAAACGCAAAGCTCAATCTTGCTAGTCCTCTAGCAGCTAGCTTTCACCCACAGCTACAGCATTCCCAAATTCAGGCCGTTCTGCAATACTAGTGCATAATCTGTACTTGATTGAGAGATGACTGACACAGCGTTGTCAAACTGTAAGAATCAGTTTGCTTCAGACATTTAACTCAAGGGTAAGCCTGACGTGAGCAAGACTGTAGCAGTTCAGCTCTAATAGGTCCTCATGTTCACGCACAGGATATTACCTGAGATATCAACATCCCTGTATAAGTGAAACTATGTTTTACAGTCCAAAGAAGAAGAAAAAAGTCAGTTATTGTTCTACTGTTCCTCAGAACGGAGCCTTGCAAATCACAGGGTCGTTTAGGTCAGCAGGGACTTCTGGCAGTCCCCAGTGCAGCTCCCCGCTCGACGCAGGGCCGGCCGCATCCGGGCTGTGCCCAGGCGAGCTGTGGCGCTGCCCACACTGGAGACTGTAGCTGCCTCCTGACACCCTGCTGAGGTGCTGGATGACCCTGGGGGTGAAAGCTCATTCTCCTGTTATCTAATTGGACCTGGCCTGACTTCATGCAAGCTTTGTGGAATCCAGTCCTGCTGCTGTGCACCTCCCATGGAGCACCTAGTCCTCCTCATCCCTGAGCTCCTGTTGCATGGCTGAAATGGGATGTGCACGTCCCTGAGCACCTCACAGGTCACAACTGTCAAGATCTACATTTTGGGCTCTTCATATATTAGTGCTCTAAAAATATATATGCTTTAAAGACACAACCACACCTAGAGTTTTTATTTTCTTACTGCACAAAGATACAAACACAAAAGAAACGCTAGAAAATTTGGGGATTGCAGCCTGAAGACAGGCTGGTATAAAATTTAATTTCAAAGACGTAACAATATTATTCCAGAGATAAGTAATAAACCACACGGAGCAAGATACTGCAGCACTGAGGAAAGGAGTAAGTAGTTTTTCCATCTATGTCAGTATCTCCATAGGGATATCTCTTAACAAATCCTTAAAATTAAGGCCATATAAACTGAGGATAAAAGAAAATAAAAGCCTCATTAGAAAGCAAAGGGGGAGGCCCAGCTCCTCACCAAAGGAACACTAAGCTGCCTTACGATTAGGCTATGGATTCACTACCAAAGACAAACTGCAGAGCTCTGAGGGAAGAAAGAAAGAAAAAAAAAAGAAAAAACAAACAAACCACATGCAAAGGGATGTTGTAATATAGATGAAATAAACACACACATGGTTAAAGATGACAGAGGCAAGGAAGAAAACGAACTGGGAAAGTATGTTTAAGCATTTACAGATTTAGGATTCAATGTTGGTTTTTGTTTTTCCTTTTTTCCACTGCAAAATGAGTTGATTTTTCAGCATCAGACTTCCAGTAGTTAAATATTAATACCATTCATGAGCTGGCAATTTTCACCCAATTACTCACTGATAGCAAACAGAAAAATAAAAGACAGTTTAACTTGTTCATGCTGTGCACTTCCGTAAGTTTTCACATGTCCAATTACATCGGTTACCTGTCCTTCGATGCGTCTATAAAAAGGCTCACAATGAGCGCTCCGGCAATGACACTGATGCCCAAAAACTGCTGTCCACATTTGATCGAAGAGAGCTTGTAAAACATATTCTTAAGAAAGACACCTATGTTAAAGGAAGTACTATTACCTGGATAGCGTGGGGTTTTTTGTATGTAGGACTGATTCTTCTAAGCACTGAGGGCATCTCATTTACTAATAAATTCCCCTGCTTCCAAAACCAAAAGACTGTTAGTGCAGCTTTTACAGGTCCATGACCTTAACCCTTGAAGAACCATATTCATGGCTTACCTCATATACTGTTATGAAGTATTCAGGGGTTTAAAAAAAAAATGTGTTGCTCAGAACAACATCAATATCTTACTTAAATTTTTACATAATTTATGTGCCTTAATACATTGATTATATGAGAACTAAACTTACAGTTAGCTCATTCCTACCTTTCAAAGAGTCCAGGGAGATTTGCTTCTTAAAGCACATTAACTTTACCGCATAAATCAACAGTGCTTGAGAGAAGCAAATGGAACTATCCTGCATAAACTTAAAAATTGGTTTGATATGTTTTTCTAATCCTAGTTTTTATTTCAATTCACTCTTCCTCTTCTTATGTCAAATGATAACGTTGGATCTGTCTTTAAAAACAGAAAGTGGGTGGACCATATCTACTCTTACCTGTACTCTGAGTGTGTGGCAGGGACAGCTAGCTGGGTATGGTACAATGGAGCTGGACAGCAAAACTGGTGCAGAGTATTTAAAGACCTACGACACAAGGAAAAACACAAAGTCAAAACACCAACTGTTTAGAAATGGGCTCTTTAGGGAAAGGAAGGTGCTTACGGATATATCCGAAACTCTCCATAAATTTGAATGAGATTTGATGTACGGCGGTCAATTCTAATTCCCGGAAAATAAAGAGGGAAATAGTCTCATGCTTTAAAAATACGTATCAAGAATGATGATGATGGACTGTTGCAACAAAGAACCAAAGTTTTGTTGCAAGATTAAAATAAAATGCCGATTTAAGATTTTGGTTTTGCCCTGCCATGTGGAACTGAGGCAAAGATGAAGGTAGAGGGTTAAAATTCCTATAGAAATAAAACTTCAGACTTGCAAGTTACTCTGCACCAGTCAGGCTGCTTCTTTGCCAATGGAATCACAAACAGTGCTTAAACATGAGTGCGGATAATGGGATGAGCATGAGCAGAAGCTTTCCTCAGGTCCCATGTTTATAAATACATCACAAAATGCTGCTTATTAATTGGAAAGTATCTCTAAGTTTTAACCAACATTCTGAAGCATGTGCTATTAATTTACTTACTTCTATTTGCTCAGGAAATGTCAAAGGAAAAAGGTTTTACAACAGGAAAAGATATTCTGCATCTCAGATCACATTTGTATTAATTAAAAAGCAAAAGACACATATGAGAGCTGCAAAACAAGACTAGGTATTGCATCTGAAGGAAAACTCAGACGAGCTTCATGCAACTTCACAGCACTTTAGCTGCCTCGGCCAGGAAACACTAGACACAGGTTAGCACAGTAACTTCCTCCATGACGGAACCACCTGATCAAGATCCCTGAAATGCATCACTCCAGAAGAGACTCCAAAAAATTAAAACAATATTTCCTAGCTCTTAGAGAGGAACATGCAGGAGAAGTATCCATTACATTACCATTTAAAACCCATTAAGTATCCACGATATTCTCTGTTCAACTCAAAATCCACATACTGACTACTGAGTGGAGAACACATTTATGGATGCATACACGTACAGTTTGTCTCTTATCATTTCCTCAGCATTTTGAGAGATTGATTTTGCTTCTTTGGGCTCACCTGAGTGGTTTAAGTCTCTTATCATTTCCTCAGCATTTTGAGAAATTTTTTGAGATTGATTTTGCTTCTTTGGGCTCCTTGCGGCCCAAAGCAAATCCCACGAGGTCGCTCACCTCTCAGATGACCTGAGTGGTTTAAGCCCCCAAAAATCAGTGTTTCTGAAGGAAGGAGTTAGCTACTAATCCACCACCTCTCACTCTGACTCTGCCCCCAAAATACCTCAAGAACCACCAGACGAAGGCCAGCCTGTTCTGATCTCTGGTGCCAGCAGCTGCCAGACCCAGGAGCGCAAGCTCTTCCGCTAACACTGCTGCAAAGTGCTTGGCCCTTTGGCCAGAGCAGCTCAGTGCGACCAGCCCTGCTCAAACTTTGCAGGATGATGTTCCAGGGTGGTGGCCCCCTTTAAGAGGAACAGAGCAATTCAAAAGGAAGATGACAGCGTTGCTGAAAAAATAACATTAATGAATCACGACAAGCCAGTGTTTTCTGACAAGTCAAACGCAATAGTCAGAGCGAGTGCTCCCTGCGCAGCCCATTACAAGCACACATGGCGAGCGAGGAAGCCTCGCACAGGATGGGGCCGCTCTCGCTGCTAAAACTGCAGCTTCTTCCAGTAGAAGCACGAGGAGGAAATGAGTACACGGTGTCCCAGATCTCCCTCTCAGCCCACCTTTCTCTCGCACTACCCCCTCCTCAAGGATCTCCTCAGGGCACGTCTGGCTGCTGCGCCTCGCCTCAGGCACACCAGGCCACAAGGAAAACATGGTCACGTCAGGTTCATACTCACCTGGCACCAGACTGTTTGGGAGGTCAACTGCTTTGCGTTTCCTTCCAAGGGCGCAGCAGAAATGCAGAACTTCGACTACCCTAACAGCAAGTGGGAGGTGCTACAGGTTACAAGCGGTGACTACACCAGCACACGACTGTGCACAGGACAGTGTCCAGCTGCAGGCAGGCAGTTCAGCTACCACACAGAGTCCCTGTGCTCCCACAGGGGCGCTGCCGGTGTGAGCTCAACACGCCAACAGAGATCTCGGCCATTTCTTTGGTGGGCAAAAAGAGACTCTTTATCCAAAGTCTAAACTAGAGGCAAGTGCGAAGTTTACACGCAGGTCCAAACTTCAACATTCGGGAATACCTTGACTCAGTATTTTGGTTACTCTTCATCCTGCTGATGATATTCAACAGCCTGATAACTGGTAAGGCTCAGGACTGTGCCCTCTTTCAAGATATTGCTCATATTGAGGACAAATCCACCTTCTGCTGCTGCAACCCAAGACCGATACTTAGTATTTTATGCCTTAACTTACTTAGTGCAGTAGGACTTACATTTATTTTCTCCTCTAGAACATACCAGAAAAGAATCCCAAAGTGTTTTTAAAATATACAGACAGATGTTTTACAGCCACGGAGCCATTTCAATCAGCGTTCAGCATCAGTCAGCATTCAACATAAAGTGAGAAGAAATAAATTTAAATAATTTGGGAGAGAAGTAATCACTTTCCCTCAGCCTGTTTGCAGTCTCCCTCTCAGCCCTCTCACAGATGCTCAGCTCTATTAAGTTCACTTTTAAAACTCCCCAGTCTTCAAAGCTCTATTAAAAAGACTATTAAAAAGATTAAAATAGAGCATAGATCCTGGAGCAGCGACTCGAGGGAGACCGCCCCAATCAATGAGCGCTGCTGCTGCTAACTGCAGCTTCGGTAACGTGCCAGGGGACATGGAAGCTTCCGGCACGAGCTCCCTTCTGGTGTCCCTGAGAGAGGCCTCTCACTCAACAAGCACGTGAACAGGTAACCACTTGTCATTTCAAAAAAAAAAAAAAAAAAAAAAACCTTTTGAGAACAGACTGTTCAAACAGAAAAACAAAAACAGCAGAACCAAAACAGCAGAACCAAATTCAAAATAAGACTTTGAAATAATTAATTTCCCATTATTAAGAAGAAACATAGTCACGGAAAGCTACAACTATAGGCTGCTCTCTCATTTTCTCCTGTGAACACTGACAAGGCTCTAACCTCAGTAACCAAGTCTCTCAGTTTCGGCTCTCAAACAAACTGGCAGAACTACAAGGCCACCTAGTCCCGCTATAAGGAGCAGCCCCTGCCCGCCTGCAGCCCCGGCTCCCGGGGCAGCACGGTGCTGCCTCCCGCACGGCGCCCCTGCTCCGGCCACAGAGCGGGCCCAGGAGCACCTCCAGCTGCGCCACATCCAACTGCTCCAGCTCTTTGTCGTCTTTGACTGCTTTTGAATGTGCATAAAGAGCATGTAGGATATTATACTAATAATAATTTTAAAAAATAAGATACTATCAAACCATCAGTACCTTACAAGTTCTTTCTAACTCAGTTCCAAACAGAAGAGAGTGTTACCTCAGGGACACTCAGCAAACCTGTGCTGGCACAGGAGCACAGCTGCAAGCAATGCCGTCCTGAGACGCTGATGGTTATTAGGCTGAGGACAGGTGGTCATTAGCTTTGTTTACCACGTTTTCTGAGGTGCTCAGTGTCACTAAACTTCAGGTAAATTAGCAATCTGTTCACCTCCGTCTGCCAATACCCTGGCTTTTCTTCTGGTACATTTTTTCCCTCTCTAAAGTGAGGCATATTGGTGTAACAAGATGCGAGTATGGCCAAACTTGGTATCAGCTCTGCTGCATCACGCACGCCGCACACCTGGCGCTCGCTAACACTGAGCCACATTTAAAATCCCTTGCAAAGAGCTGAAGTGCAGATCAGTCCATCCCTATACAAACCCACTTAATTCTGTGAGATACAGAAGCCCTTCCACTTCAGTATCAATGATTTGACTGGATTCTGCTCACAAGCTAGTAAAAGGAGCGCTTGCATTATCAGGATTTTAACTTGATTAAGAAAGACAATTTTAAAAGTTAAATTTTTTTCCTCACAGCAATTCAGAGTTACAGCTATATAGGCTGTTAGAAGATTAGAAAAGACTGTGGATTAAACCAGTAAAGTTTGTCCTGCTCTTACATAAACAAACTTAACTATTTTGTAAGAAATATTTGAAATGGGATCAAAATGACCTCCAAGTGAACGGCCAATGATGCCAGTCACAGTAAGACAGACTCATGCTGGCTTCAGTTCAAAGTAGGCTTATCAAGATGCAGTTAATCATGCTAGAGGCACCTTCAGGAAAAAATAATGCATTGACTGTGTCCAGAAAACAACAAATGTGTCCTGGAGAAAACAGCAGATAGCTTTATATGGCAGCTAAGCCCCTCATAATCCCAGTCTGATCACAGCTGTCTGCAGAGATGTCCGCAGAGACATGACCTTCTTCTTAAGCAGATGATCCATTCACATTTACAAGGACAAATTCCTACAGTTCTGGCATCAAAGATCTTCCTTTCACTACTCAGATCTTTACCCACAATACACATTACAGTCTCATTTGGCTTTTGAAGTAGCAGTAAAGAAACTTTTTCCCATTTTTATTAAACTTCATCCTACTTTGTGTCCAGCAACCTGCAGTCAAATATGCCGAATTCCTGTGGTGGCATATGGCAGGTATTACGCTTTTTAGAGTGCTCTAATTAACTATAGCATCCTGTACACACATACTGCTTTGAATGGCAGCTATATGAAATTAAATGCTATTATTGCTTTTATAGTTGAATATGGAAAACAGCCTTGGAGCTCATACATACTTGGAAGGGATCTTCAGACACCAGAGAGATGTGAGTGCAAAAAGTGAGTTTTGAAAATGAGCCATTGAAAAAGTAAAATAAAATACACACAGTAGCACAACCACATTTTAGATTTGCTACCTTGGCTACCCGCTCCACAGTCACATAACCTAGGACATAAAGGCATTATGACAATAATGACCTCTACTCCACCAAAAGGGACATAAAATAATCATTCACCTCTTCTTGGGAAAAGACAGTCAGTACCTTCACAACATACTAAGGCTTCAGTTATTTGTGTCCCATTCTAGAATACATAATTATTTTAAAAATTGTTATCCAAAATTTACTGTTTCAAGAAAAAGAATTACTGCCTATAAAAATAGGCAAGAGGCAATTCTTTTACAACCTGAGCTATGCACAGTTTGTAAAAAGTCTCCAGTATTGGGTTAGCTGTAACTAGGGTGAAATTAATTAAGATTTTTAAGATGTAGGCACTTCTAATTAGGAACTTTTATTTCCGTTTTGATTGTTTTATTAAGAAACATGAAATAAAACAGAGCAAAGACATGAAACTGCATATGATAGAAAAAGATGTTTTAGATAAAGTCAGAAAATTGATGGATTCACTACATCTTTTCTACATCTCTTTCATCATTAAAACAGGTCTGAGAATTTCAAGACCTACAGCTCACATCACAAACAAAATACAGCCACATTTATGATTTCACCAGGTAGTAAACTCACTAAAACCATAAAAGGAAATCTTAATCCACCTTTATATACACTGTATTTGAAACTCACGAGAGGGGAGAAAGAGCGATGTGCAAACAATGTAATTAAAAAGAAAGAGCATAAGAGATTTACAGTAAGACAAATCCTATTACTTAAAGCAATGCCACAATGACACATGTTCTATTCAGCATAGGATCTAAAACAAACAACTCATTTGCTAATCCTGGGAGCTTGCCATTGTTTCTCTATCCAAAAGGTTATGAAGCAATACGCCTTTTATGTTTCAGATTTGAAAGTGTGCACGTCCTTAGCAGAACTCAGTGCATGGCACGGGTCCGTATCCGCCAGCAGAATCCTCACACATTCATAGTATTCGCTTAAATTCTAATCTCAAAGCTAATTTTAAGCATGAAAGAGCTTGTGTAGCATGCTACTTAACATGCTATTGCTTATAAAACAGATCCGTTTTAAAAGACATTAAGATTTTGAATATATATTCCAAAGAAATAGCTCTAGAGAACTAGACTTGTATTTTCCTTCATTTCTACTATTAGCATCTACAGTCTTAATGACAAGTTAAAATACAGAATTACAGGAGAAGTCATGCTTAAGACCCAGTTTCTTACTGCAATGTGCTGAGGCAGGTAAACACATAAGCAATAATAGAAGAACATACAGAATGGTTGTACAAGTAAGACTGCAACATCACCATTAAAGAAAGTAACGTGTGGAGATGAAGCTCTCTAACACCGCAGTACAAGCACTATAGCACACTGTTCCCTACTGATGGTAATGAAATCCCCAAATCCTGGAGCTCAAGAAAAATGGAGGCTAGGAAACAAACGTTTCCTCTCTCTCGTATAAACATATGGCAGCATTTCCAAAAGCTTATCCATATATATACTTGAAGGCTACAACCTGTTTTCTAAGTGGACTTTCTTATTTGGACTTCCTATGGTTCAATTCCAAGCTTGTTCTAATTATGTAACATTATAACTTAACCATTCCCACTTTCTCTGTCAAACAAAATGCTACAAAAAGCAGACTGCAATACTCCTCACATATTGCAAGTATTTTCTTCTTGCGTGGTTGAAATTTCCATGTCTGCATGTGAACAGACACTGAAAACAAAACAGATTCACTGGAATTAGGACCCTCATAGGCACTGTTAAAGGAACTGAAAAAGGCTACAGATGACAACCATATTATCGGCATCTGCTTAGCATAGGGTATCCTGGCAAAACTAAATTTAACTCTAAAGGGAAAGAATCTTTGCAAGTTCAGAAATGCCAACTGTAGGAAAAGACATTTTCAACCACTGTGGCTTAGGGGGTAACCAATGATGTTAGCGAGGATGGGCAGGAGAGGACAACTTCACTGCAAACTTGGATTTATTTTGTTCTGATTTTTTATCTGCAGGGGAATGACCTGGTAGTACGATTTAAGAGACAGCTTAGAGTAAAAGCCATGTGAAACTGCCACAATTCAGCCAAATGAAACCTCCTGGTGCTGCGGTTCTGTAGACACTTTGTTGCTGCAATGCCACAAGCTCTATGCAAACTTTAGCACCCTTTCACCATAGGCTACAAGTGGAAAAGCACTTAGCTTTTCTGCCAAACGTGACGAGCTGGTGCACTGCATTAAATGAATGAAATATTAAACTCCTGCTCTTCTGATTATAGTGTTTGTGAAACTGCCCAAGTAAACAACATGAGCAATCAATGCATCTTTAGGATTAGAGCAAATATATACAACAATCATAAAGCCTAGCAATAATTTTCTGCCTTACTGACATTATATTGCTTAGGACATAGTCTAGTTCCTTGAATAACCATTGTAAAGTGTTTTGAAAAGGCAGCTTACATTTTAATATGACGAAGCATTCAGACAAAATGGAAGAGATCCTTGACACAGCACAGACAGAATTCCTAGCACTCTACACTGCTTCTCTTACCAAGTTTTTTTTTCTCCCCATAACCAATCTCTTTTTCACTGCCTAATTATAAACTCATTCACTTCTATTAAGCTGAATATTTAAATACCCTTATGTCTAAACACAGTCATCATCTGTGCATTTCTAATATACAGATCATTCATCTGCCAAAAAGGTAACACCCTAAAAATGGTTCATGGAAAGAAACGTACCAAACAATAAACTGATCATTACTCCCACTTCTGGAATCCTCAACACAGACACCAGAGACGTGACGACAGGTGAAGAAGGAAAAGGTACTCACAAATAACACCTTCTGCAAGCCATCCTTGCTTGAACGTGCTGTGGATTTGGTATATATATTTTCTTTCACGCACTGAGGTAGAAACGGTCTTTCTTAAGGAAAAAAAAAAAATCACATTCACAGCTTTTGCAAGCTCATTCAGGATCAGCCCTGTGGAACATCAGTGATAAGCAAGCTGGTGATGTAACCAGCATCAAACACTGCATCAGATAAACCCTGAAGGCTCTACAGGGTTATATTTTGCAAAGCCAAAAGGTTTTTCCGAGGGAGGAGGATTAGCAAGCATAAACCAGCCACGCTGTTTTCACATGCCTGGTGGGTTTGCTTTCGGCTTCCAGAAAAAAAGCACAGACCGGTATTTATTGTTAAACTTCATCACTAAAAGAAAACTGTGTGCTTTCTCACTCGATATTTGCATTGAAATAGGAAAGCAACAAATGATGCATTTTTGAATTCACCATCTCTCAATGAACGCTGTAGTACAGTCCAAACTGAAAAAAAGGCCATTGGTCCTTTTATCTCCATGGTAACAGCAGCATCTGTGAAGACGAACTGTATTCCCTCCTCACTGCAAAGTCAATTTATAGGCACATACTATGACATAAACTGATAAGACAGCAAAGCTGATCAGCAGCTAGGAGAAACAACCACCAAAATATGAGATTAAGCTCCTGCGCCAGAGAATCTTCGCCTGTGGATTGGCCACGGAAAAATTACAATACAAATAACCACTTCACATTCTTCCATTTATGTGATCCAGATTAGCAATTTGTGAACTTTCCAGGCTACCAACAAGGATTGCTGCCAAGTATTTTATAGAATTAGCTTCTTGTTTTAATCTCCATTTGCACTTTATTAATTAGAGTGCAAAGCTGTTTTTTCAGGGAACTACTGCAGAATTATTAGTTAAATATGATCTTTTCCCTTCAAAGTTTTCTTGAAAGACTTTTCGCCACTAATAGCAGGGGTGGAGTGAGACATCTCGCTAGTCTCCAAGCTACTCTCTCCTCCCACCTCCCAACTTTTTTCTTTTTTTTTTTTCCCAAAGCACCTCCAATGGTACAAATAATTCAAATAATTCAAAGGCATCATGTTTATGCACTGTGTCCACGTCCAGAAGAAGGATCACATGATCCTTCTTGCTTTTTTCTCATTCCTGTCCGCAGTGATCCACAGTGGTTTATTGTCCAAAAGAGAAATATTCCTTTTTCTGCCCCTTCTTTCAGCCCCTGCTGAAGTAACTACAAGTAGTCTTTTCAGCTTGGTCTGATTCTTCTGCTTGTAAGCCCAGGTTCTGTGCATGTGCTGCAATGGAATGAACAATAAAGAACGTGGTACTGAGGTATTCTTGGCTCTCAGGACAATCGTTACTCCAGATCAAGAAAGCAACATTTGGGGCAGTAACTGAATGCACTAATGCTGTGAAACAATTAATTGTGTGATTCACTTTTTCCAAAGCGCAGTCTGAGGACATGTAAAACAAGTCTGGAAAGTCAAATCAACAAGCAAAAGCCAGGAACTATCTGCACGTCCCCACCCTGGAGCTCCCGAGAGGCTCCCAGCGGCTCTACACACGCCACGATCTGCAGCCGTGTGGGTTGAACTCCAGAACCCACCCCACTTCCTTCTAAACCCAAACACCTCCAGAAGCAGTAACTCGACCTCCAGCAGTCTCCACATATGAAAGATGCTTTAATAATTTACCAGCTGTTCTGTCCTCTGCTGTAACAACTACTACTGCAACATACATTTTAGCCCGTATTCTAGTCATGAAGCTTTTGTAACCATAACCAGTTGTTTTCCTTGTATTTGGTTCAAACTTGCAGTTTGTTTGATGTCTTAAGACATGAGAGAGAACTAAAAAACACTATCTGTCTCTCACTTCATCAGCGTACTCACTGCTTTATTCAAGATAACATTACTCGCCTAGTTTATATTAAGCATGTGCTCAATCTGTTGCTTGAGGCAACACACATTTTCAGTTCATTGCCTTCATCAATTTTCCCTATAATAATATAAATTTGGCACAATGAATGAGTGTATGATGAAACTGGCCAACATTTGTATCTCAGCAGAATGCTTTAAAGTGTTTTATAGTAGATTGAAAACTACAAAATAAAAAGTTTGTAATACAGGCTATCCAGCCTTAGCTTTTAACCCAGAACAGTCTCTCCTCTTTGCTCTGGATGAAAGGCCCAGAAGTAGGACAGGTATTTGAAACAGCAGGACTGCAGCTTGCCCTGACGCTCTGAAGTGCGCTCAGCAGGATTGTTACTTGTACACTCTGTCACTCAATACCACTAAGATAGATCTAGGCATAAGAGATAGCCAAATCTTTATCCTAATGAACTTGCAGTCTAAAAGTGTTAAGCATAAAGAAAAAGCCTGACACCACCGGAACGATTGGGAAGAGCTCCCATGGATTTCGGCAGCTGCAGCTTATCACAGTAAGTGTCCAGTTCCACTGAATCCTATCCACATTAATAACCTGCGTGTGCAGCCAGGGAACCATCTGTTCCCCAAAATCCATTTTCTCTGCCCAAATTTCTGTTCCTTGCTCTGCAGTAAGAAATGGACCAGTGAGCTGAGCAATGCTGAACAGCTGCACACAGGACAGATTCCCCAGAGCCACCGCAGCCTCGGCCCTGCAGGGCAGTAGCAGCTTGGGCACCACTCAAACTTCTGTGTTTATAGAACAGAAAAAGAAAAGAAGAAATACAAGCTGAACATGCAAGACAGTTTCACTGAAGTGCTCTCTCTCAGGGCAAACTCCTTCTCTGTTCACATACTGTTAAAGAGTACCTGCTTGGGAGCTGCTAAACAGCCTCGGCCTTAAGTCAAGAAACAGATTCACTTTTAAACTACTCTCCAAAAAATATAAATAAATTAATAAGCACTCTAAATAGCCACACAAAATTCCTACTACTGGGTAAGAAAACTTCTCCTAGAAGGTTAAAGCCTACCAAAAAAAAAAAAAAACCCTTTTTGTTTTAAAGCCTTACCATACATGGTGTATACACACGTAAGTGTACTCCACGTATGACAAATCCTGAAGTTAACTTGCTCAGGTAATGAGCTATTTTAAATAATTACCAAACAGTCTATTCTGACAGCTGAAGAGAACTGTTTCCAAATACCCACAGGTACCATGAAATACAGATTCAGAACCAGTTCTTAACATTTCAGCACAGCCCTCTGAGTAATACACATTTAGGCCACTAAGTAGCACTGCTGTTTTCTGAGATATCTTAACACATTTCTCTTAAAAAACATTATAAATTTAATTACCAGAAGCTCTATAGTTTCTGGCAGAGAAATTAAAACTTTAGAGTAACCACTTTTTAATAGCCACCGCCACCTCCCAGTAAATATTTACAAAACATTCGAGTGGAGGAAAAGTTATTCTTTTTGAAAGTGCATAATTAAACCACTAAATTCTATTAAATAGCATTAGGTAACAGATGTGGCCATTCCCAGAACATGGAATGTGATGTTAGCTTTACATTCACTAAAATTTCATATGCAGAATTATTTGAACACTGCCAAAGTACTCGATAGTCTTTGGGGCAGACGGCAAGAGCAGCACTTGGGTAATGTAGCGGGTGGCCAGGGTTTCGTGTCACATATTACACATATGCTGAGCCCTTGACACTCACTTTTGGAGAGCCCAGTCCCCAATCCCATGCTTCTAGCTGCACGTCACTAGGTCTCTTCTGTTTCACATCCATCTTTGCATTTATTTTATCTACTTTTAAAATACTTTATAAGAGGTACTACATGAGCTGAGGGCTCTTCTCAATGTCAACAAGAGCACATCAGGTCCAAACGCCCAACTCAAAGTGCCCTTGATTCCCGGTAGCTAGACAACATCATCACCCTCAAGAATGATTTCTCAGGGCAAGAAGCTGCTTTAGAAGATGCATTAGCCAACCCCAGACTTTGCAGCTCTGCATACCAGCTTCTTTTTTTTTTTTTTAATAAAGCAAAACATTCTTAATCAATTTGTAGAACTTCAAACTTCAAGATTTTACTTGAGTAGAAATTTCTGATTTTATTTTCCTTCCTTTACCATCAGAATGAAAGGAAATACCTCAAAGCCTGCAAAATACTCGGAATAATTCTCTAAAACTGTGGAGATCTTTAGCCCAAGCACTTCACTAAACACAATAATCCAGATTCTCTTACAAATGAAAGCTTCAGAGGAAGCCTTGAATAGAGGACAAATATTGAAGAAAGCCTATGAAGTTGCAGGCTTGAGCAGAACCAAATAACAGACCAAAACACATAGGAAGAGTCCAGGCCAAGAGCGAACTATTTCAGACACAAATTATGAGCAGCAGCAGAAGGAATATCTGGAACATAGCCTAGAAACAGTTATGGGCAAGGACTAAGTACAATATTTTGGCCTAAGTTACTCTTCTGGGCTTCATGATATCAGGTCACAGCTGCTGTCCTCTTTAATAAAACAATACACTTCTAATGAATCACACAGTAATAGGCACTCAGAAAGCAATTATGTTTCTTCAGGATCAGGATAGGTTTGTAACTGCTACCTTTAAGTGATAGATATTCCTTTCCTTACTAATTACATAGTATACACACAAAATATTTATTAAGATTCATTCCGTCATCCACCGGATGATGGAGCAGGAAATGTGAAAAGCTGAAAAAATACTGCTATGTGTAGGATGCTATAAAATGGCCAGTAGGCATCAGCAGAAGAATGAGCAAAGACCAAACACAAGCAGAATGTGATTAATGCCTGCAGATCTTCTGCTCTGCAAATAAAGCCATAGCTGTCAGCATATTTTGCCAACATTAGTTAATTAATGGGCAATGTAATACATTATTTGAGAAGAGATAAGAAGAATCGCCTTCTATAGCTGAAGATGTCATGATTCACTAGCTGCATTCACTACAATTATTCCTTCACTGGATACACATTACTGTCCTAACTCAGACTTATGAAGCCATCCAAAAGCCTTTCTAATCCAGGGCATCTTTGGCAGAAAACATTCCATAAGGATTTTACTCCACAAAGTTCAGAAATATTTTCCACGACCTTTGGGCTAGTTACTTGCTCTTATATAACATGCTGGCATTACTTGTTTCATTTTTTCTACATTAAAAATAAGCTATCACTTCATTTACTATTTGTTAGCATTCATTTAACACAATAGTATTGTACAATATTTTGTCTGTCATTGTTTTAATAAAATTCCAGCTTAATAAATATTTAGAGGGAGGAAACACTACACATTTACAGTCATATACTTTGGCAGCCAGACCAACGATAGATTTTCCAATAACAGCTTATTAGACTCAATTTTAATAACTAGGCGAGTTGGAATATTTGCCACAGAATTTCACCTCGATGTTCTGCGGATCAATTGCAGTAATTAAACCGAGAAGGCTGAAGGCACCCGAGTTCAGCAGACGGTCGATACGTTAATGAGGAGAGCCCTGCCGCTCTCCCCGGGGATTTTTAACTGGCGGCTGCGTTGGAGTGCCTGGTGCGGCCCGGGGGAAACCTGGCTGCTGTGCAGCCGCTGGGGAGCGCCCACGCAGCCGGCCCGCCACGCTGCTGGAGCGGGCAGGAGAACTGCTGGGGAATGTGGACGGGAAAATCCACCTGCAGCCTCTCCAGGATGGAGAGGGGTCAGCTGCTATCTGCAGGAAAGGCCAAAGGAACAGACATTGCAAACGTGCAAGGATTCATAGCTCTAGTTGCAGATTTAAGGCACACGGAGGCTGAGGCAGCATTTTGTGACAGTTTGAAGACAATGGAAGTTTTAAAAATCTATTTTAGAAGGACTTCATTTACTGCTTATAATAACTGTTGAAGTACATTCATCTTAAGTCCTTCTGAAACTTAAGGCACTTTGAATTCTTATGTTAGTTTTGACTCAAATCTCAAAAACATCAGATTATGCTCTCCCTTCTTATATTAAATTAATAGAGAGTTGATTATAGAGCTACAGTTTGAAATCATAGTAATTTTTGTTAATTAAATGACTAAGCATTCTACATTATGTTCTGGAAACAGAGCCCTGTTAGCCATGACTTGCCTCCAGGATGGCTCCAGCTGACCGACAAGCTCCCCCATCCCTCACAGTGAGGCAATCTATACCTTTCATTTACTGTATTACAATGAATATTAGAATTACACTATTTTGGTTTGAAACATGCATGAAAACCTCTCTTCCTCAAGAGGAAATCCCCTATTCCAGGAAGACATAACAAGGAATGTTTCCTTTTCCCTTTCCTTCCCCTGTCCTCCCTGCAGCATTAGCTTTTCTCTACTGGGTTGGATATAGAGTGCCCGAGCTTCGAACAGCAAGGAGCTAATTAATATCTCCAAAGGGAGTGGAAGCAAGTACAGCTAAGAACATTTAATACAGGAGCTCAAATTAAATTGCCGTCAGGTTGCACAGCTCTTTCCCACAAGCATTTCACCAGCACACCATGCCCAAGTGCACCTTTTCACACCCAAGCTAGGTTAATCTATACAAAACCAAGGCTCCTTCAATATTCTGTTTTTTTTCTCGCTGTATCTACACTCTTGCTCCTCTTGCTACACTTCTTATGGTCTCCTCTATCTCTTGTCAAGCGTTCACCTTTATAATCCACATGATGAATTGGACAAAGTAACCAGACAAAGCACAACTCCCAGCACTAGCTTGAAACATCATTTTTTTCCTCCTGCACATCTACAACTTATAAATAAGCTTAGTTCAAAAAAAAAAAAAAAAAATCAGTTCTGAGATAGTGAATAGTGCTGTCAGCCAACACTGCCTCAAAGGGAAAAAAAAAATCACAAACTGGAATTCTCTAACAATATTTTTTCTCTCATGTGTGTGCCCTTGTTCTTTGGTTGGTCAGAATGCCTATATTACCTTTTTTGATGATTTAAAAGTAAATGAGAAATCAGGTAGCCATTTTCCAAGGCTTTTCTGCACAAGCTTTAGTGCATACTTCCACAGATGGGCTTCGGAGAACAAAAGATTACTGTATTCGGGATCACAGGCAGACGAGTCCTTTGCTCACAGAACCCACTGAATACACACTTGTCGGCACAAAAAGTTCCCCTCGAGTACCATTTGCCAGTTCTTTTTTTCTGGCACCCGACAGCGTGGAATTGGCCGGCGCTCCGCGATGCGGCAGGGCCTGCGGCTGGCGAAGCAGCTGCCGGGCGCGCGGGCGACGCCGGCAGAGCCGCCTTGGACGCCGGCCACGGCCCACGGCAGCGCCCAGGGCGCATCCCAGCGACCTTGCAACGGTGCTTGTGGAACCCGCCTCGGCTAGAAGAATCCTCAAAACTTCCACTCATTTTTTTTCTAATATATTTTGCATTCCTTCCTTATTCACACTTCAATTTTCTTAGCATTTTTGAGTTATAAATAGGAAAAGCAAATATTTAAGCAATTTATATCACCTTTCAGACACGACCAACCCAAACAAACACCACAGCTCACTGCAAGTGTCTACGGTCAAAACCAGGCCATTTTCATAGGGCAGTGTTGGCAGACATCTGCATCTCAAGCTGAATTTTGACATCTCAGTATTTCAGCCTGGGACATTTTTGAAAGTCTGAAGGAATAGCGTTGAGTCACAAAACAGCTATTTTATACTCAGAAACATTTTGAAACAACTTCAGAAAATCTGACATGAACATTCAGAATGCTTATTATGAAAAAGTATGTTTATTTCATCTCAACTCAGTTCTATATATAGCAACTACCAATTTATTCACAATGATATTAGAATAATGAATGATGGCTGCACCCCTTGCCTGACCAATTGGCTACACAAAACAGGAAAGATTTCTTCATAGCACTGGGTTCAAATTTCAAAAGTCCTGGTGAAGCTTTACTTGGACTCTAGCTACATTATGGAGCTCTGTGCTCTACAAGGCGGGTTTGGCGCGCTGAGGTTTGAGCCTCAGCCAGCTCTGGTACACGGTCACTCCAAGTGTTTACACCAGGATTCCTGCTCGAGAATTAAGGTTCACAAGCAATCTAGGTGGGGCAGGAAGCATCACACTGATACTTGCCGCTTTTTAGCATGGCACCAATGTACTATAACCAGATAAATGGCTTTACTGCATTTACTGCAGTGAGGAAAAAAAAAGTCTTAATTTAACAGAATCATTGGGAACTATGCAGGCTTACAGCTTGCATTCTCTCCGAAACAAAATGGAAGGGGTAAATTCTGAGCTGTTAAACCTGCCTTTAATATTTCAGCTAAAATCAGCTCTAACATGCAGACATACCAGTGAACTGAACCCATTTATAATCAGTTTATAATTTGTGCCACCAATTTCAGAGTGCTACATTCCCTGAACTAGAAGTAGATCAGATTTTTAAAAGTTTTATCTGTGTTACATTAACTGATTGCTGAAAAGAAAAATATGGTACCATATTTTGAAGTCAGTATATACACCATAACAGTGTATTTGCCTTAATTTTTCATTCTAAGGGCATAATTAATTACACAATTAAAATTTATGAAGCTGTTTATTCACCTCTTACTGAAGCCCAAAATATGAATACTCTTCAAATCAAGTTTTTATGTACAATATGTATTTCTGTGGGAAGATAAATCACTGAAATATTCTAATGAATTCTAACCATAAGGCTCTTGAGTGCAAGTTTGTCTTAGCTCATTAGTCTTCCCCATGAAAAATCCTTAAAACAGAACAGCACATTACAAAATAAATTGGTCATAGGTTCATGCAACCATTGCATTTCAGAAATCAGACTGATAATAATTACCCGTAAAAAAAACACTGCCACCACTGAGACAGGTTTCAATTTCATTTTTTGAAAGTCAGGCATAAAATATCACAGGTGTGCTTTATCATCCAACATATTATTAAGAGGATTTTAAAATGGAAAAAAAGTTTCAATAGTAAAATATAGCTTTCTTAAAACTTTATGACAATAACTGTAAAAAAAAATGCAGGTCTTTACAAACAAGCGATTCTTGTAGAGATCCCAAATGTGCTTTACCACAACCATTCTGGGTAGTATCATACGTTCGTCTTGTCCAGTGGATGATACCCATCACTGGCAATTAACAGATGCTTAGATAGAGGTACAAGATGAAAGAATAACTGGATTTGTTTAGCCTGGCGAAGAAAAGACTTGGGAAGACTCACAGCAGCTTTCCAGTTCCAGAGAGGAGCTTAGTGAGAAGATGGAGCCAACATCCTTACTGGGACAGGGCTGGGAAACAGGACAGTCAGCAGACTGAAATGGAGATTTTGACCCAACATAAGGGAAAGGGGATGACCGGGAGGATAGCCAAGCATGGGAAGAGTGCGGTTCCAGAACAGTGATGGGCCCCCATGGCTGGAGGTTAGAAGCTCACACGGCCAAGCCTGGAGCAAACTGGTCAGATGTGAGCACTGATCCTGCTTGGAGCAGGACGCTAGAGTAGATGACCTCGAAAGTTCCTTGAAGCTTGAATGACTGATTCAGTCATTTTCAGATAGTTCTCAATTTTCAAGAATTTACAGATTAGTGATTCTCTGACCACAGAAGTATCTTGGAGATTAAGCACCCCTGGGGGGTTTCTCCTTCCTTGACTCTTCTCTATCTTCTTTTCTGCTCACTAGCTGTGATTACAGGAGAATATGAAACTCACTCCCACAAAAACCCTGTCGAACCTGTTCGTTTCCTCCGCAGGTCACCCCTCAGGCTGAAGGACAGGATAGTTAACCATTCTTATACAAACTCTTCCTTCAGCCCTTCCCAATTTCTTTCTCCTTGCATTTTTCCACTCTACTACAGTAAGAAATGAAGGAAATAGTTAGTAGCAAAGAGAGCTCTGTCTTATCCAACAGAGCTGCTCTTATCAGTAGCCTCAGCTTTTTACCTCCTGCCCTCTTCAGGACCAGGATAACTGATGGCCTATTAAAAATGATGGAAAACTTTCCTGAGGAGTTTATTAAGTTGCAACTTCCACACCTAACTGTCTCTGCAGTTTCCCATTGCTTCTGTGTTCACGTGGAACAGTGATGAGGAAAGGGGCAATATGCCACCTGAGCTCGTCAAGACAACGACAGATGGTGCTGGAGGCAGTGATCAAAGCTATAGTAAGAAAATCTGTTCTGTTTTCATAATTGTGGGGACTGTTAAAATGTAGGAGACTAGGACTAGGAGAATCTCAAAAAAGCATACCTTTAATTCAGCCTTTACAAGCTTCAGTATAGTGCATTTTTGCTCAAAGATCTTTCAAGTATAAATAAATTGAAGATTTTTCTTGCTGGAAGCAAAGTTAATTGGTTTCCATTTTACTTACATGGTAAATCAGGCATTCCTTTTAACATTTGCTTTTAAACTAACCTAGAATGAAACCACAAATACAAATCTAGAAATAATTTTGCAAACATATCAGAAAAACACTAGTTTCATGGGCACTGTTTTCTGACAGCATTAATGTTGTGATGATGAACTATGCAGTTAGCAACTACACAGCTGACCCATAAGCTCCACCAAAGAGCAACTCCTAAACTGTGTTTTTATGCTTTATACAGGGCCTGATGCTCCTTCGAAATTCCTCATATTCACTATTATATCTAAGATAACAACGCAGAGCTGCAGCATGCTACCCAATGCCTCCTTCCTCATGGAAGCATGTTTTATATTTGCACAAGCAGAAACAGAGGACTGCACCAGCTCAGTTGGCAAGCACTCAACTAAAAAATTAAGTGCCTGCAAGATAGTCTTAAGCTTTTAGTACTGGAGAAGGTGATGAAGACATATGGGTTCACTTACATGGGACAAAACCATCTTGCCAAGACGGCCCAAAGGCCTCCATGGGAAACGCAGCAGAGCGTCAGGCCTGTGAAGGAGCCTGGCGCACCTGAAGCCCCGCGGGTGGCTCTGCTCAGCGGGTTACCGCGTCGGGGAGCGGAACGAAGGGCAGGACTTGAGGGGAAATAGCAACGAGGGAGCGTTTGAGGATTGAGTTCTAATCAGTCTCTGCACCCAAGAGCAGCAATGTCCCTCCTCACGAGTGGCTGTATTAACTGCAACACAAACTTGGCAATGAGGACACAAGGATGGAAATTTTATCACACAAAGCTCGTGCGGTCAGTTTGGGCATGATGCACATCTGTGAATCTTATAAACTTGTCAGCACACAGTTATTTTCAGGGTTTTGGTGCTTTGGCCAAATGAAGAAACCTAATGGCACCAGGGAGTCACCCACAGCGAGGAAGATGCTACAGGGAGAGCCACCAGCACCTTGTGGTGATCCTCGTTTCTCATGCACGGCGACTAGCACTACCAGTCGGGGTAGCTGTTCTAGAATGTTCAAGTCACATGCACAGATATAAGGAGCTTTAAAAATAGAAAAAGAAAGATGAGAAAAGCTATCTCTGTAAGTGGTTAAGGCTTTAGTCTTTAAACTCCAGTTGAATGTATATAAAAAAAAATCAGAAATTCATTAAGTGCTATTGTTACTCCACGCCAATAAGAGGAAGCCCAGGCCACCGCGTTACTTACCGAGGGCAACCAGAGCTCAGTGTGTGCTGCGTTACCACACAGCACATGCTGAGTGGCACCTCACGCGCGTTGTGTGAGCAGGCGCGCTGAACTGCAGAGCGACGCGAGCTGAGGCGGCTTCGCTTCCCTCCCAGTCAACACGCAAATCCCCTCGTTGCTATAACGACACAAATTGCCCACGTGGAAGAACACGGCGGCTGGCGGCCCCGTCACAGCCACGGCGCGACAGCAGCCAGGCTAAGGGAAAGGTCTCACCTCTGGGATCCATTCCAGTGCTCGTTTTCAACTTAGCAGGTGAAGGGATGAGCTGGCTACCCTCGGGAAGGCCAGATGGCCAGGAAATACAGGCTAGTCATCAGAGGGGGAAATAAGGGCGGCCCCAATATCGGCGCTGTGTGCGCCAAGCCCTGGCAGCTTCTGTGGCAAGCTTGGTCGCCACGTGCCAGTGGGGTGGCAGCAGCGCCGCGGGCTCTCCCGCCAGCCCTCGTCACCACACGGCTCAGCTCGGCTCGCGACATTCAGGCGCCGACACAACACGGCACCAGTCCCCTCAGTTAAGGTATTTATAAAGGCCTGACTCACCGGCTAGCAACAGCCACCTTGGCGAAGCGAAACGGTAGTTATGAAGTCAAAGCACAGATGGATTGCCAGGGGCACAGGGGTTGACTAAATAGATCTGAATACCTGCTCTGGATAAATAAAGTAAGAACTGCTGGTAGGTTTTGTAAGTACGTGGTTTTCCTCCTTGAACATCTCTTGCATTTATTTAGAAGGCTACATACTGACTTTAACTCTAAACTGACAATATTTGTTTTTTTTTTTCAATTATTCTTTGACCTTACAGCCACCCAGGTAGAACATAATATCTGACTAGGGGAAGCTCATTTATTACCATTACACCAGTTTTAGGGTAACTTGTAGCCCAGCTTGCCAGAGGCACAAAAGCCTTGTAGGTAGGAATGAAACCAAAACTTATAAGAAGTGATGAAAGAATTAAGGATAAACATAGATACGCATTCAATCCTCTCACCCCCATATGTGCCCTCAACGGGCACAGATTGACATTTGCAGTCCAGAACCAGTTCACAAGACTAGTAATCCAATATGGTACTACATGTATTACAATACATTTACTAAGCAAAACAAAACAAACAAAAACCCCACCACCCAAACCTCCTGCAACATTTGTTCAAGATTACTTTCTAGATTAAAATAGTACCTCTAATTTGCAAAGACACAAAGCCCCTCTAAATCAAGCATCAATTAACACACTTGTCCACCTACACCATAAATGCTGATGTAATTTATTACATATTGCACTAGGCTGGAGACAAACAAAAGTGATGAGAATAACATACCCAGTTCCTCATAGCAAAAGGGCCTTGCCTGCAACAATGTGAATCTCATCAGAAATTCATGAAAGCTAAGTTCAAGTCTATGTGTTTATGGAAAGATCTGCTATAAAATATTACTGTAAAACAATCTAAAATAAGAGATGAGTGAATTGTCAAGAAAAGCCAAGAAGTTTAGCATGAGGAATACCTCAGCTCCTAAGGCAGCTCCTGGAACATGGGCTTTTAGTGCAGGCTCTGCAGGTCAAGAGACAGATTTTGCATTAAGCAAAAAGACACACATGAAAACTTTCTTAGATGATTTAATTCTGGCTGCATGCAGAGCTTAAGCCTGCCTTTTTCTGCTAAACTGCAGAAAGAAAACGATGTATCCTGTGTCACTCCTCTCAGCACCATAAGGTGCTCCCCTCCAGCTACCGACCAGCACAGAAAATCTAACCACAAGAGGGCATCTCAGCTCAGTTTTATCTGAACTTTTTTTTTTCCCTTTTTTTTTAATGTGTTAAGAGATGCACCACGAGGAAAGGCTCTTTCGCCATACGTTCAGTGCTGCCTGTTCCCAGTAGAGAAAGTAAGAATTGTGGCTTCAGATCAGAGCAACATTTCTTCTAACCTAATCCTAACCCTCTGAGAGCAGATGTGTACAAGAAAGTGGCCTTCCATTTTATCTGGTATTTCAGCTCTGAACTTGACTAAAATTAGCTAGTTTAAAGCCATCTTATTCTTTTCCTTGCTTATTCTCCTCTCCCCTTCTTCTCTGAACAGGCTCAAGTGTGGAAGCATTTTGTCCTAATTTGGCAGAACCAATTCCACCACAGAATCACCTACACTGGGCTGGCAAATACCAGCTTTGTGCTAGTGAACAGGAGGTATGAAAATGCCAGATTAGTATGAAAATGCCAGCCATTTTCGAACATGAAGAAAACTAGTGAAATCACATTCAAACAGAAGGAACTTCTATAACTGACACAGGGGACAGTGAAGAAAATAGATGCAACTTCTCAAGAGAGGTAGAAAACCGCCACTCTTTTAGTTCTTGAAGAGTGCTAGAGATTCAGCAAAATATTCAAATACGAAGATTTAATAATCAGTCTTTAGCTACTAGCTATATTACACATACATTGCATGCTCAGAGTATCTTATCATAGTGGGACTATTTTGTTAGCTGAAGCATCTGCTGGAAGGAGGCAGATGAACAGACTGTTCCATGCTAAAAAAGATTTTACTTGAAGTACTACTCCATTATAAATAACCCTTTGGTGAGTCAGCAGACGAGGCCCTAATCTGCAGGGGTTTTGGTAAGACAGAATGCAGTGAAGCTCCTCCATCACCCAAACGGTTAATCTCTTAATATATGTCCCATTATGGTTTTATATTTCGCCAACATTTAAAAGGGATTAAAGACTCTAAGGGACCAGCGAGGCTCATGTCCCTTGCCCGCGGGCGCAGGGCCCTTCCCGAGGGGACACGTGCCGTAGCCGTACCCAGCAGAGGGCAATGTCTTGCTGCAAAGAGATCTCACGCAGCGTCCCCTGCGCTCCTCCGGTCAGAAAAAGCAGCTGTGTGCAAGCAAGACCAAATTGCCATGCTATTACCACTGTCCCAAGCAACTACTCTGAAAGGAAGCGAGGAGAGCATGATTTAGTTTGATTCTGCTCATTTCCAGTCAATATTAGAGACACCTGGAACAACTACATTTTAACTTCCTACTAAAGGAGATAAAACTAAAGAGATCTATTCGGCAAGGAAGCAATTCATCATTTCTTGGGTGATCTGGCCAGAACACCATCTAACAACCATTTTCAAATCCAAATCCAAGGTAACCTCCTGCAAAATTGTGGGGAAGCAGCATCACCCCAGGGCAGGCCCAACATGGTCTCCGCACTTCACTGCGCCCTTCTCTTCCTTCAAGGCCCTTGGGCACTGAGAGAAACTCAAGGGGATTCTTTCTCCTTTTCATCAGAAATTGAATCAAAAGTCCATAATGGCTGCTTTAGCACTCAAACTTGTTTAAAGCAAGGCACAAGAAGTCCTATAAGCTCCTTGTAGTCAAGCGGGGTCCAGAAAGCCAGTGCAAAGGTATGAGCAAAATACAGCCCATTCACTCACCTCACCGTTTTAAGGGATGAGTCATCAGAACGGGAGCTGGAGGGGAAGAAGCTCTAACATAGACTTTGAACAGGCAAGAAGCCCAGGGAGACCTAGCCATGCTTACGAAAGGGTTTTCGTGACCATTCCCAAGGAGAAGAGGGAAAGCAGCTCGGCAGGCAGCTGCCGGGGTAACCCAGGGGCTGTGAAGCAGGCCATGGGCAATACCTCCTTTCCTCTATTTGAAAAGGACCCCTAACTATCATCAAATTTCTAATGCCTAAAGCTGGACTCCAGCTGTGCCAAGAAGCAGCTCCTTCCTTGGTAAAACACATGTATTTAATTGGAGAAAGACTTTCAACACATGTGGCAACTCTTTCTCATACAATAACACCAAAAGCTTCACAGGAACTTAAGGAAAAATTTCTTGACAGTGAGGGTGACAGAGCACTGGAACAGGCTGCCCAGAGAGGTTGTGGAGTCTCCTTCTCTGGAGATCTTCAAACCCGCTTGGACGCAGTCCTGTGCCACGTGCTCTAGGTGACCCTGCGTGTGCAGGGGGGTTGGACTAGATGACCTCTAGAGGTCGCTTCCAACCTTAAGCATTCTATGAACACTGACTTTAATGTAAAATGCCAAAACACTGGAATTTGCGGTGAGCCTTCACTTCAGCTTAGACAGTAGGACCTCCTGCATTTCTGTTATGTTAATTCTTACATCAAAATGCAGTTTTCGGGGGGATACCATTATTTTACTGTGCTCATACTACCCAGAGTTCCTACTGATGGAAAGAAAAGCAAGGTGTTAGTTTTTTCCCCTCTGCTAAAAGCCCTTGCTAAGAAATTTGCTACCTCCTAGTATTAAGCCACAGCTCCTCTTCCATAAATATCCTAATTGCTCTGCTGACAGCAGTGATTTTGAATCTAAAGAAAATCTGATCTTATCTCAAATGTTGGCTTCAGCAAAACATGTGCACTGTTCTGTTCAAAATTCAAAGAACAAACCACAGAGCTCAAGCTACCATGCAGAGGCAAAAGGACAGACAGCAGCTTACACTGACTTTGTCCTGCCAGGTCCCCAGAAGGCCATCAGCTGCACAACGGGGAGAGGGGTTACCCAGATAAAGACCCAATGCCGTAGCAGGACTGCAACAATAGCACTTCGAAAACAACTTTCTTTCTATAAAAGTTCACATAACTTAAAAATAAAATGTTTAGCCTGTATGCTATGATTAAGAGGCCTGCAATCACAAAGCTAACATTTTCCTAACTTCCCACAACTTCTTAAACACAAGAATAGAAGCGTAATGTTGAGCATTTGGTATTTCTGTGTGTGCATGCATGCCTGCGTAGGTGTTTTCAAAGCTCTTCAATGTGATGTAAGAGTCAATGAAAATGCCAGACAGATACAATCGGGCATTACAGGTATGGTACGGCCTGGCAGTCTGCCCAGCTTCCTTGCCCAGGAGCAGCTCATTGCAGCACAGAGCTACACTGGAAGCTCCCAAAGTGCTCCGTTACAGGCAATAGGACAACGGCAGCTGAAGGGGGTTTTACATCACCTGAACTAAGTCACACGCAGCTGGTGTTGGCAGGATCCTCTGGAGATCTCCCAGACCAATTCCCTTGCTCAAGGGAGGAGATGGAGCAGGTTGCCCAGGTCTGCATCCATGTGGGTTTTGGGCATCTCCAATGTTGGAGCCCCCAGAGCATCTTTGGGCAACCTGCTCCAGTGCTCCGATTCCCACGTTTCAGTCTGTGCCCATGGCCGTTCATTCCATCACTGGGCACGGCAAGAAAGAGTCTGGCCCCATTCTCTGGCACCCCTCCATCAGAGAAAAATATCTGATGAGAAAGAGGAGCCCTCCCTACCCCCTCAAAGCTTTCTCTTTTCCAAGCAGAACAGCCCCAGCTCTCTCGTCATATAAAATGCTCTCATATGATCTCTATATTTGCATAAGGCGGCAAAATTAGTTTTCCACCAATAGCTATACCTGTCGCCATTACAGGATTTGAAAAAGAAACAAAGTAAAAATATCATTTCTATAGGACTAAAATTATTTGCTGTGTTTCATTGTTTTTAAACTGTCATCTCAGCTGTTTTTACAAATCAAGTCCTTCCTTCAGAGCTAACGTCACTCAAAGCTTCTCTTCAAGAGCCCTTGTGCTCTTGGTAGCAGCACATGACACTCTCATGCAGCTCTGGTTTAGCTCTCTACCGCAAGATTTTTAACAAGAGTATTAGAAAGCACAGGGGACGTTCGGGGAGCTTTGGGGGGTTTAGTTTCTCTCTTTTTTTGGCCCCGGTATTTTTGCTGTGGTTGTTTGTGAAGCTAACGAGCTGCTCAGCTCGCGTCACGCAGGATGAAGCGTGTGCTGAACTCAGCTGCTGTCTGTCACTCGGGTTTTGCTTGCGAGCTGTGCCGGGCAGCGGAGGGCTCTGCCACCTCCGCCATCCGCCCCGCGCAGAGCGCGGCCCCGCTGTTCCTCACGCCGGGAGCGGGGCGCTCGGGGGCCGCCAGCACCCCGGCACGGCGCAGGCTGCGGGTGTGAGCGGCAGGCACGTTCTTCCCGCACTGATACCATACTACCTAGCTAGAGTTTTCTGTAACTATGATTTAATTTTGCACCATATTCTGTATGATTAAATCTTTAATACAAACACCGTTAGGACAATAGTCTGCCTTTTTTTTTTTTTTTTGCCAGCTCCTGACACTAGCCTGTTTTCACTTTCCTGTAGGAACAAAACACTGGTCATGCACTGCTGTGTTTAGTATTTTCTTCAGCTACTCTAATGAGAGTTAGCACAAAAATCATAGTTAGAGATTATCAATTTGTTCAGAAGAATCAGAACCCACCCACTTGATTTTCTGGAGAAAAATACAGACAGTTATGCTTACAGATAATTATTTGGCAACTCTTTCCACAATAAAATCTGGAATTTATATAGACAGATATTGTTTGACTAGACACCTCAGTCAGGCAGGTTCCTGACCAGCAGTTCCCTTTAAAGATGAGGGACCAGGTTTACAGGGAGTCCAACATTCTCACGCAAAGAAAAATGACGGCAGATGCAGAAATGGAAGTCAGATTTCTCAGTTTGAAATCCCCCAGTACAAACATCAGACTCACCTCTCTCTTGCTAGACCATAATGTTCTACAAACAGCAACATTGTTCTGCCTAACTTATCTAAAAATCTAGCTTCTATTATGTAATAAATCTCAAATAGTTTTAAGCCTTTTTCTTCTTGGTACATTAAAATAAACAAAGCATTTGTCCAATGTTAATTCAAATTTTACTAATCAAGGTAAGCTACTTCACTGCAATATTTAAACCATCCTTGTGTGCTACAAATAACATTTCTTTCTATGTAGTTAAAAAAAAAGTCACTTAACACCAGAGTCCAATAGATTCTAGCAGTACTTTCTGAATCTTGCTAGAAGAAAGCTATCTATAAATAGGAAAATCACTGGCAGATGCCACGATTGATCTTTAGACTCTTCTTACAAAATCTTTACTGAGATAAGTTAACATATTGCACTTCAGTTAAAAATCTGAAAGCAAAAATATGCAAAATTTAAATGTCAAGAAAGGCATTCTAAAAATGATGGTATGATTAAACACAGAAAAATAAGACATTCATATTTTGGTTTTAAGATTTCACCTAGTCATTCTTGCCTTCAAATAATGAGTCTTCTTTCCTAGTTCCTCTAATCACAGAATCAAAGAATCATGAGGGGTGGAGAAGACCTTTGACACCATCGAGTCCAGCCGCAAGCCCCTCAGCACCGTGCCGTTCCCCATGTCCCCACGTGCCTCACGGACACGTTTCTTGAGCACTGCCAGTGATGGGGACTCCCCCATGTCCCTGGGCAGCCTGTTACCAATGTCTAACCTGAACCTCCTGTGGCACAACTTGAGGCCATTCCCTCTGCTAAGTCACAGAGCCCAGCTCAGCCGTGATGCCCTGGGGCTACGGTGACAGCCCTGGGGACAGAGGGCACCCTGCACAGGTGGCCCATGGTACATCTGGGGACCGAGTCAGCAAAGAGATGAAGAGAACAGCCAAGTGGGGACCTGCTGCTCACAGAGCATCTTGCCCACAATCTTGTTTTGAACTGCACTGTCTTGCATTGCTTTTGCAGCCCGGAGGTTGGTCTGAGTGCCATGGGGGAGCCTCTGGATACGGACCCCCGGCCAAGGCTCTGGAGAGCCTCCCTGCCCGCAGTGCACAGGCCCGTCCGTCGCGTGCGTGCTCAGAGCCACAGCTGCCATCGCAAAGCCAAAGTGCAGTCTGCCTGCCTGCCTGCCTGCCTGGCACTATAGGCACAGCACCTGCGGGCGATGAGCCACAGCTGCTACTGCTTCCCTGTTACACCCCATGTTTTGAGGAAGACACTGCTTCTTTCATGCTGAACCACTTCAGTTAGTGCCATCCTCAAACTCCAGTACTGCAAATCCCAGTAACTGAGCCTGTTCCTCCCACTGTCCAGGACCACCGGGAAAAGCACAGGAAGATGGAGACCCAGGAGCCTCCGCTCGACAGGTACCTCGGCTGCGCGGCTGGGTCTGCTCGCAGGAAGGCTGGACGTGTGACCCAGCTCATGGGCACCGCGGCTGGGCACGGCCCCCAGAGGGGAGCACGTTGCCTCCCCGGGGAGCCGCGCTCCGCTCCGCGGGGCTGGCAGGCAGAGGCGCCGCCGCGGCCGCGCTGCAGGAACCCGCCGGCCTCCCGAGCCCTCGGGACAGCACCTCGGCCCACAGGCCGAAACACAAGGGAGACGAGGAGCGCCGGCGCAGAGGATTTAAAAATAGACATTAGATAATATAATTATTATGTATAATAAATAATAATATATTTTAAAAATATAAAATTTTTCTACGTACTCTTTCAAGAGAAAGGTGAAGCATTTAGTAAGATTATGGCTTTCTGAAATAAATGTATACAATGTATATGTATAATTATAAATTCTTTGAAAATATCTTTGAGGTGAGGGGCCACTGATCATATTTTTACATCAGGAATTATAAAGCAGTGAAAAAAGTTAGGCTAATATTTGTATTTTTCTTCACTTTAACTTCATTCCAAATGATGTGAGATATGGCCCATTAGAAAAATTAAATTGCAGGCAAAGAGCTGTTTTATTCTTCTTTCTCCCTATTCAATTCATTTAGCACCTGCCTATCTCTTTGTACTGAGAAACAAAAAGCACAACTCAATTTATTATCAAACCCTCAAATGTGCTACTGGGACTGGTAATTGAATTGAAACACTAACGCCACTTCTAGCATAAATTTCCATGTGCAAGAGAAGCAATGCACGTGAGCGTTTAATTACTGCTCTCCTGGCCTCTGGATTTGTTGCACCTGTTGATAGAACAAGAAACTTGGCATCTGCTCCACTCAGTGACCCCATGGTGGATAGATGGGCTGTACAAAGCTCTGGCAAGCGGCCACAGAGCATCAGGGGTCTAAATCCTTGTTAGAGGTCATGACAAGCTCACCCTAACTAGATAAAAGGAAATTTAAAAGTACTTGATGATGTTTTAATTAAAATTATTTACCTTACATAATTTCATATATGCTGATTTTTGCTAGCTTCACGAGTTCTTGCAATGGGAACTATACATGTTAAAGTAATCAAGCATTGATGCCTAAACACTTTCTGAATGTAATTTTTTATCATTTTAAAGTCTAGATGACAACTCTCTTTATATAGGTAATTGGCATAGAAATTACACATGTGGAAAGTGTGCAATCACTTGTAATGTTTGCCATAGCACAACGTTTAAGAAGCATAAAAGAAAAGTTCAAAACTAAGAAAAGTATATTTGGCTTTATAACTTAATAAGAAAAACGATGAATAAACAAAGCTGGAATAAACACATCAAAAATGAAACAGGGGCTGGGAACGGAAAGCAACTGCACGCAGCGGGAGGAGGAAGGAGCGGCAGGCTATTTTCCCTCCACTCCGTAAGGCTCCTGCGGCAAGCCCGGCTTGGAGACCTCCTTGGAGCACGTTTTGTGCCCGTGGCCAGGCCCAGCCTGCCGGGTTCCGCTGGCTCCTTGGCAGTGCGGTGGGCATGGAGCCCGGCACGGGCAGGCTGCCGCTTCCGCCCTTGCTGACCTGCACCCCCCTTTCCTCTCCCCTTGCTTCCCTCGTCTGGGCTCACGCCCTTTCTCCTACGCACTCCCCTTGCCCCCTGATCCTGTTATGGCTCCCCAGCCTTGAGTGTCCCTCCCCTCAGGCCGTGAAGTTACCTGGACCCCCACACTTGCTTGTCTTCTGCATGTGGTAAAGGACAAGCCACTGCTGGGGCTGGAACTGCCCATCTGCTACCTTATCACAAGAATGCAAGGACACAGTGATTGCTGTTGGGAGACTTTCTCACTGGGAAACACTACTGTTCCCTAAAAGTAGCCAATGCTACCCATTCCTTTAGCAAGAACGCTCATCTGTCACGCAGAAGTAAATCTTACTGTAGCTGCAGACAAAGTGCTCATGAAAACGTTAAAGCCCTAAATTATCACAAGACTAGAATAAAGCTTTAAAAGCAAAGGATATATTTTGTACATTTGTTCAACACTTCTACAGGTGAATCAAAATGAAAAAAAAAACACCATTTATCTTTTTCTTGGACAAGTTAAGTGTTTAGAGATAAAAGTTTCGCTGCATTTTTTTATTTTAGAATGACTAAGTGGCTACATGACCACTGACCCAGCTGACATCTGTTCTGCCGCCCCTCTCCCAATAGCACCTCCACACTCCTCAGCACAAGCCTCAGGGGCACTATCAGCCACCAGGACAGTTTGGTTATAATTTGTTGTTATCTTCACATATAAGAAAAACATTAGTGGGATTAGAGTGCACCGATTTTCCCTGCTATCTGTATTTTTCCCACGGGACAGAACTCCGCATTATCTGCAGGTTGCAGCTGCAGCACATGACTCGCTGCCCACATGCTCCCAGCTCTAAGGCTGTCTTCTGTGTGTGTTTCACAAGCGTGAGGCAGTTTTCCTTTTCACTGAAAATGCCAAGGCACTTGCTGCTTCTTTCCTTAAGAAAGGTATTCCTGCATTGTTGGGTTTTTCAGTGACTGCAATCATCTCATGTAATATTACAAACTACTTTTCTACTCAAATATTGCTTCTGAATAGAGTATCTTCTGCCTTCTCTTTGGAATTGGATCTTAATGAGCTACCTAACTACTCTCAAAACACTTCTAGATCCTGTGGGCCTCCTACTTTTTTTAGCCAAGCTTCTGTAATACCAGCATACTGGCAATACAGCAAACTTTTTGAAGTGTAGAGAACACTGCTCCCTTGCCTGTCCTTTGCAATATCATGATTGGGAAGCCTGTACTATTTTTCCCTCAACATTTCAAGCTGCTTTTCAAAATCAGCTTGAGATGAACATTTACTCTTTGATCGATGTTTGCCAGATCAAGCTCCAGGTGCATGATTCCTTACCCGTACTCCTCCTGAAGTCAGCGAGACAAGGCAAGCACAGCGCTGGCAGGATCCCGTTCGGAGCGATCCACTTGCGGCCTGCAGCAGACAGGGTGCCCCAACGCGGCCGTCGCTGCCGGCCCCTGCCGAGCAGGAGCTGGGGTCCGGGCCTTGGGCACCTCTAGAAAAGGCCCTCCCTGTTCCTGTTCCTAGCAGCCAAACATGTATCTAGTTCATGGAAACAAAAAATCTGCTCTGAGCAAATTATCTGAAAGCAGATTTGTTCCAGAGCAGCATTTGACCATAGGACCCCATCTCATTAGGAGATACTGATCCTACTAAGCAATTAACATGTTTCTTTATCTTTTAATCCCACTGATATACAGGAGAGGGAAGCAGGCACGAGAAAGACATAGCAGGGGGTGCAATGGGCAGCTCTGCACCAAATGAACCTTTAAAACCAACCAAACAAATAAACCAAACAACCTCCCCCACTGACCACACATAAGCTAAGCAAGCAGCAAGTTTGAAGAAAAGGTCCATGCCTGGGAGTTCACAGAACCTGCTAGAGCACTGCTCAAAAAAAGCACCTGAAAAGGTATTTTTGACATACCTTCAAGACTATCAGTAGAGCTACTGCATTTATTCAGTTGCATGGATGGAGAAAGATTAAATGCAATGCATAAAGCAAAGTAACATGAACATTTTCTAGGAAAAGAAATCAGTATTATTGTATTACATAGTAATAATATTTGGATAAACTGAAACAGATCCACAGTCAGGCAGCATCATTACTTCAGAAATAAGTTATCCTTGGGCTAACAACAGCCAAAAGATTATTTCTGCTTGCTTTAGGAATGAAGTCTTCATGAAGCGTATTAAAAGGCTTCAGAATCTTAAGTCTCCAACTACTTAGTGGTCTATAATGTGTATTATGTTGTTCTGGTTTGTTCAGCAGTTTTCTAGACATGAACAACTAACAAAAGTCCTATTCTGAGCCTGTAATTCTAAAAAAATATATATTTCTGAGGAAATACTTTCTCTTTCCAACAGAAGATAAAGTTTATCCCAACTATGACCAAATTATTTTTGAAAAGCCTTGATGAGAAACCCTCTGGGTTTTTTTATTACACATCTAGCTTAGCGATGAAGTATTTGCGGTACTGACTCTAACGCTGCCCTCCTCAGGGCTGCATACGCACAAGTCTCTAGTGAGCGGGCACCGCTTCCTGCAGCGCGTATTCAAGGGGCCGGCTTGGCAAGGTGCTACATGCAGTACTTGCAGGAAGCCCTGCACAGCGACTGGCACATCCAGGGCTGCACCACGTGCTGCACAGCTCTACCGCAGACTCAACGGCTCAGCTGAAAGCTCACAGAAGGCACTAATATACATCACAAGCAAGGGCCCTATTTCAAGATCTCCTGGAAGCTTCTTTGCACCTTCAAATCTGGCAAAGCCATGAAATGTGAGTAGAACTTGAATTAAATGGTTAAACAGGCATTTACTCAAAGGACAGGCTGTGCTCAATCTGTGCTCACAGTTCGAGAGGATATGAAGTGAGAAGGTGTTAGTGCTCCCTGCCTGGTACATCCCCATTTCTGGGATTGGGAAACCAAGCTATTTTCTCTTCAGAGTTGCCTGACGTGTGCAGATGCTTCATTCCACTTCAGCTCTATAAAAAGTGAGCATTGTTAATCTACTGCCTCATATGTTAAGGTGTTTTATGACTTTACTAATATACTCAATACACAGCAGCTGGAATACACTAAATTTAGACTGAGATGAAATGTTCCTGTGACCTTGCTAACAGATTCCTGCGCATCGGAGCAATTCCTAACCTGTGCTCCAAACAGAGGACAGAAAGCTTGGGTTATAACTCATGGTAAGAGTACTGGGTAAAGACAAGCCGCTTGCATTTGCTTTGGGCAAGGTACACATACCTCCTGATCCGCAGGACTGAGCTCCTCCACAACCCAGATGTTCAGAAATTTACTTCAGGGCACAGCGCTGAGGAATATTCCTAACTAAGTAGTTCTCATTTCTGTTTCTGAAACGTCTCTATTCCTTTATTAGGGACTATTAGATCCCAGGCTAACAATACAGGAGATTTTCCATGCATTTAATCTTTGCACTAGGTTTTTGTACAGAATCTTTAAAAGTCAAAAGAAATTTGGGGCAAATGGGTTTTCACTAATTCCAATGAAGACAGGTGCCCCAGCCACATCTAGATCATAAAACCCACCCAATCTTCTGACAAACTACAGTTTCTTAAAACTCCTTCTCTCTCCAAGGTCCACACTATTCCAACCTACCCCCTCAATGAAAACACATGACTGCTACGTTTGTCTGTCTTTGCCCAACTCTGAAATCAACATTTGTTCTACAGGTTTTGATGGGTTTGCAACACAGAATTAAAGCCACTACTTCCCACCTTCCCCACCTGCAGCAAGAGCTCCCTGATGCACAGATGAGGGAGTAAAAGTATCAAACAACAACTCCAACGCTCTCCATGAAGGAAAAATTAAGCATGCTAGTTTGGGAGTATAAACTGAAGGTTTACACAGAAGAAAACAAAACATTCCAAGAACGTCTAACACAGCCAAATGTGCAAAAGAAACTAAAATCCTCCAGTTCATGCAGGAGGCTTCAGGAGCAGCAGCAGAAAGCAACCGAGCGCTGGCAGCCCGCAGAGGAGAAGCTCCCCTGCCCACGGGAGGCGGGTGCCCAGGAGGGCCCGCACGACACTGCTCCAGTGACGGGCTGGCACAGACCTCTGTCATGTAGAGCATCTTCTTAGTTTTTAGAAAACTTGTCTTCATCAAAAATATTACTGTTCACCATTTCTTTCCCCTCTACAGAAACAAATTATCATTTACTGAAATTGCACCTAACGTCTGAGATTTCAGCACAGCTTTATTTGGGCTTGAAAACCTAACAGGTTCATATAGCACATACTTGTTTAAATGTTGCTCAGTAGGCCAAAGCTTTAGAGGTTTAGCTCCTGCTACTGCATACCACTGGTCAGCTGTAACAGCTCAAGCAACACTGCTAAAAGACATTAGGCAAAGAGACAGGCAAAGGTAGGAATTTACATTTTTAAAAATAAAGACTAAGCTATTGAGTCTATGCATTTTGTGATACCCATGTTTATTTTTAAGGTAATTCTATGGAAATCTTTAGACTAGGATATGACACAGCAAGCCAACTGTGCCATGAAGATCAAAATTGTAACCATTAGAAATGTGAAAGCACAAAAATTGAAAGTAATCCAAAAATAATTCACCTTCTCATACAATTCACAATATTCAGAACGAAAGACAACAGTCATGGTTTGTGGTTCCTCTTCTTCGATATTGATCAAGACTTCCATATAATTACCATGTGTTTGCTTTAAATAGTCCCATTTCAACAACCCCCAATGAAGATGCCTCTCTGATCTCAACAGCATCCCTGGGTTAATGAACTCATCAGATCAGTGCCAAAAGCCAGTGGCTCTTTGTAGGAGCTAATGGATGGAATTATGCACTAGTATCGCCCAGTGCTTCAGGTGACGTTTGCAACCAGAAAGTCCTGCCTCCCGGCAACAGCCCGGCCGCTGCTCCACACCGACAGCATCAGCTTCCCAGGAAGGGAATCTACATCTTCTCCCAGTACTCTTTTTTTTTTTTTTTGTATCCATAAATTGATCTTTCAACAGCCTTAGTATTTCTTAGGAAAGAATACAACAGTTCTTCCATGGCACATGCACAGATGAAACGATTATGTTGATCTGCAACTGAAAATTAACTGAAGAGCACAGAGCAAGAAGGTCTGAAAGAGGAGCTAATCAACGGGAAGCCACAGGAAGGTCACCCTTCTACGGGTAAGTCAGGTGAACAGTGCTTGGCATTGCTGCTCTATAGCTACAAACGGTTCCTGACTCCAGCAGCTGCACTATAATACGAATGGGAGTCCAAAAAACTAAGAATGCTGCTTCATTAACATATTTTCATTGATAATATTATTATCAAATAGTATTATGTAGCAATAGCAATTTAATAGCAAAATGTATAGTTTACCATACCATTATAGTTTCTAAAACCTGTGTCGGTCAGATAACATGTAGTGGAAGACACTTAGAGCTTTTGTATATTCTAACATCACGATCACAATCCATGATAGTGGTTTCTTTCAGAAGTCATCTATACTACAGAATAAAATCACTTACTATAGCAGCCCAAGCAAGAGAAAAAAAAGATCAAAAAATACTCTCTAACAAATAAGGTTCTATGAAGGAAGGAAAGTAATTTCAAGTCAAAAAAAAAAAAAAAAAAAAGTCATATTTTACGTATCACACTAACTGGTTACTTTTAAACTACTACATAGGCCCTTCTCATGACACACCTGCCCCAAAACACACGCACTTCAGTAACACAAGATGAACAAGAAATTGCTGCAGGTCCCTTGTGTCCCAGGGAGACGAGGCAGCCCTGACAGCACCTGCTGCTCACGTGACAGCTGGCCAGCAAGGCCGGGACAAGGAGCAGGGCCGTGCCGGGCACGCCAGCGACAGCGGTGCCATGGCCAGTGCCACAGTGGCCCTTTGAGCTTTACTCCTCATTGGAAACCAACACTCTCTGGATTCAGCTGTGCGGAAAAGCACGGAGAGGAGCTCACTCTGCAATGCCTACCAAGAGATGGCAGTGATAGCCCGCATTTCTGTGCCGGCGACGCGCAGCAGCATGTGTTACCCTACCCACGCAGATATATGTTGTTCCCTTACAATTAGAAACTCTTTGGATACTTTTGAGCTCAGAATTACTCATCTCCAGGGCATCCCTCTAGGTCAGGCACTCTGCAGGAGAGAATCAACTCCCCCACTGTGAAGCAGAGCTGTGGGACGGATGCTCCAATGTTACAGGGAGATCATCTGGCCCAAATGTTTTGGTCACAATATTGGCACGCACGTACTCCCATTTCTTAATAGCACATGGCTTTGATCCTTGCAATATCTGATCCTTTCAACTTCCTTCCATGAGCAAAGCCCCTGTGTGAGAGTCCACGTTTGGGCTAAGGCAACAGCAAAGGCTGAAGGAAGAGTGGACTTGGGCCCCTTGGCTTTTCAGGGCAAAGCAAAACTTTAAAAGCTGCACGATGCACCTTCAGGAAGCCTCCTGTGTATGTTATGCAGCAGTGCTGGTATCAGCCACAGACATGGGCAATCTGATGAAGAGTTAAAGTAAGAGGCAGGTAAGATAGAGATGATCTTTTAAAGTGAAACACCCAGTTCTCAGAGACATTAAGAGGGGAAACAGTGATGATTCATCTCCAAAAAAAGAAAAAAAAGGCGCAGTGGTAACCTCTTAAAGTGTGAATGAAAGTCAGAGTAAATAATCCAACCACAGATATCAGAAAGGGCAAAGCCTTAAGCCTAAAATTCAGAAGTGGTTCAGATCTAGAACCTAGACCTCTATTTCTTGCTACCTTTCTATTGTTCAAGATTTGAAAATCACAGAAACACAAACATTGCCGCACATGACCCTTTTCATAACTTTCAGTTTTCCTAGGACGCTCCAGTGGAAGCTCCTACTTTCCCGCTTGTGGTACTTGGGAGCGCTCCTTTAAAGGCCAAAGCAGTAAGAAGCAGCTACAGCAGGGACTGTCAGGCTGCATGAGTAACAAAATAGGAACACAAAGATCTAAACTGATATTTGCTCTACACTATTTCACATTACAGTTTCGGATATCGCTCTGCTCGCTGCATTGTGATTCCTGGCAGTCCGAATGGGAATGCTGGCTTATTACAATTCCTGTTATTTGTGCAGACTGCAGTATCTCCTCCCATCAGGGGGAAAACCTGGAAGCACTGGATCATCAAGCTGAAGAGGCTATGATACAAGTGATTTCTCAGATAGTAATATGCATATTTTAGCATATGTGTGGCAAAATTAAGCACACACATTTTTCAGAGGCGTGCTGATGGCACAACCACTTAGCCTGTGCACGCTTGCCTGTAGAAAGGCTCTTCACAATAATAATAATAAAATCTTTTAGCATAGATAACACTCCCTCTGTTTATTTACATGTATGTGTGTGTGTGTGTGTGTATACATAGTTACACATACCATCGGAGTATACAGTTATTTTTATATTTATGTAATCACACACAAACTCACACACAAAGATAACTTGGATGCTTCTGTTTGAGTGTGATATTTACATCAGACCCGAGACACAACCTGTTCTTGCCTCCTCCTCTCCAATGGGCTCCTCTCCCTCTCGGTAAGGGAACACAGAGCGAGTGGGTTCCCAAACTGCACTGTTCCGGGGGACGGACAGCTCTAAACCTCATCACGAGAATTCAGATAGCTGAAGCCCATTATTCTCTGAATGCTCTGAACAGGATAAAGCACAAGCTAATCACAAGCTGAAAACAAGCCTAGAAGCAGAAAGCCAGCCATTTCTTTGCTTTCGTTACAGGAATATCATTAGGAAAGAAGATAGGCTGCAGTAAAGTCTGGATTTGAAAGCCTAAATTCAGAATTTCTAAGTGGCTGACTTCATTTAGGGAAACTCTATCACATTTAGAAGTGTGGGAAGTGTGGCTTTTTTTTTTTTTCTGTCTGTTTTCTGCTGTTTTCTCTCTTAATTTTACAAAGTTGTTTTAGTAAAAGCCTGGCCCTGTTCTTCACTTACCACCACAGCACTTCTGCCCTAGTAGCCACACTACTCAGATACCAAAGCTCAGTGCTGAACAGCATCCATGTTAATTTTTATTCTGCCTCTTTCTGACCACCGATAAACCTATGTTGTTTGGTAATCCAGAACTGGGATCCAATCCAGCCTTACATAATTTGGCATCTTAAAAACCTCAGTCGTCTGCACCTTCCCCTTTTGGCACCAATGTTTAGTGTATGACAGAATTTACCTCCCTGCCTGTGGGTCAAGCAAAGGCTGCAGGATGATCCTTCCAGAGACTGGAAATAACAGAGCATCCCGATGCCCTTTAGTACAGGGATGACTTTCCGTGCAGAAGGAACACGACCTGCTTGTCATCAAAACACGCTGGAACCAGCAGCTCTGCATCAAAGCCACAAGACTGCCCAAAAACTCTTTGCACTCCCTTTCTGTAGCTCTTCCACACAGAAGACAAAATTTTACTTCTAAAAGAAAACACTTTCTTTGCATCTTCAGAGAGCCTTTTAAATAGAAGTAGTTACATAAGAGATGCTTTTATTAGTCTCAAGGCTGCTGCTGACTATATCTCAGATATTTTCTAAACTAAATGAGCCTGTATATATTTAAAGGAGCTACCAAAAATATGAATTTTATTTAATCCAAGTAGCATAGGTCTACTTATTTGAAACTGCGTCTTTCACTGAATCCTTCTGTGATGATAGCTATTGCCTGCTGCTTTCATGGTAGGCCGCTGCTTTTACTAGGGTTTATTACTGAGGAAATTAAGTGTTCCAGCTGGTGTCAGACCGACTCGACGCGGTCTCAGTACAGCGCTACATCTCATGGCCTCAGGCACTTCCTACTTAGGGGCAAGCAGGAGTCTCTCTCTCACTTGACATAAAAGACATGAAGCAACTGAGGTCTGAGCGAAGGGGGAAACCGTGCGTGTGGGCAGCAGGGCATATGGACACACACAAACATACAGATTCCATAGCTTAGCACGGTGTTCCCAACCAAGGACAAACTCTGAGGCATCATCTTTGAAGAGAAATTTACTTATTAGATGGGATAAAAAGGAGGCACTGGGTGAGGAGGTACAGAACACCTCCCTAGCACCCTCCAAAACTGCCACCTCACGTCACTCAGATTTCCCACAGTGACAAACATGATTCTGTCTCCACTTTGTTTCTCCTTGTCCCTAAATATTTGCATGTCACCATGTGGCATTGAAGGGGAGTGGAAGATATCGTTGATACCTGGTTGGGGACTAGCAAGGTATTTGGTATGGAGATACTGTAGTTTAGTCTGCTATCCCTGCGTTGTCCTGGCCTGCTGTCCTGAAGCAGGTCACGAGGGTTCACACACTCACGTGTTAAGTCGCATTTTTGACTGGGGCCAGCATTTTCCCAGAGAACTGAAAGAAACTGCTTACACCAGGGTAAAGGGAACCATTTCTAAAACAAAGGCACTTATCTCAGGCCACTCCATGCTGTGCCTCTAATTTGAGATCACAGGAACACTGCACACACTAGAAGTAGACCATGCCTTGCATGACAAGTGCATTCATGTGCAAAATATTAAGTAAGTAATTTTGGGGCTCCTACCAGCTCTCCTGACTCTGTTTTCACTATCTCCTGCCATTCAGCGACTGCCATCGATTAAATTTTGCTTTCAAAGATAATTGAAAGGTAGAGCTGGGGACAGTCCCTGTCCCGCCTCCTTTCTGCTCCTCGCATTTCAATCTGTGCAGGCTGAGCAGCTCAGGGCACCAGCAGCCATCTCTGCTGTTTACAAAACAGGCACTTATCTAGAGCCAGGAAAAGAGAGAAGAGAAATTATTTCCTAAGGAGAAATGGAAACAAGAACTCAGCCAGAGCCACATGAGAACCAACCAAGTGAAGATTCCCCATCCTCACAACTCTGCCCTGCCAACCTGTCAAGGGCCAAACTAGGACACCACCTACAATACACTTTCGTCCACTGCTTCATGTACTAACTCATAGAGATAAGAAATGAAATAATTTAAAACGAATAAAAAAAAGAAACTTTAAACATCTACATTGTTTAGTCTTCAACAGAAAAGTGCAGTTTCAGATACTTTGGCTTAGAAATATACAGTGCGTTTAGGTAAATACATTTTCATTCATCATTAAATCTAGATTTCTGAAATATTGAAATAGTCTCAAAAGACTCACAGAAATAATTAAAATCAGAGAATAAAAATCTTTCATAGATGAGTTACCTTACCTAAATAGCAAGAGCCAGATGTAGGAACAAAGCAGGTTTTGAAGCAGGTTATGTCTTGCATTGACTTCAGTAATATAATCAATACACATACAGTTATATGAAAATAAAAGTTTTTTTCCTGTTCTACCCAATATATTATATTTTTTAGTAAATCACCTCTAATCAGTGAAGTGAATTCCATTCATCTCTTTAACAATAGGTCTATTAGTAACATAAATGGGTAGTAAATCTTATATTTCATATAAGGCCAAAGTATACCAAAGGCTTTGTCTTTGCAGTTACTAAAAGGCAAAGAGCATTTACTAGCCATGGCCACAAAAGATGCAGTATAGAGACAGCTTCAAGGAGCATCTTTACAGCTTTACCAAGCAGGTTGTAGGACAAGTATTCCTGAGGTGTCACATTTTTTCTCCTACCCAGGCATTTGCTGGTACAAAAGGAATCTCAAAAATGAGTTAGTAGCGGGACACCCTTCTCAGGAAAGGGTTGGTGTTTTGACAATTTCTGTCCCAAACGGATTTGGAAAGCCAGAACAATAAATGAAAAGCATTAAAACTTCAGTTCCAAAGAAGGATCCTATTGTGTTCACAGGAACCTGCACAAATGCCCAAGCCCAGTGAGGTCTTAAAGGTGCTGCAGATCGCCCAGGAGGCTGCAGCTTTGCAGCTGAACCACCACGCAATTCAGCTACATATTCGACAGCAACTTTGGCTGAAACAGTCATCTTGAAGTGTTTATAGGTACATTTAACCACCATGATTTTCAGAGAGGAACCTATTTTAATTACATTTTCAATCAGACCTACTCAAAAACCCAACAAGATGTACTTAAAAAAAAGTGTATTCTAAAGATTTCTGATGTAGATGTCAATATACCCACGTATTTTCCAAAAGGTTGAAATTTGTTTTAAATACTGTCCCAGAAAATGAGCTGAAGTACATATCTGAATGCAATGAAACACTCTCATAGAGCCTCCATTTCCATATATAGCATTTTCCCCTGCTATATATGGAAACCATCACACCTTTTAAAGAAGGAATGATACATATAAATTTAATTCCTCAATAACACAACACAGCCTAACAAAATTTAACTATAAGAAAGAACTATAAGAAAAGTATTTATAAGAATATTCCATCTAAAACTACTCACTAAACATATCTTCAGAAACAGCTTAAGTATTTAACTTCCATAACTGATTCTTAAAGACTGGAACTGTTACAAAAATATTTCTAAAGGGGTGTTATCCTTTTAGGAGTTGACGCAATAGGTAATACAATGCATATTCGTGCTCTGCCTTATAACTCAGATTTGTGTTGCTTAGTTTCAACATGAAGTAGCTACTTAGATGCTTCTGCTCCTCAGTCAACTGAAAGCCACAACAGTTCCATTTCCTCAGCTACTTCCCCTTGAATGTGCAAAACGAAATTCAGAAAATATATTTTTTCAAGTTAAAAGTATATTAAAAACTAAAGTTTCCAAGTGACATTAAAATCACTAATTTTAGAAACAAAACAAAGCTTCCCACCTACAGTCATGTGCAGCCACTCACTACAGCAATGAAACAGAACAACCCATTAGAAGACAAATGCTCAAAGACAGCAGCAGCACAGGCTGAAAGGCAGCGCTGCGGGAAGAGCAATGCCAGGCCCTGAGCGCACTGAGGGTTAAGGCAGGTGGTGGGAAGGCAGCTCCAAAGGGACCATCGCAGCCTCCCAGCACAAACAACCGCGCAGCCCAGAAGAGCCCACAACACAATTTTCTTCACACCACCCAATTCTAAGTTGCTCAGTATCAGCGCAACAGCATCTAAGATGGAGAGATTATGGTCACCACCAAACTGGGCCCAAACAATTTGTTAGATGAAAGCAGGCAACCATGCAAGCAGGTTTGCCTCCTATCTCCTGCTCTATCCTCCTTCTACCACTATTTCTCCCCCAAAAACGTACTGACAACCTGCCTGGTGTTGCATACTCACAAAAACAACATAATCTCATGCCCTGAGAGAGCACAGATACATTTCTTTCTAGAATGAAAAAAGTATAAATAGGCAACCCAAGAGTTCAAAAATAATCTTTTGTGCTGGATCACCTCAGGGGCATTTGGGCTGCAGAAGTGCGAAGCTTCTAGGCCAGTGTCCCAGGCTGCAAAGGGACACATCCTCCACAGTTAGAGACCAAACTGACTTCTTTGAGGTCAAAACAAAAAGTCATTGCCTTATATCAGCTGTAGCTCCTACCCCCGTGCTTTCACCCCATGCACGTCCTCGTGCACACTGCTACCCCGTTTTCGCTCCGCAGCCACGCTGTAGTCTTCTCGGCTCAGCAGGGACTCGAACCTGCCTCAGCACTGCGCCCAGAGCAGTTCCTAAAGCTACGCAGCATGGCACGAACGGGAGCCCAGGCAGCTGCCACAGCACAGCGGGGCCTGTCAAGCTGGGCGGGAGGGGGGCCCTCAGCACTGGTGTCCGTTAGCACCTACTTCCAGAAGCCCCCAGAGGCCACAAGCAGACGAACAGCGCAGCA